>CM028378.1:175799957-175883765 GCA_013146195.2 Codonopsis lanceolata
GAAACTAGACTCTTTGAACTATAACTTATCATTTTAAAATCCTCAATTCAGACATGTATTTATCAAATTATGGTCACCTAAATTTCATGTTAACAGATTGGATTTCTGGTAACAACTTACTGGAACAGCCACGATTTGTGACCAATGAAAAATACTTCGAACACCAAAATTTATGAAACATTACAGAGAGTTACCTAACATGTATAGGTATAACATACTTTAATTTTAGAAAATTCCCTTTTGTAGATTGGTACCAGTATTTTTGAAATTTACCCAAAACAGAGACAGAATTTGTATGGTTTGTATTCCCAACAAGTTCATGAACAAAAGTGCTTCCAAATCAAAGCTTGAACATATTTCAAACTAAAATCAAGACCAAAATCATCAAGTCAAGACCCATGGCAAAATTTCCAGATTTCATAGGAGCATCAAAAGCGTGTTATAAAGTTGATAAAACTCTTCCTTAGCATGATCTAAGCAAGTTTAATGAAGACTAGCATGCCAAACAATCTAGTCTAAAAAATTCTGGGAATTAGTAACATACCTTCAGTATAGATAAAAAGAATGGATCATAAAACAAACAAAGGATTAATGAACTAGAGGGCAAGGGCTTCGATTCGGTGGTCTAAACTCTCCGATCGGGTTGCGGATCTCAGGAATCGCCGAATACTCCAAGAACACCTTCCAAGCTTCCATGGCAGCCCCTCCCCTCTCTCTCTCTCTCTCTCTAAGAACACGTTTGAAGAAGGCTAATGAAGGCAGTCTTTGGCTGGTAGAATGGTTTACTTCAAGTTGTTGAAGTCACCAAGTGGTTCAATCCATGTGACTTGAGTTATGAAGGCTTTGATTGGTCAATTAATGTGTACCCTTGATTAACAACCATCCAAGGCTAGGAATTGGTCATACTTGAGTCAATATAAGAGTCTAGGACTGAATTGGGTGAGGGTTCAAGAGTGCAAGGGTCAACAACCAAAGAAGTCAAAAAAACACAAGGAGGGATCAAATATTGTAGACTGAATTTTTGGGTCAACTTTAAAAATATTCCTGTACTGAAATACAAGTCTAAAATTACACGAGAGGTATGGTTGGAAAGCTCTTGGAGTCTTGTTTCTAACGCACCAAACGGATCTGAATTCGAAGTTTCCTTCACAAAGGTTATGGCCAAAATACTATAGACCTATCATGGCTCAGGAATACGAAGTTAAGCCAAAAATCTAACACGAGCGTGCAAACATATATTCAAGGTCCCAGGTCGGTCATACTGGGCTAAACTTAGGGTTGAAATTAATATCAACCGAGTAAAACGACAATAAACACAACCGGTACGACAGCACTGCTAACTGCGATCCATCGTGACTATAATTATATCAAGTTAAGTAATAAGAATTCAGGGTCTTACATCAATTGGACCTTCTTCCTTGTGCTTTTGAGCTGACCCAAACCTATATTGAAAAACAACAAAAGACTACAAAAGCTAAGAAGTTCAATGGGCCAAAAAAACTCATAAAATGGACTAAATTTAAGGGTAAAATTCTGGCCGGTCCACTTTTTGAAATTTGTAATCCCAAAAGTCCATTGTTTTTTTTTTCAACCACTAAAGTCCATTTTTTAAATGTTGTTCCAAAAATACCCATATTTTTCACGCTGCTCTGTATCATGACAGAAGGGCGGAAGACGAAGCAATTGCATTGATGTACTTGAAACTTGGTCCATTTCCTTTTAACTTCTGCCTCAAATTAACCAAATCACACCTAGAAAATTCCTTTGAAAGAATGGTACATACCTCCGTCCAAGACAGGATGACTGACTCCAAGAATTTTCACAAATTGATTTTCTCCTGGTGGAGGGACTCTGTGAAGTGGAGATGAGGCAGAGATCGGTGGTGTCGGTGAGTTGTGTCTTGCAATTGTTCATGAAATTGGGTAAAGAAAGAGAGAAATGTTGATTTTCCTGGGTTTGTTTCAATTTCTCTTTCTATCTCTCTCCACATTGATGAGCCAATCGCAAGCATATGCTCCAACTATTTGTATATAACTTCCACCGGGAACTTCAAATCTGAAAATGACATCCCTGTATGACCGAACCGAGTTTTGTGAGCAAGCATTGGGTTTCTCTTAAGCCATAGTTGATTGGCAGTTGTGTCTGGGATACACCTCGCAAAAGTCAATCCCTGCGTCGAGCCTTCTTGGTAGTGAAGAGAGAGAAATTTTAATCGCAGTACATTTTCAAAAAAAAAAATTAATCGCGATTCAGAATTTTTTTAATCGTGCTGCATACACTCTTGAATCGCGGTTCAGAAAAATTTTGAATCATGGTTCATAATTTTTTTTGAATCACGGTGCATTTTATAGCGCGCCTTAGGCTCATTAAGGCTATCACAGTCATTTCGCCCTAAAAAGTGTCATTTTTCGGTTGAAAATAAACACGGTACTAGAGCGTATTAATACTTTGAAAAGTGGACCGGCCCGCAATGTTTCCTAAATTTAAAATAAATGTGGGCTGCAATTCATGGCCAAAATCAACCCCTTTCTTAAAAAAGACTACGACTTAGTCTTGATTTTCAACTTGGATTAAAAGGACTTGACTTGTTGGGTTTGAGTTGTGACTTAAGCTTGAACCCAACTAGTTCTAATTTGAAATTATTGCGGCCTGGTACCTTTTGGAGAAATTATAACATCTTCAGTCGAATTTCTTTTTATTCAACCGCAAAAGTACACTTTTGGGGGTAAATTGTCGAAGATACCCTTAATGAATAAAAGACATGCGCAAAAAGCCCCCGCCCAAAATTGGGCGTCACAATGCAAAAGTTTGGCATCGCAATGCAAAAATTGGGCATCACAATGCAAAAGTTGGGCATCGCAATGCAAAATTTGGGCATCACAATGCAAAAGTTGGGCACCGCAATGCCAAAACCGTGAAAGTGACCTTTTCTCTCCCCTCATTGATATCTTTCTCTCTCTTTGTACCTTTCTCTCTCTCTCCCTCTCTTCAATTCCACCCACTTTCGCCTCCTTCTCTATCGCTCTCTTCTGTACATTTCTCTCTATCTCTCCCCCCAATTTTCTTCAATTTCATTTAATTGGAGGATGAAAATTCCAAAGAATGACAATAAGCTACATCATTAGTATTACTTGCAGTTTGGGTTCATATTATCTTTGTTTCTTGTTTTGTTCATTCCTTCTTCTGCTTTAAATCCTGATGGTACTCTCTTGCTTTCTTTCAAATACGTTGTTGTCAGTGACCCATTATCAGTTCTTGAAAACTGGAACTATATATGAAGATGACAACATGTAGCACTAGTCTCACCACCCTTCGGATTTTCAACCATAATCTTCAATTGGAACTCCTTTCGTTTCATGTAGAAAGAAGTAGATCACACTACTAGAAAACTGGTCATTACTGACAGCGATTTCTGTTTCTGAAATACAATTTCCGTCGCTAATTTCAGTCTGGTGACGAAATTTCTCAGTCGCTTCACCATCACTAAAAGTTTGTCGCTAAGCAGCGACAGAACAACTACCGTCGCTGGTCACCAACGGAACTAAAAACTTCTGTCATTGGTCAATGACATAATGTTTAAAACGATGTCCGTTGTTGACAACTTTGTCGTTGTATAGTAACGAACATTCCTTTGCGATGCCAATTTAATAATTTTTATTCTTTATCTTTAGCGACAAACATTTCGCCGCTATATACCGATGGTGGATTACCGACGAACTTTCCGTCGCTAGGCAACGACAAAAACTCCGTCGTTGGCATTTTAAAAAAATCAAAATATTTTTTCACTGTGACGGACATTCCATCGCTGATATCACAAAAACATTTTAAAATATTTATATTTAAAAATTAAATTTTTTCTGAACTTGTGATATAACAAATTATATGAACAAATTACTAAAAACTAAATTGCAATGCAAAAAAGCTACGAAATTAAAACACAAAGTTAAACAATAAATGTGTTATGCTGTTACATAAAAGTTTAAAATTCAAATTCAAATTCAAATAACAATTTAAAACACTAAGTTAAACAGTAAATGTTATATAACACATAGTTTTAAAGTCAAATCACTAATTGTTCCCTAAATTCGGAGGAGGGAGGTTTGTGAAAATATTCCTAGCAGAACTAGGGCTAGCGGATGAAGGGGACTAGTACTACTAACTAGAGGTTGTTGCGGACACTGCTGCGCCACTAGCTGTTGTGTTTCTTCTCCATGTTGCGCCACTAGCTGTTGTGTTTCTACCCGATGTTATGCGAGCTCAGCTTCTAGAGTCTCAATCCTTGAACTTTGGTCATGGTTGGGAACAACATGTGATCGAGCTGTTGACCGTGAAGACTGTCCAGCATACTCACCCATCCCATACACCCTAGATCCCCTCTTCTTCCTTCCATCAACAGCGACGACGTTCCAAACCTCTTGGCTCCATGCAGGGGTCCAGTACTAGGCTGCTCTACACACCCCTCAGTGATCTCTAAAGGTATTTTAGCATTAAATGCAGACTGTCATAATAAAACAAACAAATATTATATTATACACAATACATATATAAATTTTCATATTCAATAGCAAGTCCTTCAATGAATTCTGACTTACATATGTAGATTCTGCAACTTGATCAACCCACTGAGGAGGTTGATCAGCGGAGGCACTATTGGTAGTGTGGGCGCTGACAAACACATCAGGAATGGAGACGTGTGGGCCAAATTTCCTAAACTACAATCATTATAATTACTATAAGTTAAACTAAATAATAACACTTATATATATAAACATTAATAACCTAAATTACACTAATGACCACAAAGCACAAATACCCATAATGAGATGACATATGTCAAATCTTTAAGAAAGTTCCAAACCTTTTGCCCCATAGAAAAAAGAGTCATAGTTTATCTTATTTTCGAAACAATATTTAACAAAATATTATAACCATTAAAAAGTAAATAAAGAATCCCAAGGCTAATTTTCTTTGGGTATATGTAGCATGACATTGCAAAAAATAAAATACATTTTCAAACCCTAGAATTCTATTACAATTGAGATTGATTTCAATTAAGTAAACCTTAAATTCCTCAACATTTAGAGAAGACATGAAACAGAGTGCATAATGTTTCCATTAAAATAGAAAATGACATTTAAAGCTGCAATTACACCTCAACTACCTACCATTCAATAATTTGCTATTTTTTTTTTAATATTTTGATTAATTTATTAACAATTTACCTTGAGTATGTACTCATAATTAAAGTAGGTAGAAAAAGTAATGGTAAAGTGGTAAAAGTGTTTTTCGAAAAGGGAAAATTTTGAAAGATGACAATTATTTAAGAACGGACGAAAAAAAAGGTAGACAATAATTTGAAAACGGGGGGAGTATGTTTAAGCTCAATACTAGGGGTGGCAATTTGAGGCACGGCACGATTGACCGACACGAACACGACACGAAATTATAGGGTTTGGGCTGGGGTTTATCAAGTTCGAGCTGTTATAGGACCAACACGATAAGGCACGATAAAAAATGGGTTGTTATCGGGTTGGCTTGATAAACACGGTAAGACACGATAAGACACGATAACTAAAATATATATGTTTTAAAAATATATTTTTAAAATTTTACTAGGGGTTATTCACTTCTTTCGAACTATTTTCATGATTATTTCATAGTTTTATCATTTGAAAATTTATGACTTTTAAACTACTTGACTATTTATATTGATAAATTTTCAAAATATGTATTAAAAAATCAAAATTATATATTTTATAATGTTTATTGGGCTTAACGGGCTTAACGGGTCTGACTAAATAAATCGTGTTTTTTTACTTATCGTGCCATGCCGTGCTTTTCGTGTTTTTATCGTATCGTGTTCGGGTTTTAATATTAGGCACGATAAGCTTATCGTGCCGTGTTCGTGTTCGTGATTAACGTGTCGTGTTGTTATCGTGTCGGCCCGATAACAGCCCAGTACGACTGATTTGCCACCCCCAATATATATCACATCTCCCCCTGAACTTGTGCAAGCATATAAGATTAGAGCAAACAGATATAACATCAGAGCATATATGTAGAACAGAATGAGAGCATATCACTTAAGCACAATTCAGAATAAGCAGATGATGCAAACCATTGTAAAATTATACAAAGCAGATTAGAATTGTTTTGAGAACCATAAGGCAAATATGAACAACAAATATTATGAATCAAACATCATCTTCTTCTTCATTAGCAGTAGCAGTTCCAGCAGGAACAGTAGGAACACTTGTCTCTTCCCCTATTTGACTAGAAGAGGGAATGTAAAACATCATCCATTCAAGGTACTTAGCTTCCATGCTTTGAATCTGGGCCTGAATCTATAGAAGTTGACACTTAATGAAGGACAAGGACATTGGAGCATAGTTACCAGAAGTCATAAGGGTCAGAGCTGATGGAGCAGATGTAGTTACCGATGTAGCGGCATTGGCATCAGTTGCTACAGAAGGTTGTGGATTCTGAGCATCACAGTAGGGTGTATAAGGGTATGCCAGTGGTAGGTTCTGAATCCTATTACCCTTCAAAAGTTTAGGAGAAATTGGAAGGGAATCTAGAACATGTGTTAGTCTTTCTTTCTCCGAAGGAGTAACACCTTGAGCTATCAGCAAATTGTAGATAAGGGAAGGATAGGGAAATGCTCTTTTATCTTTTTCAGTTTCAGCAAATACAATCACCTTCCTAAATACCAGTTCCCCAAAATTAAACGGCAGTCCCAACCCAATCTGATACATGAGCCTTGCATGCTCTTCAGTTACAGATTTTGCATTGGAGGTGGAAGCCCAATTAGCACAACATATTTTGTGCATAATTGCATATTGTGAAGATAGTTGGGATGTGCTAATTTTGATTTTCCTTCCAGGCCAACTTCTGATAATACCTCCACTCAATTCATTAACACAGGCATCCAAATCTATCATAGCTTTAGCCAGAGGAGCATTAGCAGTTCCATAGTGTTTGTTGATAGCAGCAGGGGAGAAATCTTTCAAATGTTCCCTAACAAAAACTTTTTGAAACATAGGATTACCAACATCAGTTATCATCTTATCCAGATTTGCATAAAATTCCATTACCATCTCTTTAATGTATGGACTAGCAGATGTAAGGGTAGCCAGCAGTTTTCTATCTTTGAAAACTTCTACTAAATTCTGAATTTTTAGATCTTCCAAGGTAATTCTTCTTTCATCAATAATTTTCCTATTCAGACTATACCCAACAGAGGCAGCTTCTGAAATGTAGAAAGATGAGAAGGAAACAGTGGTACCTTTACCAGAAGATTTTCTTTTTCTAGAGGATGCAGTGACAGCAGGAGTTGCATTGGATGGATAAATTGATTTGCTTCTTAAGGATTTTGCAACAGGAGATGCAGGGGATGGAGGAGCTGGTTCTTCTTTGCATTCACTATCAGTAAAAGCATTCATTGCTTCAAAGTCTGCATCAAATTCAGAGCATGAAGAAGACGTAGAACTTGTCTTGGAGTCATCTTTTAGCTTGGACAAAATTGAAGACAAAGTCATCTGTTCTTCAAATAGTAGAAACCATTTCTGCTGTAGGTACCATATCAGCAGGTACGAGAACAGCTGGTACCAGAACAGCAGGTACCTCATCTGCTGGAGCCACATCAGCAGGTACAAAAATACCCCATCAGCTGGTGTGTCATCGGTAGGTATACAAACAGTAGATACACAAACAGTATGTACACAAACAACAGCTATAAATTCATAGGCTTGAGGTCGCTGTCCTGTAGGGTCAAAATCCTCATCATCACTGTCAGTTAAGTACAGAGTGTCTTCTGCCATTTGGCCAGGATTGATTATCAATTTCTTCGCATGAGCAATATCAAATTCTGAAGGATTGTTGTAGTTGGTAGGAATCCCCCTTAATCTTTTTGATATTCGCAACATAGGGTTCCCAATAGATGGAAATAGCGACAGGTCTCCATGATTTTCAACGTCTATGGCGTTTTCTGGTTCGCTGGGAAGAATTTCAAACAATGGGCCAATCAGAGGTTATGCTACAACCAAGTCTGTTGAAGTAACATGGATTTCTTGAGATGAGCTTCAGGTGCAGCTACATCTATCTAAATGGATAGAATTTTAGGGTTTAAGGAATTTGACACCATTAGAGAAGAATTTTGGGTTTTTTGACAATCGAGGGAGAAATCGCCAAAGAAAGGCATGTGAGAGTTTGAGAGTACATTGATTCTTCATTCTGTTAGTTAGTTATAACAAGCAAAAATAACACATGTCCACAACATATGTATTTTGGGCATAAGGACAGGTGTAGATTAAATGGTAAGTACAAAATTTCTTGGGCTATCATAGATAATTTTCCAAAAAGTAATTAAGGATCCAGGATATTTAGAAAACACAATAAAGTGTAACCCAAAATTGATCAAACCCAGGCAATACTTTAGCATCCCATATCTAAAATTCAAAATCCCTTTATCCCTACAAAGATTAAACAACCACTAAATATTTTTCATCATGGAAATTTCGGAAATTTATTTGCATATTTGATTTTAGGACAAAATTTCACAAAGCTGATATATTTACCAACAATGCATATCCTAAAATTTTATGCCTAAAAACATGATTACTAAAAGCTAGAAAAAAGAATAATACAATCACACACAAGTGATGAATACCAGATCAAAGGATGTAGTTCCTGATGAAGCTGCATTGGGAGGTGCATTCAACAATATTTAATTTTGTGAAATTTTGCATCGCTTCTTTTCTTAATCATACTTCTCTCCCAAAATCAATTTTCCATAAATTAGATTTCATAGGTACTTTATTTCCCTAGGAGTATAACTCTACTTTATTTCAGGCTATACAAAACATGTCACTAGGAATCTTTCACACTATTTATCAAGGGAAACCATTTTGC
This sequence comes from Codonopsis lanceolata, assembly GCA_013146195.2. Classification (NCBI taxonomy): domain Eukaryota; kingdom Viridiplantae; phylum Streptophyta; class Magnoliopsida; order Asterales; family Campanulaceae; genus Codonopsis; species Codonopsis lanceolata. The sequence continues at coordinate 175,808,868 of CM028378.1, forward strand.
ACATGATCAACCTATGAAATCAAAAAATTCATAGTCCCAAGAGAGAATGGCAACAAAACTTGTTCATAGGTAGCTCTTTTCCTTTAGGTAGCTTTCACACTTTTCCAAGGGTATTCATTTTTCTCAAGATCAACCCATGAGAACCAAAGTTCCATAGTACCAAGATAAGATGCTACAACCCTTATACTTTAGGTAGTTCTTTCCTTTGTGCACTTCAAACTTGCTCAAAAACTGGGAGAGAGAGTGAGAGCCATAACCAAAGTCACAACTGTTATTGAATGCAATTCCCAAGCAACCACACATGACACATACATGTGAATCAATTGATCTAGAGTGCCCCCTAAATACGAAATGCAAGGATGTCTTTTTTTTTTTGTTAAATAACAATAAAGTGTGAAATTACATGGCACACATATCAAGAGATTTCCTTAGATTGGAAAATATCTCAAAATCTAGACTCTTAGTAAATATATCAGCCAATTGATTTTCTATCCTAACATGTTCTTTGCAAACAATATCTTGTTCAACCAAGTCTCTAATAAAGTGGTGTCTTATATCAATGCGTTTTGTTCGAGAATGTTGAACTGGATTCTTTGCTATATTGATTGCACTGGTGTTATCACAATACATGGTTAACAGTTCACTATGTAGGCTATAATCCTTAATCATCTGATTCATCCATAAAAGTTGTGTTCACGCATTACCAGCTGCAATGTATTCAGACCCAGCTGTGGAAAGGGAAACATAATTGTAACACCCCGCTCCTTCGTTAGCTCGGTTTACTAAAGGGTCTAGATATGTATGGGAGACCACACTATGACCAAAACACTATTAAGAGATTCCATATAGTTGTTGACTTGCTAAAGTCACAAGTCGTGACTCGACGATAGTCGGAATGCGACGCGATTGAGAGTTTGCTTGCATTTTGTGTTCGTGACCTCGGTTTGGTCCTAGACCTTTACAAGATGGTTGATTAACATGTTTATATGTATTAGACTTCAAGTTGGAGGTGTTCCTTAAGTCTATCGATGATTTGGAAGCTTTGGAGATAGTGTTCGTCTCTATCGCGTAGTTCGGGGATCAAGCCGTGTAATCGTATCTCCTTTGGAGTTCTTATTTCCCTAGTTGTTATTCAACTTTCTAGAAGTATACAAGCTTCTTCATTAGCCCTTAGACTTGCCTTAAAAGTCTCCTTTCATTGCTCGTTCAATTGCTAGTTCATTTGTCGTTTCGGTTGCACGTTGTTGCACCTCTTCCCGGTTTCGCTTCGAGTTGTTTCGGGAGTTGTTTCGGGGGTTATTTGTGAGTGTTCTAAGGGAGTTCTAGACCTACTTTGGATGAATTTTGAACCTTTTTAGGTTTGGTTATGTGTTTGAGGTCGTTCGGGGTTGAATTATAAGCCCTTTTTGGTCTGGGAGGCTTGCGGTCGCAAGGGGGAAGGACCTTGCCCCCGCAAGGTCATCAGGATTTGTCCTTGGAGTGTGCTAGAGAGCTTGCGGTCGCAAGCTATAGGGGACCTTGCGACCGCAAGGTGCCCCGATCCTGTTTTGTGTTTTGACGAGAAATGCCTATCCTACCCTCATCAAACCCCCTCTAAACCCTTCCTAACCACCCATACTTAGCCCTAAACATGTCCTAACATTAGTTGGAGGTTAATTAAGGTTATATTAGTGATTGATTAATCCTAATCTCTACTAATTGTACTAGGGAAATGTCTATTCTACCCTCCTTATTTGTGTGTGTTAAAACCACAAACCCCCACCCATTTTCAGCATTTCCTCCTCCATTTCTCTTCCACAAACCGTGAGTTAGAAAGAGAGAGTCCATGGGAGATTTCAAGCCCTAGCCTTCTTCTCTCTTCGATCCAAGACGATCCAACCGTCCGATTGCCTTCAAACTTCGGAATCTTGAAGCCCTCGACGAGTAGAACAAGTTCACCGATCGGATTTGCGTTCTTTGGAGTTTTCATCCGAGCTAGGTAAGTTACCTTCTTTTATTTTTGGTTCATTGGCCCTAAGGAAAACAATCTATGTGCTATTTGTGGGCAATGAACACTTGGTATGCCATGTATGCCTATTTTGTGAATTTTTGGAGATATGAACTTGTTAATAACATGAATAGGATGATTTGAATGTTATTATGTGTTGTAAGAAATGGGTTATCCCTTTGTTAAGGTTCTTATGAATTTTAGGGCTTGGGAATCAAGCCCGAATTATTTTGGAATTTGTTATAAATTGAAGAGGATGATTTATGTTGGGTTTTGTTGTGAATTTTAGGGCTTGAGAATCAAGCCCGAATTATTGGAGAAATTGTTGTTAATTAAAGTGGGTGTTAATGTTGAGGTTGATGAAGGGTGTAAATAATGAAACTTAGTATTTAGACTCAAAGGAGTCATAATAAGTTCAATAATGTGTTAATGAACTCGGGTTGAAATCCTACGACGTTTGGGTTTCATTTGACTATAATTATGGTGAGTTTTTGGATTTCTAGGCTTGGGAATCAAGCCGAATGGATTTTGGGATTTTGTTGTTTATATGAATGAAATGTTTAATTGTGGGTTTATGAAACACATAAAGAATGAAAGGTAGAAGTAAGACTCAATGGAGTCGTTGTAAGATCAATAATATGATAATGAGCCTTTGGTTGAAACCCTACGATGTTTGGGTTTGGTTGGTTATAACGGTGAGCACTCGAGCATCTCGACTTGTGTCCAATTGAGACACCTACGTTATAAAGATTTATTAGGGGATTTATTTAGAGCGTGCTCGAGAGAGCACGGTACATTAAAGGCCAACCTATGGTCTCGAGTATGGTTGAAAAATAATTGTTGAGTGAGTTCTCACTTTTGGGGAAAATTGATCGGTTACACATGAACATTCTTGTGGGTTATGACTACGGTGTAGTCTTTGGTTTGATTTCAAGTAGAGGTCCATTATAGACCTCATAATATGATTCTTGGTGGGTTCATACTATTCTTGATTTAATTGGTGACTTGAGATCTTTTAAGATTAATTGGGTGTGAGCAATGTATTTGCCTTGACTTGATTTATGGTAGAGAATAATAACCTATTTGGTCGGATGAGTTCGCTCTTGTCGAATTCATTCATTATTTGTTTATATTGAGTAAATACATACTTGAGCATTTGGTCGGACGGGTTCGCTCTTGTCGAATCTGATCCTTATTTGGTCTTGACGAGTAAATATCTACTTGTGCATTGCATTGAGTCCAGCTGGCATTATTTGGTATGATTTTTATGTCAGGGTGGGACGATACATCGCCTATACGAATCGCCGATTCAGATTCGCTATGGATCGCCGCACTGGACCTCCCACACCCCTCCATTGTTGGCCACAATGGGGAAGTAGCCCCTTTGCCGTAACAATACGTGCGTCACAGGCTGCTATTAGCCGGCGGAGTTCGGTATATCGATGCGAAGACATGAGCATCGTAGTCACGATATTGGGTAACAGTGTTTTTCTTACAGGAGCTACGTAGCGGCCGGGCCCATAACATATCCTATTGTGATGTTTAATACTCGCACTTATGTGAATAACGTGCTAAGTGCAAATTTGTGATCATTTGAGGGTTAGACCCATGGTTTTATTATTGAGGACTAGGCCCATATTCTGGTTGTACATGATTATTGTTGGTATACTATTAAGATGTCATGATTTTGTACGTGCTTATGCATTATGCCATGCCACGTCATGCTATGCCATACAACTGCATTTAGTAACTTACTGGGTCATTATACTCACTCCGTGTGTTTGTTTTCCTTAGTGTGTTCAGTGAACTCGTTAGTGCGCGTTGCAGCTACGGGTGCATGTTTGTTAACAGGTGGTCTTCCGGGCAATAGTTTGGAGTTATTATTATTATTATTGTATTTATTATCTTGTGAGACACGGATGTAAAGTTATGTAAACTTTACTTGGGTAGTTACGTTAGTATTTTATTTTCGTTTATGTTGGGAGCCGACTTGTTTGGTCGAGCTGTTGTATTTATTTAGAAGTTTATTCCGTTGTCTTTCCGAGCAAGGTTCTAGCTCGCATGTTCTAGTATTGTATTAGTGTCATTTCTATCTTCGACAATTTTAGTCGTGAGACCTTAGTTTAGTTGCTAGTATTTAAATCTCTTATTCTTTTAGTTGATTTGTCCCTTCGGCATGTTTTAGCTGTTGAGTGGTTGTTTATCAGGTTGGGTTCTTGTTGGTTCGCCGGCCTTTGGTTGCTGATGGTTTGTTGCCCGTGCGCAATGTTGCGTCACGCGCGTCGTAGATTTGTCAAGAGATAGTTGTCTCTTAGCCTTGCGTTCCTTGGTCTAGGATTTAAGGCTTGGGTTCCACTTATGATTTGCTTCCGCAGATTTTAGTTTTTGTTGTTTCGTTTTGCCGTTATGGCCTTACATTCCTGTCTTGAGCTTGTTGGCTCAACTCTTGACTCGCACCATTATGCTTAGCAGGTGCTTGTCCGTATTTTAGCTTGTCTTGACGGCACGACCTTGGGATTTCGCATTGGAGTCCGGGTCGGGCTGTTACAATAATTCTGGTTTTTAATAAACCAATAAATTAAGTTATTTCCCAAGTAAAAACACCTACCATATGTACTTCTCATGTCATCTACACTACCAGCCCAATCAGTATCACTAAAACCAACTAAATTGGTATTAGTTTGTTTTGTGTATCACAAGCCCATAGAAGATGTGTCTCTAACATACCTAATTATACGTTTGATAGCTTTCAAATGAGAGACTTTTGGGTTTGCTTGGTATCTAGCACACAAACACACACACTATATATATAATATCAAGATGTGTGGCTGTCAAATATAAAAAGCTTCCTATCATGCTTCTATATAAATTTTGATCAAAATTTTCAGAATTCTCTTCATTGAAGAGTTTGCTGGATGTACCCATAGGGGTTTTCTTTTTCTTTCCATTCTCAAGATTGAATTTCTTCACCAAGTTAGTAACGTACTTGGCTTGGGAGATGAACACCTCTTCATGCATTTGTTTCTCTTGAAAACCGAGGAAATAAGTTAACTCACCAACCATGCTCATTTAAAATGATGATGTCATGCAATGCACAACTTCTTTTTCTAAAGATTTGGAAGTGGACCCAAATACAATGTCATCAACATAGATTTGTGCTATCAAAATGTGTTTGTATTTTCTTTGAATAAAGAGAGTTTTATCCACTTTACCCCTTTTGAAACCACTTTTTAAGAGATGGTCTGTAAGTCTCCCATACCAAGCTCTAGGGGCTTGTTTGACACCATAAAAGGCTTTTTTTAAAAATTTTTTTGAAAACATGGTTTGGTTTATGAGGGTCCTCAAATCCTTTAGGTTGTTCAACAAAAATTTCTTCTTCTAAGATGCCATTTAAAAAAGCACTTTTCACATCCATTTGTTAAAGAGTAATATCTAGAAAACATGCAATAGCAAGCACGAGACATATGGACTCAATGCGGGCAAAAGGTGAAAAAGTTTCATCAAAATACACCCCCTCAACCTGTGTGTACCCTTGAGCCACAAGTCTTCCCTTATTTCTAATTATTTCTCCCAACTCATTTGATATGTTTTTGAAAATCCATTTAGTTCCAATAACATTCATGGAGGTGGTTCTATGCACAAGAACCCAAACATCATTTTTTGAAAATTGATCAAGTTCTTCTTGCATAGCATTAATCCAACATTCATCTTTTAAAGCGTCATTAACATTTTTTGGTTTAATTTCTGACACATAGCAAGATGCATGAAAATCTTCACAGTCAGGAGAGAAATGACACACTAATTTATTATAATCAATCTTACCTATCCTTCTTGTAGACATACCATCATGAACATTACCGATAACTTGTGAAATAGGATGGTCCTTCTATAATCTGTTGGGAACATCGTGGGATCTATCAGTCACAACAACATCAGTAGGTAAAAGTCCAGCAGGTACAGTTTCAGCAGGTACAGGTTTAGTAGGTACAATTCAGCAGTAACAGTAGGTCAGATTAATGCATCTACTGACGCAGTTGCATCGGAAGCTATGTCCGACATTCCAAAACTTTCTAGACTTTTAGCTGTTGAATTATGTGAGTCTGGAACATGGACTAACTATTTAACATCTGCAAATGCTAAATCATTTGAAGATGATCTTAGATCACCATAATCAAGCAGACCTGAAATATCATCCTCATCAATTTTGTGGCAAAGATCTGTTAGATCATCAAATACAACATTCATAGATTCCATGATAGTCTTAGTTCTCAAATTAAATACCATGTATGCACGACTAGTTGAGTAACCCACAAATATGCCCTTGTAACTTCGTGAATCAAATTTTGACAGATGATCTCTATCATTAAGTAAGTAACAAACGCATCCAAAGACATGAAAGTATTTTAGAGTGGGTTTCTTTACTAACAGGATTTGATAGATACTTCCTGGTCTTAAGTAAACCCTATTACCAATGTGACAGGTTGTGTTTAAGGCTTCAGCCCAAAATCTTTTTGATTAATTTTTGGAACTTAGCATGATCCTTGCCATTTCTTGCAATGTATGATTCTTTCTCTCAGCCACTCCATTTTTCTGTGGAGTTTTTGGAGCAGAAAATTCGTGTGTTACCATTAGCATCACAAAAAAATGAAAAAGAGGAATTTTTATATTTCGTGCCATGATCTGATCTAATTCTAATGAGCAGATCATACAATTTCATCACACGGGCATACCAAGTTTTAAAAGCTTCAAATGTGTCAGATTTATCTCTTAAAAAAATAACCCAAGTGTATCTAGAAAAGTGATCAACACACACAAAGGTATACATTTTCTTACCAAGACTTTCTACCTCAATAGGATTCATTAAATCAGTGTGAATCATCTCAAGGCATCTAGATATGGAACAATGTTGAACAGCAGGATGGGATGCCTTAGTTTGCTTACCCTTTTGGCATGGTCCACACACTTTTGTGGAATTCTTCTTCAAACTAGGAAAATCTCTTACTGCCTCATGTTTTACAAGCTCATGAAGCTTACGAAAACTGATATGCTCCAACTTTTGATGCCATAAGTCAGTGACATCAATACTAGCATTATGACAAGCTTGCACATTATTGTACATGTAGCAATTATCTGAAGATCTTGTACCTGTCAATGAGCATTTGTTAGCCTTACCAAAAACTTCACAAGAATTTTTATCAAATTTTACCTGAAGATCATCATCACAGAGTTGATATGCTTATGAGATTCATCTTGAGCCCTTCAACATAGTAGACATTTTTTAGCTTAGGTAAACCATCCACATTCAAGGTGCCTTTTCCAACTATCTTGCCTTTAGCACCCCCTCCATATGTCACTAATCCTCCATTGATGTTCACATAACCTTCCAAGTTTAATAGAACCAGTCATATGTCGTGAACAACCACTATCAAAGTACCAAGATTCAACAATGTGAGATTTTAAAGAAGTAAATGTTACATTGCAAAATTCAGATTCTGAACGAGGGCCCCCTGGACAAATATCACAAGGTTCTTGTTTAGGAGAAGATCTGAAGCTTCCTTTAAAAACCCAAGCTTTTATGAACTTCTTAGACTGATGCAGCTGCTGTCGATGTTGGATACGGTTCTGCATCTGATTTCGGGTCAGGTAGGCTTGTCTAACTTCTTTAGCATAATCTGCCTTTTCTAATAGTAGAAGGGCTGAATGTGTCTAGGTTTATGGCAATAATGACACACAAAATTTCTCTTCCTAGTTTTTGTTTTTTCAAAGGAATTTGTGTTTTGGAAAGTTTGTGGAGGTTGTTTTGGTACAAAGGAAGATGATGAAGTTCCTTCACCTTCCTTGACAAAGGTTTTTGGTTTGAACCCAAGTCCAGATTTTCCATTCTAACCAACCTTCAACATCTCTTCAAGTTTAAGTTTTCTAGAATTCCATTTAGCCACGATTTCATTGGCTTTGTCAAGATCTTCATTCAAAGATCCAAGTTTAGGATCTTTCTTTGTGAGTAAGCACTCTAGTCTAGCAACACATTCCTTGTGATTTTCATTCTCCTTTTTGAGTGCTTCATTTGTTTTTGCAAGAACCTTGACTTGTAAGGCTCTCTTCTCCCAATCATTGTACAGTTCTTTGTAGGCTTCCATTAGTTCAGATTCTTCTGTGCATTTAGATTCTGGAACATCTTCAGTTATGGAAGAATTGAAGTAGAGAGAATCTTCCCAACTTTCATCTAAACCTTCTGAAATACCAGCTGACACACTTTCACCAGAAACACCTATTGCAACATCAGTAGGAACACTTTCATCAGGAGCAGAAACAGTTTTAGTAGGAACACCTATTGATATACCAACTGAACCGCTATCACAAGAAACACCTCCTATATCACCTGCAGAAACATAAGTAGCAGGAACGCTTGCTACATCACCTGCTGAACCACTATCAGCAGGAGTGAACTGTAAAGACTGTACTGCTGTGAGAATGATAAGATCATCTAAATCTTCATCATCACTATCACTCAAAGTAGCAAAGAAATTCAAACCCTTCTTACGCAAAGTATTAGCACATTTATTAGCATGATGACCAAACCCTTGACAAGCCCTACATTGAATAGAATCAATATCTTTTCCACTAGATGTAGACTGTTTAGCAAAAGGGTTGGTAAAAGGTTTTTCAGGGGCTTTGAAAGATCTTTCTTTGGGGATAAACTTACTAGGCTCAGGTTTAAAAAACGTTTTGGTGTTTGAAGATGGAGATCTATTTTGTCCTTTGGCTTTCAAAATATTTTTAAACTTTGTTGTTAAAAGAGCGATAGAGTCTTCACCAAAGTCAGATTCTTCAATTTCTTTATGCAATTCAAGTAAATCAGGAGAAACATCAACAACAGTAGGGAAGGCAATACTTTTAAATTGGGGTGTAGACGATGAAGCACCTTTGCCTTTTTGCCTAATTTGCTCATTAAGGTTCAACTTAAAGTTTTGGAGAATACCAACAAGTTTGTCAAAGCCTATTTTATGAATATCATGAGCCTCCTCAATAGCACAAATTTTGGCATTAAATCTTTCAGGCAAAGTGCACTTCATCTTGCTAACAAGAAGTTCATTAGTGATAGGATCACCTAAAGCAAGAGCAGAATTAGACATATCAAGCAATCTACTATAGTAAGACATAATATCTACAGTTTCATTAATTCAAGTGTTCTCAAATTGAGTTGTAAATAGTCTGAGTTTGGAAGCATGAACACTAGTAGGTCCTTCACATAAGGTTTGAAGGGCCTCCCACACATCTTTAGTAGATTCATAACTAGCAATAACCCTAAAGGTGTTGGCATCTAAGGCTTTGTATATGGCTAAAAGAGCCTTGGAATTAAAAGAAGCTATGGTTCTATCTTCATTGGACCAATTTTTTTCACTAGTGATTTTAACATCACCATCATTATATGTGGTCTTAGGTGGAGTCCAACCATTCAAAACAGTAAGCCACGTTCTTTCATCAATTGATTTGATGAAGATACACATCTTAACTTTCCAAATAGAATAATTCATTCACATTAGTCAAGGTAAGAGGTCGAATAACATTCTCATATTGAGAATCCATCATGGCTACAACCAAAATCTTCTCTTAGTGTCATCAAGAGAGAGACTCTGATACCAATTGAAAGATCAACAGTAGCTAGGATTCCATCAAAACTGTCAATGCAGCAGATAAAGCTAGTATCAGCATGTGCATTGTCCAACATATAAAACAAGTAACTAGCGGAAGTCTTTAAGTAATTAAACCAGTAATTAACACGAAACTTTATCAAACAATCTACAAGCTCCAGCCGTATGGCTAAAAATGATTTCATTAAAAGATTATGAGTGTTTACAAAACAAAACATGAAATCAACAAAATACCAAACAAAAAACCTCTAACTAGACAACAAGTCTATAAAGGAAACGCCCACAAAAACAATGAGTAGCGCAAACGTGGGATTAAAAAATAAGTTTCCTATCAACTAGGAAACAAATATCAAAACAACAGGTGCAACTGTTGATACAAAATCCAGACAGCTTTCATCTTTTCTCTATGTGTATATCACTCTGTATTTATGCGCCTGTCAGCCTCACTATTGTCTACACGAAGTCTTTGTATATATACTTGAGGTGTAGACCTACACACATGAGAATCCAACAACTTCAAGGAAACATAAAATGTTTAGGAAATAAAAGGTTAATTAGTTTGCTAATTTAATTCAAAGAATCTTGTAGAGCTTATGGAAATAATTAATATGGTAATTACTTACCATTGCTTTAGGACCAAAAAAGGGCACAAAAGTATTTAAATAAAATAGAGAAAATAGGACGACCCTATTTTACCCTTACATCATTAACTACAATAATCCTTGTAATCATGTAATCCTTTTATTGATCAAAGAACTTTATATCTAACTTTTGCGTTTGGAAGGGGATTTCATTCTTTTCTTCTTCTTTTCTCTTTTCAGTTTGAACCCAATTGTTTTCATCTAAGTATGATAATTGTAGTTAATTTGTGTAGGTTTCCTTGGAATAGCAAAATGACAGTATTTTAAAGAGAATAAAGGGATTAAAAGAAATTTAATTTAATTAATTAAATCAATTGAAGTCGAGTCTTGTGCTGGACACAATCTCTGCAAGACGAAATTGCCCCGTATCAATACTAATGGTTCTTCGACAGTCGCCCCTAAGATGCAACGACTTTTCAATCATTTGTAAAAAGCATCACTTCAATACTCGAATTACAACGAATTTGATCGGTGTTTCAGAACTTCCAAGTCTCAGGAAAAGAATTACGACAATATGCAACAAGATGAAATTCTCTCTAACAGCTAATATGATTTCGGATACTAGTGTAATTGATTGTCAAACCAAAGGGGTCTATTTATACTATATGAAGAGTTGTGGTGTTTGGTAGTCAACATTCACAATTTAATCTGGTGGGTTGCGAACTGGTTCAACAAACCGGTCCACTCTTGCACCCCTTCGAGTCCAATCGCCCATAACTGTCTCTATGTACCCATTCGGGTGTAACTCCCATCCAAACGCCCGTGTTGGTTCGAACCAACCAAGACTGGATCGCACCTATCTGTGACAGTCACGAACCGTAACCGCCCCAACTAGTCTCCGACCTGGACCTGGTGAGCTGAGCCAACCAACTGGTTGAGCTGGACAAAATAAAAGTCACTAACAGCTCCTAGTGACATTCAAAGCTCGCCTCTAAAGTGACCTACACACCATCCTCTAGCGGCGGCTTGGGTTATTCGAGGCTAGGTAGACTTACTTGGAAGTTCTAGCAAATCGTCATTGCATCAAGATAGGTAGTTTTTGGCTTTGAAGCTTCCTTAGTAAAATACTATTGAATTTACTAGTCACTTAGTAACATGATGTTTTGAACTAATCAATTGTATAGTGTACACCGAGACAATAATAATTACACAATAACGACTCTAGCACTTTTTGTTCTCACGTTGTGTTCATTTCGACCATGGACCATATCTTAGTTTCATAAGTGCTCTACTAGAAGCGGTCATTTACTTCTCACTTATATATGTGATCTCCTATAAAGAGTATCATGCCATACTTCACCTTTTAGGTATAGGAATTGATGAACCCAAGATTTCCGCGAATTTTCCCTCGAATTTCCTTTTATTTTGTGCTATTTTGAGTTAGTTATGCCTTGGAAATATTATTATTTGTGTATTTGCGCTTTAATGTAGATTTCCAAAGTTTAATCGAGTATTCATGGTAATTAGCACGAAGGTCGAGGCAATTCCGGATTTTAAAGTTGAGTTGCAAATCATTCGGTTAAAGTTCATTAAGTCCGTTAAAAGTCCAAGGCAAGGAATGGCTAACAATAGAGCCGTCAAAATGGGCCAAACCCGTTGGGTTGGTTCGCCTCGTCATTTTTAAAAGGTGGGTTGGGTTTCAAAAATACAAATCCACTAAAAGGCGGGCTTTTTGGGTTAGACCCGTGTGGGTCGCAAGTTGAAACGAGGCGGGTCAGGTTGGTCCGCCAGTTTACACATGACATATATATATATATGGAATTAGACCCAATTATCGGCAAAGACTTGAAATCTTCTTTCAAGATTCAAATGAGATATATATTATATTTTACTACCAATCACCCATCAAGCCATCATCAGTCCATCACCCATCGGCCATCAATCCCAATTACTCTTCCTTTCCTAGTGGCGTGCTGTGTGCAAGCTTCACCCAACAACTATGAAAATACTACGATCTCTTTCTCTCTCTCAAGGAAAACCCTTGACGCTACCTGTTGATCTCTCTCTCCCTCCCTCCCTCAAGTTGGCCGTGACCGTGTCGATCTTTCTCTCTCTCTCCTCGAGTTAGCCGTTGTTGTTGACCTCTCTCCCTCTTCGACTCAGTCCACCATCGCCGTAGTGTCTTTCTCTCAGTCTATCACCCCATCGTCATTTGTTCGTTGCTCTTTGTCTCATAGTCCACCATCGTCATTCGTCGAGCTCTCTATTTCTCTCAGAGTCGGTGGGTTTTATCAGTCCACCAAAGATGATGCAGATCTCAAAATTTCTTCAATTGGTGGGTTGGTCCGTCCCGCTGGTCTGTTTTGACAGCTCTAGCTAACATAGGATTAACGGTGCTAACATAGGATCAAATTGTAAGGCCTGGGCAGGGAAGGACTTCACCAGTCACATTCCAAAACCTAGGGGCACTGACGTAACTTCCAAATCCCCAGGGGAGGCTAGTACCAAGTCCAAAAATTGCTCCCTTATGCGCTGTCGATCTGTTGCTGTGCCACATCACCCGCCTTATCCCTAAGTGCGACCCGCATGTCCCTTGGAGGATCCAGTCCAACCCGCCTACAAATCCAACTCCATCACCCGCCTATCCAGCCCACTCCCTCACTCATTCCATCCCATTTCTTCGATGGAGCAGCCCACGGTCCCTCTGCCTGGTATGCCCATGCCCAGCTGTGCCCCATCTTCTTTTTCTAGCCCAATTTTCCCCTAAATCTCATGTATTTTCCCTATTTTGCCCCTCTCCTTGTTGGAGACTCCTCAGCCTTCATTTTTATGCCTCCCAACCGGCCCCAAATTAGAATCAAATCCCCATTTTCGTGTTGTAAGCCCTAAATGGGGCAACAGCCCCCCTTTTCACCATTTCCTCTCCATTCCTTGAAGACTGTTCACCTTTAAAGGTTTGGAACTTCAAATCAAGGGCCATGGATACATTTGCAAGTGATGTCAACCCCGGATTCACACATTCTTCGGTTTAAATCTTTTAATCTCTATTTCATGATAATTGTTATGATTTCTAGGGTTGATTATATTTGTAATTGTTGAATTGGTTTGTACTTAATATATTTATGGAATGCAATTATTTTTCTATGTCAAATGTAGTGATTTAAATTTAATCTCTCTTTTTATTTAGCACAAATTCATGTTCGGTTATTATTTTGTGGACTTAATGCTTTTAATTGATTAGCCATTAATTAAATGATTTTAGAAATATTTAGGATCCGCTAGAGCTATCTTTATGTTTCAGACCAATCAATTTAATAATTGGTGTTTTTGTGACACACTGATAGTCAATCGACTACCGAGATGATTTGTAGAAAAATAGAGAGAATATCTGTTTGTTTGCGAAGTATTACCCATGTGCTTGGTTATTATTGTGTGTTCTTAATGTTTTTGATGGCATAGCGAACTGTTAGATGATCACTAGAATTATAAGATAAGATGCAAGAGTCCATCCTATTAATTCCGAAAATCACAATAATCGTTTGCGTGATGTCTGATGTGAGACAGAGAGGAGATCGTGCGTAGATAGTCATTCGGTGCTTGTTTTGATATGCGACTATTTTCTCCTATATTATAAGATGCGAGAGCCCGTAACTAGGAGTAGTATCTAGATTTGCTATAAGATGCGAGAGCACGTATTGGAGATTGTAGTGCACCCGACTACCAAGACTTGAATTAAAGAAAAGTAAAAAGAGGATTAAATTAAACATTGGTTAGACTAGAAATATTGCACTCATATCTTTTAAATCTTGATTTTTTGTTGCCAAACCACTTCCGTGCTAGTTTAGATTTAATTGCTTTCCTTAGTTATTTTTAATTTAGTTTTTAATTCGTTTTCTTTTAGCTCAAATATAATTAGTTAGCCCGATTGTGGTACTAGTTGGAGTGAAAATTACGTACATTCTCTGTTGGATTGATAACTCGTACTTATGTACAATGTATTACTTGATACGATCGGGTATTCTTGCCCGAGTTACGTTTTTACGCACATCAGGAATCATTAAAGGTTTAACATAACCTCACCACTGTTGTAGGTTTTACTCACTTGGATGTTCTATGAGTGAGTTGAAATAGGTTTCCAAGTATTTCAACAGAACTTTCATAACTTAGTTTTCTCATTGAACCAAGGTTTTGAGATCTCAATTTCTCAAGGTTGAGTTGCCACTATGATTGTTCTTTTATTATGGATTTTAAACCCATTCCCCTTAATAATGTGTACATTTGATCTCAATTGATTCCTTTTGTAAAAAGATGCTAGGTTTTTTTTTTTACTTTACATATTCAATAGAAATAACCCCATTTGAGATCAATTGTCTAATGGTATTGTGTCTACGACGAATGTGTCTAGACTTGCTATTATACATGCTACTCTGTGCCCTATCTATCGTTGATTGACTATCACAGTTAGAGCTGACAATTTTTGCCCACGCCCATTTGCCCGCCCAGATCGCCCACTAAAAAATGGGTATGGGCACACATAAAAATTAATATGGGTACAAATGGACATGCCCATTTGAGACCGTATAGTAAGATGGGCTAAATGGGCGCCCAACTGGGCACCCACGCTGAACACAACGCGCTAAGCACAACACTAAGGGTTTATTTGGTAGTCGGGTAGAAATAAGCAGTATTACTAATCTCAATACTATTAGTGCCCACGCTATTAATCCTGACTTGTATATCGGGGGTAATTTTGAGATAAAAAATGTTGGTTCCAATTTTTTTTAGTAAGAGCGCTAATAATACCACCCTCTCTTTTGGTATTAATAGTGAGGCAAAACTATTTTATATTGGTAACTCGTGCTACTAGTCCAAACTACTTATTGTGTACCAAACATTTGACAACTTGACTTATAAATCCTATCCGACCTTAATTCTGGCTACCAAACGGCACCTAAGTCTATCGGCTCTCCCCTAAATTTTAGTCTCGTTCGTCTTCGACGAGTTCTTCTCTTCGATCCCTCATTCCAAATCATCGAGGAAGTTTGCCAGTTTGGGATTGACATTGTCGATCATGTCAAAGCTTAAGATCAGAAATCAGCGATTGGGAGATTAAAAGCGGCGATGGGAGATTGACGAAGAACTAGGGTATCTGAATTGGGAGCAGGGGGAGAGGCTTCCATCAACGTCCATTCGACTGCATGTCAAATTTTCTCTCTCTAAATCTTTGTTTATTTGCCTCAAAAGAAAGTTTATATTGATGTACAACGAACGTAGTTAATATGGACAAAAGCTTCTTTCAATTTCTCTGCTTTTTTCTTCATGGTATTTGTCAGATTATAGAAATTCACAATTTTGATTCCTGATGGGCTTTGTGTTTGTATGCACATTGACCGATTGATTTTTCTCCATTTAGTATGAAATATCATAATCTATGGTAATATTATTTATTTCATCATGGAAATCTTTGAGACACCACCAGCATTATGACCTCAAGTTTACAGTTCATACAATGTTGACTATAGATTAATGGGCAATTAGCTTGATTTTTGATTGTATTGTAGACTTGTAGTAGATTAATGGGCAATTAGCCTGAAAGACCTATTATTTCTCTTACATTCATGAGGTGTTTGATTCCTTGTCATTGTCACCTATTTGTAATTACATGATAATAGCTTGAAACTCAGTTAGTTTACAGTTTGCAGTACATAGCATATATGGTGAATATACTTACGTATAATGAGAACTTTGAGTAGAAAGCAAGCAAAAGAAAATAGCAGAATTGGGCAAACAACGTCCGTTTGGTTGACATGGATCGGAATGCAAGAAAATGAAATAACATATACAAAATCCTTTTTGGCATTGTTGTTGATGTACGCCAAAACAGCTGAATTAGGTGGGACAGATTGCCGAAGAGCGGCATGGAGCTCAACATGTTAAAAGTTTCAATCCTTATATTGAGGTGGTAATCAGTTCAAAATAATTGGAAATCAGGATTAATTAAGTGAAACATGCCTAAAAAATAGATGAATAATCAACATTGGATTCCTGGATTCAGAACCTTACTACTGTATTCGAGCAATTAGTGGATGAATTTGATGAAGAATTAGGAGAAAGAATCTTATAGAGGAAGTGTTTGCTCATTTTTGAGTTCTCCTTAGAGGTCGCAAATTTTGATTTATGTTTATAGAGAAAGAATCTTACTACTGTTTTCACAAATGGACTTGGAATGTTTTACTCTATATTTATGCTTTTCTCAGTATCATCATATCTTCCTCCTTGTTTTGCCTCTTATCCCTTCTAACTTGAAAGAATTTTGGGGTTGGATTAGTCTAAAGAAAATATATTTTCCAGTCCACTACTGTGCAAGCTCAAATTTTGGTCATGCTCAACACAAATCTATGTATATGTCTGCTCATATGCAGTGTAATAACTTTTCTGGGGTGATTAATGTTTGTGCAGGACGAAGTCTTGATTGCTAGATTTGGAAGGAAGGGCCATGCTATTGGAGATATTCCAGGAGTCAGGTTCAAGGTTGTGAAGATATCTGGGGTGTCACTTCTGGCTCTTTTCAAGGAGAAAAAGGAGAAGCCGAGGTCTTAGTTTATATGGTGAACCAATAGAAAAGCACCTCCCTTAAAATTTAAGATATCTCTTGACGATAGTTTTTACAATTCTGATGTCAGACAGATTTTTGTTAGTTAATGAATACTAGAGTATTTCTGATTACAATTCTAATAGGTTAGAGCTGGTTAGATGCAGAGTAGCAGAAAGTTGATTTAGTTTTTTTTATTTCTTTTAAACCCATTTTGGTGGGTTTGAGTTGTTGAATATTTTATTTGGTCTTTTTTATGAATGTCATCTTATTTTTAATGTTTGAAACATTTGTAAATGTATGGTTAGTTGTAATTTTTTTGTTAAAGGAAATGTTTTTTTTTTGTAATTTTTGTGTTTATTTGATAATTGTATGTTAATTAGTAAATGGGCGCCCATTGACGCTTATGCACATTTAGTACCCGCCCATATAGGCCCATGTTATAAAATAGGCACATACTCGCCCGCCCATTTGAGCCTATTGCACATATGGGCGCTGGTCATATCCGTTCATTTGCCACCTCTAATCATAGTGAATTGGCACAACAAGCACATGTTTATTCCAACATGGAATATCTTCCAAGAAATTTCAAAGCCACTTAGCTTCTTCACTAGCTTTGTCTAAAATGATGAATTCAGATTCCATGGTGGATCGAGCTATAGACGTTTGCTTAGAAGATTTCCATGACACTGCTCATCCACATATAGTAAACATGTAACCACTTGTGGATTGTAGTCTTTTTTGTCAGATATCCAATTTGCATCGCAAAATCCTTCTAACACTTCTAGATATATATTATAATGTATCTCATAATTTAATGTATACTTTAAATACCTAAGTACCTTTGGCTTTCCAATGATCCTGGCTAGGATTACTTGTGAGCCTACTTAGTTTACTCACCGAATATGCAGTTTCTCGACGTGTACAATTGGTTAAGTACATCAAACTTCCAATTACCCTAGCATACTCTTGTTGAGAAATTGGTTCTTCCTTATTTTTGGCTAAATGTAGACTTAAGTCTATTGATGTCTTAGCTGGAGGGCTATCAAACACATTGAATTTCTGAAGAACATTTTCAACGTAATGGGATTGTGAATTTCTGAATTACCCTAGCATAGTCTTGTCTGTACTGATTTGTTCAATATACTCTTTATGTTCAGTTGGTAGATTTAAAGTGTGGAGTTTCGAAAGAAGTTTTATAGTTTTATAATTTAAAGATTGGCTATTCATCCCCCCCACCCTCTAGCATATCACTAAGCTATCCTATTATGGGGTCCCACAGAAGTTGTAAGAAAGAATCATTTAAAGTTGATTATTTCTTGTACATAATAGATAAAGTAATCACTTTATTTCAAAGTAGATTTGAACGATTTAAAATGTATTAAGACATTTTCGGTTTTCTATTTAACATTGAGAAATTAAGGTCGTTAGTCAATTAAAAGTTAAAAGAAAATTGTCTAAACCTTGAATAGTCATGAAAACATAGTGACAACTCTGATAATGATGGAGTAGATTTACTTATAGAACTAAAATAATTAAAAGATATTATACAAGTGAAAATATGATACAACAATTGACATACTTAATTATATTTTAAGGCATGAATATTTTCCGAATGTGTACATCGCTTGTAAGAATAACGATAACGATTTCTGTAACTGGTGCTTCACTAGAAAGATGTTTTTCAAATCTAAAATTAATAAAATCTTATCTAAAATTGACAATTAATTGGACATGCAAGCTTTATTGTCAATTGAAAATTAATTATTAAATGAAATCGATAGCAATAATTTAATAAATAATTTTACATCCCAAAAAGTATGAAAGATAAGATTTAAATATTGTTATAAGAATTTTTGTTATGACCTCTGTTTAGATTAATGTTTTGATAATGATATTTATGTTAGATTTATCCTCAAAAGGTTAGGATTTTAATGTATAATAGTTTTCCAATCTTTTTCATCTTGAAATGTTAGATAATAAAGTTAGATAAACAGTTTTTCAATCTTTTTCATCAAGAAATGTTAGCTGTTTTGAAACAGCTAAATGCTAGAAACAGGCTATTTTACATAAACAACTAAGACTTTATTTATTTATTCTATATAATTTTTTTTTTGTAAACCTTTCCCCTAAAGGAGTATAAGAAGGGATCGAACATGAAATCTCACATTTTGTAAAACCTCAACTCTATTACTCGGTCACCCTTTAGGGTCAAAATTATGATGCAATGTGTGCAGAAACAGCAAACTAACATCAGTTGGGTGCAAAAACAACAAACAACTAAGATCAGTTTTGTAAAGAAAAAAACAGCCAACAACTAAGATCGGTATTGTGAAGAAATAACAAACAACTAAGATCATAAACAACTATAAAACACAAACAGTTAGGATCAGTTTTGTACAATAAGAGCTAGTCCTCACATCCGTTGACTATTCAAAGGATGTCTCTCAATGAAGATAGTATATTACCTTTCTGCTGGATAAATGTTTTTACTTTCTATTTTGGGATATCTAAACTAATATTTCTACAGACTTTTGGTGTATAATTTTTTTACCATTCTTCCCAATATATCTTTTCATTTAATACTATCATTATATTACACATCCTAGAGAGAGAGTGAGTGTAATGAGTACATAACTAATGAATGAAAAACGCGTGTAATGGGTATTATTATTGTTACAATATATTTTACAATCCATCATTAATTATATTTCTTAATCCTTGTGGTTTGTCCACTAAAAACATTTATCCAAGACGGAGGGAGTAACTCTCAAACAGCTCTTACACACAAACTACAACTCCATATATTCAAAGAATACACTAAGCACTACCAGTGTTCTAAAACTTCTCGCCTAACTCCGCCTAGGCGCTAGGCCCCTCTCTACTGCCGCAACTTTCTTAGTCACTGCCTAATCGACCAAGTCGGCGCCTACGTCAAACCTTGCCGACCTTAATTTATTTTTGTAGCTTTGATTTTGTGGCATGCGGTGACCGGAGAAGGAAGGGGGCGAACTGGAGAAGAAAGGGAGAGTGGTAATGGTGAGGCAGAGAGAGAGGTAATGGGAGGTGAACTGGAGTAATACCTTCTTCTTTTTTTTTGTTTTAAACTTGGCTGGTTTATTACTTTGGGGTTGTTGAGAATTGTGATTAATGGTGGGTTTGTATATTTTTGTTCATTTTACAAATATAGACAAGTATTTGATAAAATGACAAACATAAAAAAATTAAATTTGTAGTCAATATGTTTGATCTTTGATGTAAATTATCAAATATAGACAAGTATTCTAGTCCCCTAGGCGCTAGTGTGCCACCTAACAGCCGCCTAACGATTTTTAGAACCTTGAGTACTACAGTTCAAATATAAGAAAAGGGTGGTAGCAACAACATAGCTAATTAAGGAGCTATCATTTTCTGTATAAAAACATCACATTAAGGAGTGTTCATACAAAGATTCAAGAGTTAATTATGATAATTTGAGATTTGGTGCATGAAATTGAAGGTAGTATGATATATTATGAATGTGCGTCTAAGTCATAAATTTAAGAGAATATATATAAGTTATAAATTAGAGATCCAAAAGGAAAATGAAAACAAGAAGGATAATCATGTTAGGAAAATGATAAGAAATTAACTAACTTATCTAATTTTATACTAAGGCTCACATGAGCAAATATGTAAAATCAACAACCGACTATTGCATTCTTAGCACTCCCCCTCAACTCGTACGTGGAATCCTTGTGAAGTGGTCGAGTTGGAGACCAATGAAGTGCTAAATATTTGTAGAAGATGCAACTACCCAAATCGTTATAGATAGCAATTATAGAGAAATCCAAATAGGAGCTAATCCCCGAAAAGCTTCTCAATATATAATTGGCAAATTGAAGACAAACGAAAGCTTGGACATTTTGTCAGAAAAACTCCTCTTTAGTGCAAAGAATGGATCGAATATCGCCCAAAAAAATGATATTTGAACCAAGTCATTGAAACAAGATAGAGGAAGAACATAACCGATTTGGCTCTAATACCATGATAAATATTTGAGAATTGGTGTATGAAATTGAAGGTAGTATGATATATTATGAATGTATGTTTAAACGACATATTTAAGAGAGTATATATAGGTTACAAAATAGAGATCCAAAAGGAAAAGGAAAACAAGAAGCATAATCATGTTAGGAGAATGATAAGAAATTAACTAACTTACCTAATTTTATACTAAGGCTCACATGAGCAAATATGTAAAATCAATAACCGACTATTGCATTCTTAACAAGTTCAATATGGAAAGATCTCCAACAAAGCTTTCATCAAACCACTTATATCATCTCAAACAGTTTAGTGCGAAAATTGCACCATATCTCTAAAATGGTGTAATTTCTACACCAAAGATCTTCTACCATCTCCAACCATCATACTTGAAATTAGAATATTCCAAGAATATGCCTCATCCTTTGTCCAAAAGTAGTATATAAACTCAAAAAGAAAGAGAAAAAAGGGAAGAAAAAAATGAAGATTGTGCCCCCTTCCTATGTGTTGGTTTTGAAGTTCAAGAGGGAGGGTGTTGATCCTCACAGGTTCTAGATTTGGTTGAGTCAACTTCTGATTCTATTGCACAGGGGCTAAAAGGTCTGCGTACCGGTTAGTGTAGCAACTATCTTAGAATCAAGGTTGTAATAGAATAATTTAGTGTTAGTTTCTCCTAGGCGCGGACCAGTAGTCTTCAACAACAGCCTTGAAAGCACGTTTCACCAGCAGACTTTGAAGTCTGCTCAGCCCTAATTCGAAGCTCAGCCAAACACGTAGAATTAGGTCACATATTATTTGATCTAGATATTTTTAATGTCTAGTCAAATAATATTCAAATTATCTTCAACAGATTTCCCTCCAAAGAAGTTAACCATGTCATTATCTGACTCCAGACAATATGTATAGACAACTGTCCAGCCTGTCGTCTTAATCATGAAGACTAAAAACATTACATCTTTTGGCTAAGAAGGCTTTCAAGTTGTAACACCTGCAAACTGTAACTTTACTCTATTTGGGAATGTCTGCCTCTGCATCACTGCATCTCTGATATCTGTCTTGTTGCACTTATTTTGCAAAGCGCCAAAATGCATTCAATGTATTATAATGTTGGATTCAACCTCCCCATTTTCAGTCTAATGGTCCTGAAGATCTCCTTGGGTATATATTCGAGTCTTTAAGATCTGATTGACACACATCTCTTACGCATTCAATTCTCAAGTTTCATCTTCAATACTCAAGCATTCAAGAGATCAAAGGACAAGAACTAATTAACACTTCACCAAACTTCCTGAAGTTGCAGATCCGCCAGTCATTACTTGCTTTCAACTTCTTCTAGTTTGAAATTAATTGTTATTTACTTTAGCACTTGAGAGAGAAATTATTCATTGATTGTTTCTCTCATCATTAAACACTTGGTTGAAAACTATTTTTGTACACGATCCATTAGAGATCTAACTTTCTCACCTAGTGGACAAACAAGTGCACCTTTCAAAATTCAAAGCTAACCACTTTGGTAGTGGACGTAGTACTATTCATAGTACAAACCACTTCTAAATCCTTGCATATTGTTTGGTTTTAACTGTCTCTGCTTACCTTGCCTTTATTATATTTGCTACTGTTCTTTACTGCTTAAGTCTGCTGCTGAGCCTTATTTAGAGCAACAGCCTTTCTTCTGTTTCATCATCTATTTTCGCTGCCCTAACTCATCTTAAGAGTTAGTTATTTTCAAAAAGAAAAGAACAGTTTGAAAATATTTTAAATTAATTTTAAAAACATAACTAGACTATTCAACCACCCCTTTCTAGCCTATATTGAGCCTATTTGGGACCAACAATTGGTATCTGAGCGAGATTCTTTGAAAACTATTTTTCCAAGACTAACCTCTTGAGAATAGATCCTATGGCTCACTATATGCTACCTACCTCGAATACAAGCCATGTCCCAATATTGGACGAAGGCCACTTCGATGTATGGAAAGACAAGGTTATGAGATATATGAATTCAATTGACAATCGCTTGTGGCAATGTGTTCAAACAGGTCCTCACATACCAATGAAGCCAAATCTTCTTGCCGAAGTAGCAGGTGGACCACCTGAGGTGCCCAAGTCCATAAATGAATGGACTAATGAAGAAAGAAAGCTTGTTGAACTCGACAGCAAGGCTATACATTTAATATCCAACTCTGCCGACACAAGCACATACCAGCAGATAATCAGGTACAAAAACAACTAAAGAAATGTGGGAAGCACTTGTGGAATATCTGGAAGGAGACCTACCCACAAGAGACATCAGAAAGTACAACTATATTCAACAATTTGACTCTTTTAGAAAAGACCCAAATGAGGCACTTCGTCAAGCCTACGATAGATTCTGTAAGGTAGTAAATAATTGTTACTCCTTAGGTAAAGAATGTAGTGTTAATGAAGTAAATATGGGATTTTTAACTTCCTTGGGAAGTCTGTGGCATGTCAAAACCACAGCCATTAAAGAGTCCAAAGACTTAAACTCCATACATCTTCGAAGTTTGTTTGCGAGTTTAATTGTCTATGAGCAAGAACTCCTTCAAGCTCAAGAACAGGACAAACATTTTAAACTTCCTTCCTTTTCTGCAATCTCTCATGAACCTCCTACCCAAGAAAATAAACCATCTACTTCTTCTTCTTCAAATGACAATGAAATCCTTTCTGATGAACAATTTTCCATGTTCTTTAAGAAGTTTCAAAAGTTCTCAAAGTTTAATAAGAAGAAGGACGCAAACCAGCTGACCTTCAGAAAGACTGCTGAAAGCTCACGAAACAATGAGTTAGTTTGCTATAACTGCAGGAAGCCTGGTCACTTTGCTTCTAAATGTCCTAAGCCTAAATATGAAGCTTAGAAAAGACAACCCTCTAAATCATTTTCAAAACATAGGGGTCTACTGGCTGAGGACTTAGAAGAAAACCAAATGTCTAGTTGGTTTGAAATTGATTCTGCTGAGGATGATGGTTATGACTCACCTGAGCAGGCACATATCTGCCTTGTTGCTCTAGAGTCACCTCCCACCAACGACTCAGATAGTGAAATTAAATATTCTCCTTACCAAGCTAACATAGAACAACCTTCTGAAGAGCCCTCTAAAGAAGAAATCCACAAGGATGCACAGGATATGCTAGAGGAATTCAATGAATTTAGAAAGGCTTATGTAAAGTTAGTGTAGACACCCCAATTTCATACCCCTGGTATGTAACATGACATGAAATATCAACACCTGTTAAAAAGCTAACGAATGTCAAGTTACAGGGACGAAAATGCAAAAAGCAAAGGCAGGATGCGTAAACAGTGAAATGCAGGGGGCCTAAGTGCCAAAAAAAGGACACCATGAAGGACCACAGGCGCCGCCCATGTTCACTCCTGGCGCCGCGCCCAGTGTGGCTGTGAGTGGCGCCCAACAGTCCCAAATCCACTGTAGCAGTTTGCCTTTGGTGCAATCTCTCAAACGCGCGGTACAAGCCGATGATGCTCAGAAAGTAAAACTTAATTGCGAAGAAAGCCTTCACTCTCAGCTATAAATAGAGGTGCCCGACTTCAGACTAGACACATAATTTTTCACCGCGCAGTTTGTGAAATTCTCCCGAGAGCACTGTGAGATTTATTCCTCTAGCCTCGAAGCTCCGTCAAATCTCCCCCAAATACTAAAACCAGCCGACCAAAGTGAAACCTAGTTACCTTGCAAGGATTCCGCCCTATTCCACCGGTCCAAAAATCCAAAAAAGACCAATTGCCTTGCCCGAATCTAGACGTCAAATCAGCAAAAAACAAGCAGTTGTTCTGCCTGATTTCCGCCGTCAGCAAGCAAACAACAGCAAAAAAGAAAGTAGTTGCTCCGCCCGGATCCCGAGGCCGAAAAGCAACTTTCGGAAGCAATTACCCTGCCCGAATCCCCGCAACAAAAAAACAATAGTAAAAAGACTCCATCTCCCAGAAGGACAGAGCGAGCGCACCCTAAAATCTACTAGAAGCTAGTTGGTACGGGATAAAACACTCACGCTTCAAGAGGTAGGCTATTTAAAGTTTATATATATAAAAGTGCTATTTAGATTAGCCCGATGTAATAAAAATAAGCAGTTATGCTGCTTGGATTTCTATAGGCAATAGCACTAAAAAGAGCCATTATTATGGTCAAAATTTTATAAATGTATTTGTAACTCCAGGAAGGAGGCTATTGCAAGTTTGTAATAATATATCTACGGCTATATATATATATATATATATATTTAAATATATATATATTTAAATGCTTTTTTTCATCTGTTAAATAAATATATAAAAAGCATATTTTAGCCAAAAACTATTTTGAAACCAAAAGGGCAAGTTGGGTGCCTAACACCTTCCCACCTCGTAACTTAACCTCCGAACCCTTTGCAAATCTGGTTATATTTGGTTTTTCTTTGATTTTCCTCAAAATAAAGATGACGACTTTGTTGATCACATTTTGAGTCCACAATTGAGGTTGGGCGTATTCCACGGGCCTTAAAGGTTTTCAAAGCACCCGCTCTCACCGGCGGGGGGATAAGGTCAAAAAACGGGGCACTAACAGTGACGATTCTGCCGGGGAAGTTGTTTTTATTTAAAAAAAATCGGAGGGCTAGACTCATTTTCATATAAAAAAGGAAAAAACAAGTTTTCTTTTGTTTTTGGCTAAATATGTTTATTATATTTATTTAACATTTTAAATATCGTATATATATATATATATATATGTATATATATTTGTGCAAATAATCATGAAACTTGCAACAGCTTCGTTCCGTATATCGTGGCAAATACACAAAAAATAAAAAAAAAATAGAATTTCGGGCAGGATAAAAAAAACTAGGGCTTATTATCGCTTTATTTTATTTTATTTCTGCTTGCTTTATTTATTCCGCGCAAAATATGTAAATATTCTTTTATTCTATCGTTTTATTTTGGGGATTAGGACCAATTTGTAATTAATAGGAACAAATAGATTCCCCACTTTTTTTCTATTTATTGATCTAAATGGTCGTCACGCTCGCTCGTGCCGTCCTTTCGAGGACTGAAACTAATTAGTCGAGAAAATCCACAAATAACAGAAAGACAGGCCATTTACTGCTTATTTATTTCTTTACATCTAAAAAAAAGACTTCACTGCTTTTTAGATACCGCGCACACGTGCACGCACGTAGAAATATTTCGTACGAGCCACCTCTTGATTCCTGCATCGCCCGGGGTATGATTCGGACTTGACGAGGACGTCAAGGATTTGAGTGGGGGAGATTGTAATACCCCAATCCCACATCGAGTAGATGTGGGACTTGTGTTTGATTTATAAGGTAGTCATGCGCTACTACTGGGCACCAACATCATCCATGGACTTTTGGGTCGGCTTGTGGTGGGCCTGATGACCCAAGGTGTTGCGTGCTCAGTGGGCCAGTGTGTGGGCTACACGTAGCGGACCGGGCTCTCGGGCTCGGGTCGTTACAGGATCAATGAGGAATTTTTGGTGAAGTTTGTAATATAGACATGCAGTATAGGTCTCACAGAAAAACAGATTTCTGACATGAACTTGGAATGGCTGTATTTTGATGAATACAAGTCCAAATGGAGTAATTTAAAAGGATAAAATATAGTTTCAAGAGTTTAGTTTCTGACTAAGAAAGAATAACCTTCTTTTGAGTTGTCAGCAAACAATGGTCGAATTTACAAGATGGTTGCGCAGAATACGTTTTAATAGTGAATCTGGAAATTTGCTTAGCTTTGAAATAATCATAAATGGATGATTACAAATCTGAAATTGAATGTTAAAAATGGTTAATAATCCACTTGTTTTGTATGTTATGTTATCTTGCATTCTCCTTTCATTATTGATGTTTAAACTAGGTTAGGGAAGACCTATGCTATGTTTATAACTTGTTTACATGATTGTTTGGAAATTTATGGGCAGTAACATATACTTATTATTATGAACTTGTTTATAGCATTAAACATATTCAAATCATTCTTGGGAATACCTATTGTTCCTGGATTCATTGCTATTGCAAACTTCAAAGTAATGACAATGCTAGGATTTCACAAATTGTGGAATTGAAGTTTCATTAGGATGAAGTCATGGATGACTTTGGAATTGGGCTCTAATAGAATCGAGAACATAGAAAAGAGTATTGAAATGCATATATCATTCTATCTCTACTTGGATGAAAGTTTAGAAATGACTCGACGGAGTAGATGAGCCATTGAACAATGCCGGCTCAACGATCGATCCCTACGACGTTTGAAATTCGTTTAACCAGAATACTAGTTTTGAGATTTTTTATTTGATTCATGTCCATGTTTGATTATTAGTCGTAGAGTATAACATGCCTACCTGACTTGGATGAGATCGCTCTTATCGAGCTCGTCCCTACTTGATTTCATAAGTGAGTAAACATCTACTTGACTTGGATCAGTTCGCTCTTGTCGAACTCGATCCTCTACATGTTCATGATTAATAAGTTAACATTTACTTGTTTCCCCAATAAGTCCAGTTGGCATACTTGTCTTGTCCTGTCTTGTCTTCCCTGGTTGATAATTCATTTACCGTTACGAATCATGAGATTCGTGATAGTGATGGGTTACCGAACCAGTTACGTGAAAACCCCTCCATTCTTGATCACTTTGGAGAAGAGTACCTTGTGTAACCATTAGGGCGCTTGGAATAATACTATCCTTGGTCGATGTACCATCTCGTACATCCGACAGCACATTCCTGTTAACATTTTATATTGCAGGAGCTACGTTGTGGCACCAGTTCTATATCATATCCTCTTATATGTGGATTTCC
The DNA here is from genome assembly GCA_013146195.2 of Codonopsis lanceolata. Classification (NCBI taxonomy): domain Eukaryota; kingdom Viridiplantae; phylum Streptophyta; class Magnoliopsida; order Asterales; family Campanulaceae; genus Codonopsis; species Codonopsis lanceolata. The sequence goes on from CM028378.1 coordinate 175,836,526, forward strand.
TCCTAGTACTTATGTAAAATCAAAATGCTGCCATGAATATGTGAGCTAAGTGCTTATATGTGCTTATATGTACTTGTTCTTGATTGCTTGATATTCGTGATGAGTCTGTGAACTGCTTGATATGTATATATGTAGATATATATACTTCTACTTGATTATCCCATGATTGTCTTCATATGTATATATGTAGATATGCATACCTTTACATGATAAATTCCATGAATGAATTATTAGGTATATAAATGAGTTTATACACCTACACCTGATGATCCTATGAGAGACGTGATATATGTATATATATAAATATGCATACTTCTACTTAATTATTCTATGGGAGACTTGGGATGTTTTATATTAAGATATACGTCCATAATTATGATGATTCTTGTGACTTGCCTCCTGACTTGCTTGATTGTTTATGAACAGGGGATTTACCCTGGTTCATCTTGGTAGTCCTGGCAAAGGAACGATTTCTGAACAGTACAACTTGACTTACTGGATCTTCGTCGTCGTAACATGATTTCATTTCCACTTATGACAATGTTTCATTTATGTTATATTGTTTTGTAGTAGCGTACTAAGTCTTTTGACTCACTCCGTACTTTACCTTCTAGTGTGTAGTTATTGATAGCCGTGTTGAGGCCGAGTAGATCGTGACTGTAGCAGTGCGCAGCTGATTGATAGATAGAGATTTGATCGTGTGTTCGTGCTTGTAGCAGCCGATATCCCCGAGTAGTAGCTTGTGGATTCCTATCTCATCTAGCATCATTGATTTGTATATTATAATTTTCTATTCTTGTGAGCTCGTTGTATTGTAATGTTATTTAGACTTTACAGTCAGGTAAAACACTTGGGTTTTGATTTGGTTCTTCTTTGGGCCGACGTGTTGTGTCGTGTCTGTGACGACCCGACCCGGACCCCAATGCGAGATCCCGAGTCGTGCCGTCCAAATAGACAAGATACACAAGCATGCACAAGTAGGATTATAAAATTCATGTGGCGCAACATCGCATACGAACAACAACTCGGCTACACTTGGCCGGATAAGCAACTTAAAATAAACAAGTCATCGGCGACGTTACAGCCGGAACCCAACAACTACTCCTACAATATTAACACATGATTATAAAACCTCAACGGCCACAACATGCCGGAGACAACAACAACAATAATAATTAAACGAGCTTTAGCGGAAGAAACTGTAGTGAACCATAAACATATAAACAGGCTCGACATATAAGTCGGCGTACAAAAGATTACAAGTGTTAAACCATTAAGTTTACTACCACAACAAAAACCCCAAGTCAAGTCTACATGACTTGCTTCCCAACGTCCTTGCCAAAATATAAAAGACTAACTATCAATAGTCCAAAAGAGCAACCTTGAGCTCACAAATGACCAAGCGTGAAATAGCGAGTCTAACGTGGACCGTCTCCTCGGCTCGGATCTAAGGAAAACAAAACAAACAAATAGGGTAAGTCGAAAGACTTAGTAAGTTACTAAAATGCATGATCATGTAATAACATGGCATTTATCACAATTATAGCTCACGTTCATCATATAGCACTTAGCACATTATTCACGTAAGTGCAAGAAAATAAATCATACAAGTAGGATATGATATAGGCACGGCCGCTTCGTAGCTCTTGCAAAATAGTTTGTTAACCCAATATCGTGACTACGATGCTCGTGACTTCGCATCGATATACCGAACTCCGCCGGCTAATAGCAGCCAGTGACGCAAGTATTGTTACGGCAAAGGAGCTACTTCCCCATTGCGGCCTACAATGGAGGGGTGTGTGAGGTCCCAGGTACGGCGATCCATAGCGAGCACGAATCTCTCAATTCGTGAAGGCTATACATCGTCCTACCCTGACATAAAAATCAAACCAAATAGTGCCAGCTGGATTTAATGCAATGTACAAGTAGATGTTTACTCGCTAAGACCAAATAATGATCGAATTCGACAAGAGCGAACTCGACCGACCAAGTAGGGTATAAATCTCTACAATAAATCATGTCAAGGCAATTAATTGCTCATAACCAAATAATCATAACGGGTTCAAATGCACATAATTAAACTCAACTTAAAATTGAGTAAACTTGACCAACCGGTGTCCAAACTTCGTAGGGATTGAAACTAGAGTTCAACATGTTCAAATCTTCCCTAGAGTCGACTCCGTTGAGTCTTTTCTCTAAATTCCCAATTTTGGAGAAATTGAAGCCATATGCTTCATAACCCAACCTAGGTCATTTCTAGGTTCCACAAGGTTGTAAATTCACCAAGGCATAGCAATGAAATTCATGTTCATCATAGAGTCCAATATTGAGGATAGAACACATATCAACTTCACAACATATCATGAAGGCATACGTTAGGGCATTCTCATATAACAACACTTCCATCACAAATATAATACATGTTTCTAACATGTTCAAAACCTTAAATAGACAAGAGGAAGGAGTATTATAAACATTCATAGGCAAGAAATCATCCTATACATGCTCCTATTCAAGTTCATATTTTTAAAATACAAGAAGAGAGCATAGGAAGCATATATGTGTCCTCATTGACCTCAATCATCATAAGCTTTGTTTCCTTAGGGTCAATGAGAACTAAAGAGAAGAAGAAGAAGAGTAACTTACAAGTGTTCTACACCAAAGAAAGCAAAGAAAGAAACTAATCGGTTGAAAATGATCTTCTCTTCGAGCTCTACACTTTTGATGAAGGTAGCTTGAGCAATGGAGGAATGGATGAGGGAAGACCAAGAGCAAAGCTTCAAGAAGCCATGGGAGAGCTTGAGAGAGGATGAATCTCGTTTTTGGAGAGTGAGGGAGAGAAATGAAGGTCAAAATCTGATTAATTACAAGGCTTATATTGGTCTAGAATTTGAGTGGGACATGTGTCAAGCCAATGTGGTCTCTTTAAAAATCTGATTTTGTGGCTTAATGATCATTAGAGCTCTCTTAATCCATCATTATAACTAGTTAGGGATGTTAGGACTTAAGTGAGGAGGGTTAGGGAGGTTTAGGAAAGGTTTAGATAAGGGGTTTGGGTATAAAAGTCGTTCAACTTCAGAACAGGGGAAAAAATCCCGTAAGTGTACCAGATGTTGAGGCGGGCGCCTCAACTTCCTCCAGGCGGGCGCCTCAACTGCTGAGCCCTTCTCCAGATTCTGATCATTTTGTAATTTCTCCCAGAACTTGAGGCGGGCGCCTCACAAGGTGCCAGGCGGGCACCTGGGCTTCTGAACCTTCAAAACTTGGTCTAAACATGACCTAAATGGTCCCAAACTTATGGGCAACCATTCTAGGGTCTAACCCAACTCAAAACAAGTCGGAAACGCACCCGAACAACATCCGGAACAAGGTAGAACAAGGCTCGAATCGAGCGACGAATGATTAACGAATCAAACTCCAATCAAACACCAATCAAACTAGGATAACTTGAACATGAAAAAGGCTTGTTTCAATATGGTTATGACCTGAATACAAAGCCAAGAACTCAACGAACACTTCACACGTCGAAATAGAAGCAATTACGAGCAACGAGGGGAATCGCTAAGGCCAAACCAAGGCAATCGAACCGGCGATTCAACAAACAAGCTTACATGATTCTAAACATGTTAAGGGCTTCATGAATGACTTATGAATGTTTCTAAATCATATATAAACTAAATAAACATGCTCACAATCAACAAGAAAACATGAAGACAAGCATACAATGCACATGCAAGAATACGGGGTGTTACAGTGTCGTTGTTCGTAGTCTTGGTTTTTATATTCGGTTATCTCCCGGGCACACAGTAGCTTTAGGGCTTTTCTTTATCCTAGTTGTTATCATTGTTGGTTAACCCCGGTATGCTTTAGCCGTGGGTAATTGTTATATCAGGTTGGTTCCTTGTTGAAACGCCGGCCTGGAGCGCCGATGGTTTATTCAGCGTCTGCAATGTTGCGGCACGCGAGTTTTGTTTTTCCCCTTCGTGAGATTAATGTCTCTCCTGATTTCTTTGTCCTTAGGTTTCGAGTTTCGTAGCTCGGGATTCTTTTACTTATCTCTTCCGCAGATTCGTCATTTTTGTAAACACGTATATTAGTACGACTTTATATTTGTGCTTCGAGCTTGTTAGCTCGACTGTCCGACTCGCACTTCTGGTTTTTAAGTGCTTATCCTCTTCTAGCCTTGTCTTAGCATCACGACCTTGGGATTTCGTTCTGAAATCCGGGTCGGGTCGCCACAATTGAAGTGTCAAAGCAAGTTTCATGATGGTGGTATCCTAGCCTAATAAAAGAACACATTTTAAGCCCAAAACAAGACTCAAAATAGTCATTCCAAAGTTCACTAATCTAGAAGATTCCATTTAAGATAATGTTGGTGCATCCGTTCATAAACATAGAGAACTCAAGAGATTTTGATAGCTTATCATGATTGGGGGTAGCACTTATTTATAAATTGTTTTGTTTATTGCCTACCTCATCCATGACATCATTGACATTGTATTCTCCACCACATTAGCCTATAAATAGGCCTCTCTTGTAAGTCATGAAAATCAGATTTTAAATGATATTGTGAGTGAGTTTATTCATCTCCTTTGGTTCTTTAAGAACTTTACACTTATCAAGTTTTTAGTAAACTTGTGGCATCTTCCCTAACTTATCAACCAATCTTGGTATGTTTGGTTGTGGCGCTTCTAAGCCAAGTAACATATCTTCTTGGTCATTATGCTAATCAATGTGCTAATACTTTGGTCATTATGCTAATCAACCCCTTTATCTAACAAGACAACAACCTAATCTTGATTTTCAACTTGTATTAAAAGGACTTGACTTGTTGGGTTTCCTTGAGATGTAACTTGAGCTTGAACCCAACTAGTTCAAATTAAACCATTGATAACATTCTTGAATTCTTTGGACATATAGTGATTGGTCCAACTTGCCATTTTAATGGGTCTCCTTCTCTTGGACTTGAGCTCATAAATGGGACTATATCATCCCCCTTACTTTCTTGAGTGTGAATTGTCCTCAAATCCCTTCGAGCATCAAAAGGAGATAAGTAAGCAACATTGAAAACCTCATGCACATTATAATCACTTGGCAAAACAATAAGCATTATGGGTAATTCGCTCAAGCACTTGAAATGGCCCATCCCCTCTTGGTTGTAACTTTGATTTCCTTTGCGTTCGAAGTCGCTTGTTGCTTAAATGCAACCAAACCCAATCGCCTGGTTCAAAGATAACCTCATGTCTTCCTTTTTTGGCTTTCTCTTCATACTTCTTGGTCCATTCTTCAATATTGAGCCTTGCCTTTTCATGGATTCGCCTCACAAATTCTGCCTTCCTTTTTCCATCTAGATTAGCCCTTTCACAAGGTAAAGGAGTTAAATCTATACGAGACAAAGGATTAAATAAATAAACAATTTCAAAAGGAGAAAACTTCGTAGCAGATGTTTAGCACGATTATAGGCAAACTCAACATAGGGTAACCAATCTTCCCAAGTCTTGGTATTTCTATCGATGATAGTTCTAAGCAACGCAGAAAGTGTTTTATTGACCACTTCCATTTGGCCATAAGTTTGTGGGTGAAAAGTTGTAGTAAACAACGATTTTGTACCCTTCTTACGCAAAGTATTAGCACATTGATTAGCATAATGACCAAACCCTTAACAAGCCCTACATTGAATATAATCAATATTTTTTTCCATTAGTTGTAGACTCTTTAAAGGGTTGGTAAAAGGGTTTTCAGGGGTTTGGAAAGAATTTTCTTTGGGAATAAACTTACTAGGCTCAAGTTTGAAAACAGTTTTGGTGTTTGAAGATGGAGATCTATTTTGTCCTTTTGCTTTCAAAATGTTCTTAAACTTTGTTGTTAAAAGAGCCATAGAGTCTTCACCAAAATCAGATTCTTCAATTTCTTTGTGTAATTCAAGCAAGTCAGAAGACACGTCAACAATAGAAGGTAAGGCAATGCTTTTAAGGATGATGCACCTTTGCCTTTTTGCTTAGTTTTCTCATTGCGGTTTAACTCAAAATTTTGGAGAATAACAACAAGTTGATCAAAGCTCATTTTATCAATGTCATGAGCTTCCTCAATGGCACATGTTTTGGCATTAAATCTTTCAGGCAGAGTGCGCATCATCTTACTAACAAGACGTTCATTAGTGATAGGATCACCTAAAGCAAGAGCAGTATTTCATATATCAAGTAATCTGCCATAGTAAGACATGATATCCTCATTCCCATTCATTCTAGTGTTTTCAAATTGTGTGGTGAACATTCTAAATTTGTAAGGACAAGCACTAGCAGGTCCTTCACATAAGGTTTGAAGGGCCTCCCAAACATCCTTAACAGAGTCATAGTTTGCAATAACTCTAAAGGTGTTGGCATCTAAGGCTTTGTATATGGCTAAAAGAACCTTAGAATTAAACGAGACTGTGGTTCTATCGTCAGTGGTCCAATTTGCCTCACTGGTGATTTTAATATCACCATCATCATCAGTGGTCCTAGGTGGAGTCCACCCATTTAACACAGCAAGCCACACTCTCTTATCAATTGATTTGATGAAGATATGCATCTTGACTTTCCAAATTGAGTAATTAACATTAGTCAAGGTAGGAGGACGAACAACATTCTCATATTGAGAATCCATCATGGCTACAACCAGTATCTTCTCTTAGTAACGTCAAGAGGAGGCTCTGATACCAATTCAAAGTGCAATAGTAGCTAGGATTCCAAGAATAATGTCAATGCAGCTTCTAATGCAGTTGCATTCAAAGGTGCATTGACCAGATAACTTATCAAATAAACAAATAGCAAAAGACTTTATAAATAAAGTAAAAATAGAGATTTTAAATTTTAATCTATAAGTAATACTTGTAGATGCCCTATGGCAAAAACGATTTCACTATAAAGAATTTGTCTTACAAAAAAAATAGTGAAAACCAACAAAGTACCAAAACCTCTAACAAGACTGTGAAATGTGTTGAGGAAACCCACAAAAACACGAACAAAGCAAACGTGAGATTAAAAAATAAGTTTCCTATCAACTAGGAATACAAACAACCAAATAACCAATGCAGTTCCTGATGTTACTGCATTCACAGCTGTATCGAATACTCCAAGCAGGGCTCTCAGCTTTTCTCTCTTTTTGTAAAATGTCTCTCTGAGAGTGTGTAGTAATCTGCAAGAGGTCTTCTTGTATATATATATACTCGAGCTAGAGTATTGAACCAACAAGAAAACCAAATACTCCTGAACCAACAAGAAAACCAAGTACTCCAATGAAACATAGAATAAGGAAATAAATGATTAGTTTCCAAAAATGGTTTCCTCATTAAAACCAAAGATCTTACAAAAGATTTTGTCGAACTTAAATATGGTAACTCATTACCATAGCTTTTGGATCAAGAAAGGGCACAACAATTAATTAATAAAATAGGATATCCCAATTTTACCCTTACAGTCTTCTTAGACATTCCATGTAGGAGGGAGGAGAGAGAGTCTTCCTATTCAAGAAGAAAAAAAGGAATCTTCCTATGTGTCCGGTTGGGGAGGGGGAAAATTGATTTTTTTGTGTATAAGAAGATGTGTAAGAAGATTAGGAATGTGCTAGGTTTCACAAATACGGATTCGCGGATACGAGATATGGGGATACGAGATTTTTGAAAAATCCCGTATACGGATATGTGGGGGTAAAGTATAAATATTCAAACTATAAGGACCAACGTGTAACTATTCAAACTATAATGACCAAGATGTAAATATTCAACATAAGTACCAAAATATAAATATTCTAACATCTAAAATAGAAGTATTCAACATCTAAAATAATCAAAACTGAAAAACCAATAAACTAATAACATTAATCTTTCAATAAGAACATAAATCAGTCAATCACACAACTAAAAGTCTAAGGGTCCGTTTGGTACAACGTTTTTAAAACGCAGCGGTTTCAAAATACGGCGGTTTCTTTACAAACACGTTTGGTATGTAATTTCTAAACGCTATTTTCATAAACTAAGACAGTTGTCAAAAGTACAGTTATACCCTTTGATCCATTGTCAAAATTAATTTGACCATTCCTTTTTCTTTCCATTTGAGAAATAAAAAATAAAATTATTGGATAATGACAAAAGATTGTTCTAGGTGGTTTTGGGCCTTTGGCTTCAATTGTCGGAATTCCTTCTTTTTTTCCTTTAATATCATTAAACTCTCTCCTCCTTCCTCCCTTCTTTTCCCATTTCGTGTCTTCAATTGTAGACGAACCCTTCTTTGCCCCTATCATGAGACCTCTCACCCTGCCTTCTATAGTTTCATTATCTCTTTCAACTTTGTTCATCTCACTTTTCTGAGCTTTCCTACCAAGTATTTCGACTTTGGTCCATCCTCCCTTCATACTTTGATTTCATCTCTCTCTCCCACTCTCGCTCTGTCAAATTGTAAATTGAAAGAATGTGAACTCAATTACGTTCGTTAATTTAGGATTTTTTTTGACAAATTTCCAGTGAGAATTCTGATGGTGGGGAGGGACGGCAAGAAGGTAAAGGAGAAAAGAAACTAAGAAAATGGAAGGAAAAAGTAGGGGGTACTCTGGTCTAACACCGGGTGATCAGCGTTTTTTTTTCCAGCGTTTATGAAAAGCTACCTTGGTTGAGCGTTATGAAAATGCTTCCGTTTATAAAACGACGCATTTCATAACGCAACATTACAACATTTTTTTCTGCATTTTAGACCGCGTTTTGGCTTAAAACGTGGTACCAAGCAAGCTCTAAAATGTCTAAAATCAAAATCAAAATCAAACATAAATAGTTATTTAACTAAGTTAAATAGTTAAATAAATTATAGATATATTATATAATTGAATATAGATGATAGTTAGATATAGGCAGGCGGCAACACAGTTTAAAGTGTAAACATAAAACGTAAAGATTATTGTGAGGAGAAGAGAAGAGAAGAACTAAATATTGAAGAAGGGAAGAAGGCTTTGTGAGTTAGGTAAACGAAGAGAAGAAGCGTAGGGTTCGAACTTACCTTGACTCGTCTTGAGTCTGGTTGAGTGGTCTTTATAGGGAGGCGACATCACACTGTCAAGCAGCAACGACGGTGGGCCGGTGGTTAGGGCTTGACATTAGACGGTAGTCGTAACTCGTGAGGTTACCTCTCTCTCTCTTTCTCAGTCGAATAGTCGCTCTCTTCTTCTCAGTCGAATTATCGATCTTAAAAATCAATTTATCCCCCTTTTTTCAAGACAAAGCAGCGTGTTTTGAGCGATACATATCGGATCCGGGTCCCCGATACGCATATCCAGGTCGCGTATCCAAACTTCAAAAGGTTGACAATTCGCCCTCTTTGCGTATCCAAGCACGGATCTGACAAATCTGAAGTGAATCCATATCTGGAACGGATCAAATACGTAATTCGTTAGTTGGGTGTCGTATCCATGCATCATAGAATGGGAAGATATATTCTTAAATGAAATAAGAAGAGAAAAGTGTGTAGGTCACTGCGGGACCCAATTAAAAAGAAGTATAAGAATTTTAAACAATGGGAAAATAACTTTTTGGTTCCGCGTAAGACAGTGATTTGACAAATATATTTTTATATATTTTTTGAATGTTATCAACGGACTCATAATTATTACTCCCTCCGTTTTCAAATTATCTTCCTCTTTGACCCGACACACTGTTTAAGAAAAAATAATTGGCTTTATTATAAATATTGGTAAAATGTATGATTTATTTTAGTGCCCTTGAACATATGATCATAATTAAAATAGGCAGAAAAAATGAGGGTAAAGTAGTAAAATTATTTTCTTAAAATAGAAAGTTTTGAAAAAGGACAATTATTTTAGAAGAACGAAAAAGGAAAGGATGACGCTAATTTGAAAACGGAGGGAGTATATCCTTTACCGTCAATAGTTCATCTAATTTTGTTATCGAGGGCCAACATGATCATTTCGTAATAAATTTTTTAGAACCATGGTATACTCTTTTAAAATTATATCCTTTTAATTTAATTGCAATTTTTTTTTTTACTTCAGTTATCAAAGATCACTTATTTTTCTCAAAATTTTATAGACAAACAATATCATTTTGATATTAGTTTTTAAATTATGCAACAAAACTTAAGTCATAAGCTCAACTAATTAAATATTTTTTGAAGAAAAATAATACATTTGATATGTTTTGTAGTGTAAATATTCGCATTTAGCAATTTGACAAAAATTTAAGAAAGAGCTTCTTACGGGATATTTTAATGAATTTTTTTTAACCAACCCACCATGTGTTGAGCTATGATAAACTGGAGTTCTATCTTGTGAATTAGAATCTGTAAGACGATCTTACATAAGACACATTGTAGTAAGTTTAGCTGAATATTTTTAAGATTAAAATCCTAACACTGGTGATGCTTCTTCATTGAATTGTTTAAGTGAGTGTGGTGTGTGTGTGAAAGAGAGAGAGAGAGAGAGAGAGAGAGAGAGAATGGTAGGAGCTTGGCTCTCTTTAACACAACAGAAATGGCTGTCACCAGGGCGAGCACTAAGGCCACAGATGTATAGTACCAAAACGTGCAAGAACAATGCATAAACAATGGAAATGGTGCTTAATTGCTTTTCTTTGCAATGGATATAGTAATCGAACCTAAGCTATATTAAAATTGTTATTCTTCTTGGGATTGTGAATATAAGATTATAAAGATAAAAGTAATCTTCGTACATGTATTTTATTTTGTATTTGTCTTTTGAAAGATCAACAGTAGTTAGGATTCAACGAAAACTGTCAATGCAATAGATAAAGCTGCAGGTGCACTAACATCATATAAAACAAGTAAACAACGGAAGTCTTTAAACAATTAAAGCAGTAATTAACACGAAAGTTTATCAAACAATGTACAAGCTATGCTTGTAGATTCAGCCGTATAACTAAAAAAGATTTCACTAAACGATTATGAGTTTTTATAAAACAAAACATGAAATCAACAAAATACCAAATCAAAAACCTCTAACATGACAGCAAGTATGTAGAGGAAACGTCCACAAAAACAATGAGTAAAGCAAATGTGAGATTAAAAAATAAGTTTCCTATCAACTAGGAAACAAACATCAAAACAACAGGTGCAGCTGCTGATACAAAATCCAGACAGCTTTCAGCTTTTCTCTCTGTGTATATCACTCTGTATTTATCCGTCTGTCAGCCTCACTATTTTCTGCACGAAGTCCTTGTATATATACTTGAGGTAGAGACCTACACACATGAGAATCCAACAACTTCAAGGAAATATATAATGTTTAAGAAATAAAAGGTTAGTTTCCTAATTTAATTCAAAGAATCTTGTCAGATTAAATAAAGAGCTTATGAAAATAATTAATTATGATAATTACTTACCATTACTTTAGGACCAAGAAAGGGAACAAAAATATTTAAATAAAATAGAGAAAATAGGACGACCCTATTTTACCCTTACAACCTCCCCCTTTATTGAACATTTCCGATCAAATCAAATGACAAGTGTATTTCAACACTAATTAAACCTTTAACCTACATTGGTTAGAATATATATTAGGGGTGGCAATTTGAGGCACGACACGATTGACCGACATGAATACGACACGAAATTATAAGGTTTGGGCTGGGGTTTATCGGGTTCGGGCCGTTATATGGCCAATACGATAAGGCACGATAAAAAATGGGTTGTTATCGGGCTAGCTTGATAAGCACGATAAGACACGATAACTAAAATATATATGTTTTAAAAATATATTTTTAAAATTTTACTAGGGGTTATTCACTTCTTTCGAACTATTTTCATGATTATTTCATAGTTTTATCATTTGAAAATTTATGACTTTTAAACTACTTGACTATTTATATTGATAAATTTGCAAAATATGTATTAAAAAATCAAAATTATATATTTTATAATGTTTATTGGGCTTAACAGGCCTGACTAAATAAATCGTGTTTTTTTGTTTATCGTGTCGTGCCGTGCTTTTCGTGTTTTTATCGTGTCGTGTTTGGGTTTTAATATTCGATGATCGTGTCGTGTTCGTGTTCGTGATTATCGTGTCGGCCGATAACACCACGACCGATTTGTCACCCCTACTCAATACAACTCGAAACACTAATAAAGTGAAATTTATGAAAAGCTCTCTAGATAGTAAATATGACTTTGAATAATTACAACACCCAACCTAACAGATTGATGTAATATAATAAAAGAAACCACACATTTCATCAATATTTATAATCCAGTCAATTTGTTTTCCTTAACCGGTATTCTGGGTCAACCCAAACAATATTTTGAAAACAGAGGGAGTATATTTTACTAGTGGAATATTTTTTTCCATGAGACACGATCAATAAGTGATTTACTTATTGATTAAAGGTTAATCTCTTGTGTTCAGTTTCATCTTTTACTACTGTTTTGTTTCTTATTTCCGTTGCACATATATCTCAATGAAGCTTTCAATAAACTCTTCATTATAAGCTTAATTTACCAGACCATTTACAGAACAGTTTGTTTGTTTTTTTAGTATCCTGGTTTGTCGTGCTATAGTCGTTTTCTTTCAATTACCGTGGAACACACAGACCTCTGCAAAACACATTCTGTGGATCACAAAGAAGAAAAGTTAAAATCTACAAGAACAAAGAATAGTGTCTTGATCAAGAAACTCCTTTCTTGATTTGAGCTTTTTGACCTCCTTCAAAGAACTCAGTCTCTACAGCACTTTAGAAATCTAATCCTTTGGTAGAGACCAAACATCCAGATTTCGTTAAAGATAGATCTCCATAGATGTCCAAGGAAGATGATGAGTTGACTGTCTGCATTGCATTTATACAAGCAGACTTGTATTCAATTGCAAGGGCTGTTGGTTTGCAACGACGTCGTTTCATATTATTTGTACCTAAAACACGGTTGTTTTATTGTTCAGCCGGTTGGTTTGATTTGGTTTTGATTTGTATCCTATATTGATACAAATCAAACCATAAAATTGTCTTCTCATGTGTTTCAAATATATCTTATATGAACAATTCATAAAATTGTCTTCTCATGTCTCATCTCATTGATTCCACATGTTCCTGACTTGTTCATGAAACTCTGAGAAATAAGTTCTTGAGTAGGGAAAGAATCCAGGAGAAGAAAGTAGATGGCTAGGTTAGAGAGTCTAGGTTGATGTATTAAGCATATTTACTTTTGAGTAAACTGCTACTGAATTTGCAATAAAATATACATTCATCAAACTCAACTATGTTCTTTCTTTCCGGTTCTTAAAATGTCTTAATTAACTAAAACCTTCTATTCTGTAACACATATGCCTTGCAACTGAAGAAGTGTTAAAGTATGTTGTTGTTATGAACATATTTTCGTGTACTGTTGCTTAAACCTTCTAAAGATAAATCTGTTTAGCCCAAACCTTTCCGTTGCCAAATTATTTTATAAGCTAACAATTTATCTACAATCTATCAGTAGAGTTCATTACTTGGCTATGAACAAGTCTGCTGCCGAGTACATCATTAGACCTGTCTCATCTCATAATTATTTTATCACTTAGAAGTGTTTCACCCATATTTGATATGAATGGTGAGATAATTTTAAAGTGGCAACATAGACTATTCACCCCTTCTAGCCTATTTGAGCATATCCTGGTTTGTCTCGTTTGAACATTAAACGAATTTTCTCTAAAATTTAAAGTTATTGGAGATAAAAATGATAAATTATATAAAATTATTAGAGTTTGTGGCAAGCTATTGGTAGGGTCTTTTATTTGGTTTGCTTATGCATATCAAATAAATTTAATCATTTATTTTTAATGAAATGAGTATTAAGTGAGGAGCAAATAAGGTATCCTATTGTCCAAATATGGAACGAAGCATTTCAGGTGGAAAAAGTGCTTAGTTGGTGGAACGTTTTGACAAAAATGTTGGCAAAAAATATAACATTTTTTTAAAAGCATTTTCAATATAGTGTTTTTAAAAATATGTTGTGTTTACAATTACTCTGTTTATAAAAATAATATTTTAAAATAGATTTTCAAACATATTTACAAAAAAAATTACGTATTAAAAAAAGATGTACTTTGGAGACAAAATAAAGGAGCGACCTGAATCACTCAAGTCAGGTCAAGGCAGGCCCAGAGTCTATAGAGTGAGTGAATACTAATAAATTTGAAAATCAATTAATAGCATTGAATGGGCGCTCACTTTGAATCTTTGTTCACTAAAGAAAAGTCAAGGCATCCTAGTCTATAAAGTAAGAGCATAAGACGGACGAAATATTACTAACTGTTTAAAAATCATTGTTCTTTTTGAGTCCAACTACCTTTTTAAAAAAATGATCCTATTATAAATATTGATAAAATATATAGTTTTTTTTAATTTTCTTGAATATTGATTATAATTAATGTAGATAGAAAAATAAGAATAAAATAGTAAAAATGTTTTCCTAAAAATGAAAGTTTTTAAAAAGAACAATTATTTTAGAACTGACGATAAATTGAAAATAGATGGAGTAAAAAAGTACAGTTTTTTGGGAGCCGAAGTATATTGAAGGCCAAATTACAAATTTCCTCCCGAAGTATACACTCAATCCTAGATCATTACCCAATATAATTTTATCCAAATTTGGTACCTGATGTTGTCATTTGTGCCAAATAGCTACCTAGGACCTAATTTAAATATGTCTGACTTATCGTTTTTTCACTAAAAAAAGTTGGTCCTAGATAGCTATTTAATACAAATAGCAATATCAGGTAGCAAATTAGGATAAAATTATGTTAGGTAGTGATATAAGATTTTGTATACTTCGAGGGAAAATTTGTAATTTGACATATATTGAACGAAGCTAAGAGTGCATTTGGTGGTGTAAATTCCTTTCCTTATAAAATTATTGTCTTGTCGGACCGACACACTAAATAAAAAATAAGAATTATTTATTAATGTATATGCGACCCATAACTAAAACAAAAAAAAATTAGAGAAAATATTTAAATTATTGTCTTATAAAAGAAAGTTACAAATAAAATAATTTTTTTTAAAAATAAACAAATAAAAAAAATAGGACAATAATTTTGGGACAGCTAACCTTACACTCTCCCCGCACTTGTTTCTCGAGGAACATGACACTAAGGCTAAGGCAAGACTTGCATGCTGCATCGTCTAGACAGGACAGTTATGGCCGGAATTTAGCATGTATCTTCATCCATTCAGAGTTTTTCGTCTCTCGTTTATCAAAATCTCTGGGACAGTTTATATCACCAGTTTAGCATGACTAATTTTGGGCTCAATCATATAACCATGAGCTGGTGTGGGCAGCCCATGTGGGTGAGGACCTTAAATGGATGGGTAAGTGAGTGCCCAATTATTAATAAAGCAAATTTCAAGCGGGTATAATTTTAGAAAAATGTTTTCATCTAGGTCCATCAATTTTTTGGACATTTCATATAACTACAAATTGGTTGCCAAATATAAAAAATGTCATTAATGAAGACAAATCTCATCCGGACTGTCAAGACAAAAAAAATCCAATAATGCTGATGTCAATGCTAGGCATCGAAGCTCACGCTTTTTCAAGACAAAAAAAATCTTATAATGCTCCTAAGCTTCAGAACTATTAACATAGTTTTTTCAAGATAAAAAAAATCAAATAAATGTTGATGTCAATAATAGACATTAGAAATGTTAACACACTTTTTTCAAGACAAAAAAATCCAATAATGTTGATGCCAATACTAGGCATCAGAACTGTTAACATATTTTTTTCAAGAAAAAAAATCTAATAATGCTGATACCAATGCTAGACATCAGAACTGTTAACACATTTTTTTCAAAACAAAAAAATCAAATAATGTTGATGTCAATGCTAGGCATCAGAACTGTTAACACAGTTTTTTCAAGACAAAAAAATCAAATAACGCTAATGCCAAGGACATGCATCAGAACTGTTAACACGGTTTTTTCAAGACAAAAAAATCCAATAATGATGATGCCAAGAACAGACATTAGAACTATTAACACATTTTTTTCAAGATAAAAAAAATCCAATAATGTTGATGCCAAAGACAGACATCAGAACTATTAACACAAGAAACCAGAATAGTTATAGTTTAGAGCCAACATAACAGAATGACTTCCAGCACAATGATGATGAAAACGATCAATGATATAGTGTGCCAGAAGTATATACACATCTTCGGATCTATCTGAAGAGAAAATCAGTTCAAATTTGTAAGACATGAATGAGAATAACTCATCGGTTATGTATGGAAAGATAGAAATAAAATGACCACAATTTTAGGTATTCACTTAATCTTGTTAGGTATAGGTGTTTTTCTTCTAGTATTCAAGTCTCTTTATTTTGGAG
Source organism: Codonopsis lanceolata (assembly GCA_013146195.2). Taxonomy (NCBI): domain Eukaryota; kingdom Viridiplantae; phylum Streptophyta; class Magnoliopsida; order Asterales; family Campanulaceae; genus Codonopsis; species Codonopsis lanceolata. The sequence goes on from CM028378.1 coordinate 175,852,881, forward strand.
GCGTATATGATACTTGGGCTCCGGGAGGAGGAGATGTGCGAAAAATTTCCAACTTAACTCTTAGCCCAAGTATTCTATTTGGTTATTTACTCTTAGCCCAAGCCCTACTCTCAACTCCTTTCTCATCCCTCCTTCATCATATAAAGGAAAACCATCTCTCAAACTATCAACAGACATTATAGAAGCCCTTGCCCAGCCGTTTAAACATGCATTGATTGGGAAGTTTTCGCACGGAAGGTCATCCATGGAATCTATACGTAAAACTTTTCAAACTTTTGGTCTTAAAGCTGCTTTCTCGGTTGGGCATCTCGATACTAAACACGTTTTCATTCAGGTTCACAATGAAAAAGATTATCAGCGATTATGGATTAAAGATCATTGGTATCTTCGTCGCGTTCCTATGCGTGTCTTCAAGTGGTCACCGGATTTCTGTCCTGATGTTGAAAGCCCCATCGTCCCGGTTTGGTTCGCTCTCCCCGGTCTACCTATTCATCTTTTTCACAAATCTACTCTCTTCTCTATTGCCTCATTATTTGGCAGACCACTCATGCTAGACCAGCCCACAATCAACCTCACATGCCCTAGTGTTGCACGGGTATGTGTTGAGATCAACTTAACCAAACCAGTTCCAAAACGAATATGGATAGACTGTGGACAATCTTACCCTAGTTTTTGGCAAACCCTAGAGGCGGAGAACAGCCCGCTATATTGTTCTCATTGCTTTAGACAAGGTCATTCCGAGCTTGGTTGTAAGGTTAAAAATGCTGCCTCCTTTAACGGGGAACAAATGGCTAAAGCTCCTCCACCCCCTCCCCCGCCTACTACAAGATGGACTCCGAAAAAGAACGCAGCTTCGGCTGAGAACAAGGACTCTTCTGGCCATGATTTGAACCTGATAAATGACCCTACTCCATGTCCTGGCCCTTCAGCCCCAGCTTCTACCTCTTATAATAATGTCGGCCCCGAAAATTCTCCCCAGAAAACCGTTTTGAATCATAATAAAACCCAAACTATTAGCATTGAAAAATCTCCATTGCAAGGTCTTGAGGATCCGGATCAACATGATACTGGAATTTTTAACGATAAAGAAGTAGAGGAGGAGGGTTCCCCGTCCCACATGAATCAAACTGAGATGGCTTTAGATATTCCTCATGTTCCTGATGACGTTGCAACAGATCCTTCTCATCTGGAGGAAGAGCCAACAACAATTCTGTCTCCGAACCGTTTTGTTGTTTTACAAACATTTGATGATGAAGATACAAGGGAGGACAATGTAAACATAGAGGCTCTTAATCTGGAAAAAGCTGGAAGCAAAACTAAGGCTCCAAAGACACATAAAGTGGCTGGGAAAGGTATGTGTACCCGCTCCAAAAGACAGACAAAGTCCTCTACTGAAAACTCCTCACAACCTGCTCATGACGATTAAAACTCTATTCTGGAATTTGCGGGGAGTTGGAAATGATTCCACTATCTCTCGTTTGAAAAAGTTAATCAGGTTGCATAAGATCTCTTTTATTTCTATTTGCGAACCAATGCAAGATAAGTCCCAACTGCCTTTTATTGCTCAAAAATTAAAGTTTCGTTATTTCTTTTCCAATTCCGCTAATACAATTTGGGTCTTAGCTAAGTCTTCCTTTACGTGCCAGGAAATTTCTGAATCTGAGTAGCAATACACTCTTCAAGTCCGTCATTATTCTTGGGCTGAGTCTGTCTATATAACCTCGGTTCATGCCAAATGCACAAACAGTGATCGGCAATTTCTTTGGTCTAATATGATTGATATGGGGCTGGACTTCAACTCTTCTCCTTGGCTAGTTCTAGGAGATTTCAACATAATAATGGATTCTCATGAAAAGCTCGGGGGTGCCGATTAGGATAGGCAAGGGGCTCTTGAGTTTCAAGCTTGTCTTTATGCAGCTGATTTATCGGATCTGGGCTATATTGGCAGCAAGTTTACCTGGAGTAATAATTGTGATGGTCACGCCACCATTTTTGAGAGGTTGGATCGGGATGTTTGTAACTCTAAATGGCTTTCCACTTTTGCGTTGTCAACGGTGGAACATCTAAATCGAACGAGTTCTGATCATGCTCCTCTACTTCTCTCCATCTCTTTACACCTGAGGCATAACACTTATCACTTTCGATTACTTAATGTATGGGCTGATCATCATAACTTTCTGGAGACAGTTCAAAAGGTTAGGGAGATCAGGACATGGGGTAGGCCTATGGTGAGATTTGCTAATAAATTGAAAGCGGTGAGGTTATCATTAAAAGATTGGAACAAGGTTGTTTTTGGTAACATTTTTCAAGCCGTGAAACAGGCTGAAGATGATGTGTTGGAAAAGGAAATTATCTATGAAGACTCGACCACCTCTGAAAATCGGGCAGCTCTCCATTTAGCGCAAGCCAAATTAAAACATACTTTGAAGGTTGAAGAAGATTATTGGCGTCAAAAATCCCATTTGAGATGGCTCAAGGACAGAGATGGGAACACCAAACTATTTCATGCCTCAGTGAAACATACTCGCAACAAGCTTTTTATTCACAAAATTTCTGACATGCATGGGAACTTATCCTCAACTGAAGATGCAATCAAGAATGCCGCGGTTGAGTACTACAGAGACCAGCTCACTGCTTGTGTAGGCAATCCTAATAGTCCCATTGACGTTATTCCCTCGATTATCTCGGCTGAACAAAATGCTATTCTCTCAGCTCCTCCTATAGCCAAGGAAATTAAGGATACTATTTTTTCACTTTGCGTTTATAGTGCTGCTGGGCCGGATGGTTTCAACGGTAAATTTTATACTACTTGTTGGGATATTATAGTGGATGATTTCTGTCTTGCTATATTGGAATTTTTTGCAGGATTTGATATGCCAAAGTCATGGACTAGTACTCTTCTGATTACAATTCCTAAATCCAGTCAGATCAAGTCTTTTTTGGATCTCCGTCCAGTCAGTTTGTGCAATTTTTGCAATAAAGTTATCTCCGAAATTCTTGCTGCTAGACTTGCTCATATATTGCCTTTCATTATATCCGATAACCAAAGTGCGTTCACGAAAGGAAGGCTGATTCAGGATAATTTGCTGCTTGCTCATGAGCTCACTCATCAACTCAAAAATAAAGTTAATGGTTCTAATGTCATCATCAAGTTAGACATGGCAAAAGCGTTTGACAGAATCTCTTGGTATTTTTTGATTCAGGTGCTAAGGAAGTTTGGCTTTGGAGAACAGTTTATTGATATGATATGAGAGTCATATCTAATAATTATTTTTCACTTCTGGTGAGTGGATCTTCGGTGGGTTTTTTCCCCTCCTCCCGTGGATTACGGCAAGGGGACCCTTTATCTCCTAGCCTATTCATTATTGCGGCGGAAGTGCTTAGTCGGGGATTAAATAAGCTTCAGATCGATCACCCGAATTATGCTTTTTCCTCCTCAAGCGGTTGTCCTATTATTTCTCATTTGGCTTTCGCTGATGATATCGTTATTTTCTGCAACGGTAACAGACACTCGCTAGCCCATCATCGTCATCTGCTTGAATCTTATGAAAATATTTCGGGTCAATCTATAAATAAAGGAAAAAGCTGTTTCATGGTCTCTGGAAATATTTCGGAAGCTAGGGTGACCTCGATAAAAAGACATGTGGGTTTTAATCGTAAGTTATTACCAGTAACCTATCTGGGATGCCCACTTTTCGAGGGTAGGAAAACTAAGAGTCTTTTTGATCCTCTGATCATCAAGCTTCAGTCCAAGATTAACTCTTGGACGGGGGCTTTTCTCTCGCAAGCAGGTAAAGTTACACTCATCAATTCTGTTTTGCAATCTATTGTTATGTACCAAATTGCTGTTCTGGATCCCCCGATGGCTGTTATTAAAACCATACATAAGCTCTTCGCGAATTTCTTCTGGGGCTCGGTTGATTCAAAGCATAAAGCCCATTGGGTAGCATGGGATAAATGTTGCAGGCCGACATCGGAAGGGGGGGGGGGGGTTGGAATCAGATCTGTTACAGAAGTTATTCGTGCCTTTTCCATTCAGATTTGGTGGAGATTCAGATCTTCTAGCAGTCTTTGGAGTAAATTCATGAAAGCTAAGTATTGCTCGAATTCTTATCCTTCCACCTCGTCTAGCAATGGGTCGTTCATATGGAGGTGTATATGTTCTGTTCGTGCCAACACAGAACAGTATATTAGGTGGATTATTGGGCTAGGTAACTGCTCAATGTGGCTTGATAATTGGATGCCGATCACTCCCCTTCAACCGTTATTCAGCAATTTTGTTCAAGTTAAAGATGCATTCAACTCTTCTAATAGTCTGTCTTCGGCTGCTATTTTAGAGGTGGGTCAAGAAGCCGCTGCTGCCATCAAGGCGCATGGAATTATTCTTTCGGACCAGCCAGACACAGCGTGCTGGAGTATCAATAATAAAGGCAACTTCACGCTAGCTTCAACTTGGAATCTCACCCGGCAAAAGTGGCCTATTGCTGCTTCTAGCAAATTTATTTGGCAGAAATATATACCTAAAAAGCTAAGCATTTTCATGTGGCGTTTATGGATTCAGAAATTGTCGATTGATGAGAGCATTATCAAAAAAGGTGTGCAGCTCACTTCCAAGTGTTCTTGCTGTATAACAGGTTATGGTGAATCTTATACCCACGTTTTCCTTAATAGTCCAACAACCAGTTATATTTGGAATGTTTTTAATGGGCTGGGAGGCATTCGTTCTTACAACTCCTCCGTTAATTAGGCTTGCCTTGCTTGTTGGTTCGAGAAAAATAATTCCATCTTGCACTCTATCACCCCCACCTTCATTCTTTGGGAAATATGGAAGAATATAAATTCTTGTTTGCAGAATGGTAGTCGTAGACCCCCATGGATTTTAGTTGACAAAATCAAGTCTTCTATTATTTTCTCTCTTAAGAATTCTGGTCTATCTTCCAATGAAGGGGCGCCTTAGGATGCCCTCTTCTCTACTCGATTTGGTCGGGTCTCCTCAAGGATCATCCGCTCTTTATGCTTGAATAAGCCCCCTACGGGTAAGCTTAAACTCAATTGTGATGGAGTTAGTAGAGGTAATCCGGGTCTGGGATCCGGGGGAGGAATATTCCGGAATAGCTCAGGTGATATGTTGATGGCTTTTTCTGAATTTCATGGGCAGTGCAATAGTTACCAAGTCGAATGTAAAGCTTTGCTGCAAGGGCTTCGCTGGATTCAATTAAATGGGTGGTCTCATTCCATTATTGAAATTGACTCCAAAGGAATTATTGATAGTATCAATGGAGTTGGAAATGTGCCTTGGACTTGTATTTATTTGTTGCGTTCCATTAGGAAAATTATTCAGGACATGGAGATTGATGTTATTCATACTTATCGGGAAGCTAACGCTGTGGCTGATGCTTTGGCTAATTTTGGATGCGATCAAAAGGGGGATTATCTGTTTGAAGCGGCCATTGATCTTCCAACTAAAATTAGAGGTCTTGTTGCTCTTGATAAATTAGGGACTGCTTATGTTCGTATCTCTTAGTTCTTTTTGTAGTTCCTCTTTTGTATCTTTCTGTTTCGAGGCTAGGCTCCTTTGTCCTCTCATTTATAAGGGCCAGGCTGGTTGTCCTCCTCAAGTTTGTAATCCTTTTTATATTTAATAAAATCTAGTAGGGTACCATCTCTGTTTCATAAAAAAAAAAAAAAAACTCATCCTTAGGAGTGTTATCTTTAACTAGGCTGGAACTCTCACTTGCTAGAAAAATAGACAACGATAATGTTGGTTTCTTCGACTCGAAAGGAAATCTCAACTTAGAAGGTTCAAAATCAAAAGATAAATCTTATCTACTGCTGCTTAAACCTTCTAAAGATAAATCTGTTTAGCCCGAACCTTTCCGCTGCCAAATTATGTTATAAGCTAACAATTTATCTACAATCTATCAGTAGAGTTCATTACTTGGCTATGAACAAGGCTGCTGCCGAGTACATCAGTAGGCCTGTCTCATCTCATAATTGTTTTATCACTTAGAAGCGTTTCACCCATATTCGATATGAATGGTGAGACAATTTTAAAGTAGTAAAATAGACCATTCACCCCCTCTAGCCTATTTAAACATATCCTGGTTTGTCTAGTTTGAACGTCAAACGAATTTTCTCTCAAATTTAAAATTATTGGAGATAAAAATGATAGATTATATAAAATTATTGGAGTTTGTAGCAAGCTGTTGGTAAGGTCTTTTATTTGGTTTGCTTATGCGTATCAAATAAATTTAATCATTTATTTTTAATGAAATGAGTATTAAGTGAGGAGCAAATAAGCTATCCTATTGTCCAAATATGGAACGAAGCACTTCAGGTGGAAAAAGTGTTTGTTTGGTGGAACATTTTGATTAAAATGTTAGCAAAAAATGTAGTATTTTTTAAAAGTATTTTAATATAGTGTTTTTAAAAATATGTTCGGTTTACAATTATTTTGTTTATAAAAATAATATTTAAAATTATTTTTAAAAAATATGTAAAAAAATTACGTTTAAAAAAAAACTGCATTATTAAAACGTTACGTATTTAAAAAGATGTACTTTGGAGACAAAATAAAGGAGCGACTAGAATCACTCAAGTCAAGTCAAGGCAAGCCCAGAGTCTATAGAGTGAGTGAATACTACTCCCTCTGTCCCTAAATTATCGTCCCCTTTTTCTTTTTCGTCCGTTCCAAAATAATTGTCCACTTTGAAACTTACCTTTTTAGAACATCACTTTTACTCTTTATCCTTACTTTTTCACTCTACTTTAATTATGAGCCATATACACATGGGCTTTAAAGGAAACTACACATTAAACCAATATTAATAATCCAATAAAATAGATTTTTTTAAACGATTCGCCGGGTCAACCAGGACAATAAATTAGGGATGGAGGGAGTAATAAATTTCAAAATCAATTTATAGCATTGAATGGGCACTCACTTTGAATCTTTGATCACTAGAGAAAAGTCAAGACATCCTAGTCTATAGAGTAAAATCATAAAACGGACGAAATATTACTCCCCCTGTTTAAAAATTATTATTCTTTTTGAGTCCACCCACCTTTTTAATTTTTTTATTATATTATAAATATTGGTAAAATATGTGATTTTTTTAAATTTTCTTGAACATTGACCATAATTAAAATAGATTGAAAAAGTAAGAGTAAAATAGTAAAAAAGTTTTTATAAAAGGAAAAGTTTTTAAAAAGGACAATTATTTTAGAACAGACAATAAATTGAAAATAGATGGAGTAAAAAAGTACAATTATTTGGGAGCCGAAGTATATTGAAGGCCAAATTACAAATTTCTTCCCGAAGTATACACTTAATCCTAGATCACTACCCAACATAATTTTATCCAAATTTGGTGCTTGATGTTATCATTTGTGTCAAATAGCTACCTAAGGTCTAACTTAAATATGTCTGACTTATCGTTTTTTCACTAACAAAAATTGGCCCTAAATAGCTATTTGACACAAATAGTAAAATTAGGTAGTAAATTGGGATAAAATTATGTTGGATAGTGATCTGGGATTAGATGTATGCTTCTAGGAAAATTTTGTAATTTGGCCTATATTGAACGAAGCTAAGAGTGTGCATTTGGTGGTGTAAATTCCTTTCCTTACAAAATTATTTTCTTGTTGAACCGACACACTAAATAAAAAATAAGAATTATTTATTAATATATATTTGATCCATAACTAAAATATTTTTTTGAGAAAATGTTTAAATTATTGTTTACAAAAAAAAGTTACAAATAAGATAATTTTTTTTAAAATAAAATGGACCATAATTTTGGGACCGCTAACCTATTCTTCCCGCACTTGTTTCCTTATCAACCACCTAATACCAAAGCAGATGTGCTTAAAACAATTACAAAATCACTTTCGCCAACCGCCCAATACCAAAGCAGTCGTCCTTAATACAATTACAAAATCACTTTCCCTAGTACACTGTTTAAAAGTCTATGGTGTATAACGTGGATAAATAATACTTTATCTGTCTCAAAATATATGACGTTTTAAATGAGTTTTTTTGTTCTAAAATAGATGACACTTTACAATTTTCAAGAAACTTTTTCTTTTTTTTTTCTTCCAATTCTACCCATATTTATTGACTTTGTAACTTGTGTTTGACTTTTTAGGCAAGAATATCAAGACACCTTATTAATGTTTAGATTGAGGTAGTTTAGTCTTTACAATATCTTTCCTTGGTCTGCTTAAAAAATCGCAAAAGGGAGTGTTCAACTTAGCCGCTTGTAATCTTGAATATTATGATGTACAAGGCGACTCCACCAACCATTGTAGTATATGGAATATTATGATGTATGAGGCGGCTCCGCCAACCATTTATAAATTTAGTAGCTGTAGTGATTTTTAAACGCACAAGCTCAAAAATGAACTTCCCAAATATACCCATATTTCTCATTTTCCTTATACTACATTTTGCACATCTCCCCTATACCATCTTTGGTGCGAACGACACAGATCGTCTTGCACTACTAGCTATTAGATCAAAGATTTCACTTGACCCAAGTGGGGTTATGACTTCTTGGAATGATTCGTTACATTATTGTCAATGGCAAGGTGTAACATGTGGTAATCGTCACAATAGAGTTACGGTCTTAGATCTGTCATCTAGACGCTTACAAGGTTCCTTGTCTCCATACATTGGAAATCTAAGCTTTCTCAAAGAGATTCGACTCGGGAACAATGCATTCGGTGGATGGATACCTCCTGAGGTTGGTCGTTTGTTTAGACTACAACAACTACGCCTCAATCAAAATTCCTTTGAAGGGGAAATTCCAGGTAACTTATCGCACTGCACCAACCTCACTGTTCTTGGCCTAGGCCATAATAAGCTAGTTGGAAAAATCCCTAAAGAGTTTAGTTCTTTGACGATGCTCAAAGCACTTTATATTGAATCCAACTATTTTACCGGCGGGATTCCACTCTCCACAGGTAATCTCACATCTCTTGAAGCTATAAGCCTTAAGGGTTGTCACTTGGGTGGAAGCATTCCAAATGTCTTCCATAACCTGAAAAGCCTAAGATCTATTGACTTTGAGGAAAATGAGCTGATCGGCACCATCCCTTCATCTATTTTCAATCTTTCCTCCCTAGTGAATCTCTCGCTTCTTAAGAATCAGCTTAATGGCACTCTTCCAATAAACTTAGGCTTGATGCAACCTCATCTTCAATTCGTTTCATTGTCGTTCAATCACTTTACTGGATCCCTTCCACCATCAATATCAAATTGCTCAGAATTAAGATCCATTTTTTTAGTGGGTAATCATTTTTATGGGAAGGTAGAAATTAATTTTGGGAACCTCCAGAATCTGAGAAATGTTTGTTTGGGTCAAAATAATCTTGGAAGTGGGGAACATGATGAAATGGCATTTATGGATTCTTTGACCAATTGTAGTTACTTAAAAGAATTGGATATTTCACACAACAAATTCAGGGGGATGTTACCAAATTCTTTGGGGAATTTTTCTGCCTACTTGGATACACTGGGGCTCAGCAATAATTCTTTTTATGGAACAGTCCCTTCATCAATAGGTAACCTTTTCAACTTAACTATCTTGATGTTGGATGAAAACCAATTCACAGGCACTATCCCCACTAGCATTGGAAATCTTAGACAGTTAAGAAGACTGCAATTACATTCTAATAATTTTGTTGGGAATATTCCTGATTCTATAGGAAGCCTGACATTCTTAATGTATCTGTCGATATCCAACAACAAGTTAGAGAGCACCATACCCTCAAGTCTTGGAAACTGCCGTAACCTGCTGTTATTGACCCTTTCTCAAAATAACTTGAGTGGAAGTATACCCACACAAATTTTTGAACTTTCATCACTTTCAATTGTTTTGGCCCTGAATGGGAACCATCTGTCTGGACTCCTTCCAGTTGAGGTTGGCAGCCTAAAACACTTGGGGCAACTTGATGTGTCTGAGAATAACTTGTCAGGTGAATTGCCAAATAGTCTTGGTAGCTGCACCAGTCTTGAACTCCTCAAATTGGGTAGCAACTTCTTTCAGGGATCCATTCCTACATCACTGGATTCCATAAAAGCTCTTCGGAACCTTAACTTATCACATAACAACTTCTCTGGACCGATTCCAAGATTTTTCGGGGAAATTCATTTGGAGTCGCTGGATATCTCTTTTAACGACTTTGAGGGTGAAGTGCCGGTGAAAGGAGTTTTTGCCAATTCAAGTGCAATATCCGTCGTAGGGAACCATCAACTTTGTGGGGACATATCTATACTTCAATTGAATAAATGCAGAGGGCAACGAAAATTTCCTATCACACTCTTGGTAGTCATCATCGCAATGGCGTCAACACTTGTGGTTGTAGCAAGTGTGTCCTTTTTCTGGTTTTGTTGGTGCACAAAGAAAAGAAAAGATCAACCATCAGAATTGGTGTTCAAAGAATCATTCTTGAAAGTTTCTTATGAAAGGCTCCTCAAAGCAACTGATGGGTTCTCCTCAGAAAATTTTATTGGGGTAGGTGCCTTCGCATCTGTTTATAAAGGAATCCTTGATGAAGATGGTGAGATTGTTGCTGTTAAAGTGCTAAACCTCCAGCATCCAGAGGGTTTCAGAACTTTCATCACAGAGTGTGATGCCTTGAGGCATGTGCGACATAAGAATCTTGTTAAGGTCATAACTTGTTGCTCAAGTGTTGATTTTCAAGGCAATGATTTCAAAGCTCTAGTTTACGAGTTCATGCCAAATGGGAGTTTGGATTGGTGGCTTCATTCAAGTCCTAGTACACCAAAAGAAGTTCTCCAACTTTGCCTTCTCCAAAGAATTAGCATTGCCATCGATGTGGCTTGTGCTATTGAGTATCTTCACAATAACTGTGACCATCCTATCGTACATTGTGATCTAAAGCCAAGCAATATTCTACTGGATCAGGATATGGTTGCTCGTGTTGGAGATTTTGGGCTAGCAAGGTTTCTTCTCCCAGAACTATCAAATGCAAACACAAGTAGCACATCTGCAATTCGAGGAACTGTTGGGTACGCACCTCCAGGTATCAGAATATTATTCTCGTATCTGCATCTGTCAAGGATCAAATAGTTTTTTCCTGCAGAATAATAGATCAAAAGGTATCATTCCAATGGCTGATCGAGATAGCATTGAAAGAAACTACGGGCTCGGATTTGTTATGTTCTTGTTGATTTGAGGCTTTCCTATAGAAAAATTAGCACTACATTCAGCATTAGTCATTATCCAAAGCCCGTGTTTTCTTTCAATGCTATCTCGATCAGCATACCTTTTGATCTATTATTCTGCAGGAAATAACTAATTTGATCCTTGATATTATCAGCATTAGGTCGTACCTGGACATCTAACTTTGGCATTAATTTTCAATTACAGTGCATCTGCCTTGGTAGTTGGTACTTATATCAGCAGTAGTGTTTTACTTCTTTAGATGTTGTTTCAGTCCCTTTTAGCGAATTTTTTCTTGACGTACAAAACTTTGTTGTTGCAGAGTATGGTCTTGGAAATCAAGTGTCAAGAAATGGAGATGTCTATAGTTACGGAATCCTCTTGTTGGAGATGGTTACAGGGAAGAGACCAACTGACCCTTTATTTGAAGAAGGCCTTGACCTTCATAAGTATGCTAGTATGGGGTTAGCTAATGGTGAGTTGGGGATTGTTGAACCGATGCTTCTAAATGACAGAAATGAAGAGTGCTTGATTTTGATGCTCAAGATAGGAGTGGCGTGCTCTGTACAGTCACCACAAAAGCGAATGGACATTTGTCGGGTCATCCAAGAGCTGAACACTCTTAAGGGGAAGCATTTCTCAGATTAAGATTGCATCAGTCCGCTCCATTGCATTTTTGTAGCTTATTAATGGTTATATTACCATAACTAGTAAGGTTCACGTGCGACGTGCGTTGCATGTGGTGTTCATGATTTTTTAAAAATGATTTGCTAGTTTTTTCATTTTTCTGTTTACTTTTAATTATTTGATGTTTTTTTTTGTATTTTAACAATTATAATTATTGAAACTTATAAATTGTGTTGTTGTGCTTTTAGCATTTTTGATACTTTGTTTTCCGATCATTTATAATATATACTTTTAATAATTGTATAGCAACTTATCCTACAAATTTGTTTTTTTTGGCTTAAATCGCAATTTGGTCACCCTACTTTTCCATTTTTACAATAAGGTGACTCTACAATATTTTTTCAATTTAGTCATTCTACTTGGTTTGGACATTCAATATGGTCACTCAATCCATTTCCGTCCGTTATGTTGGATGAAAATGGTTTAAAAGACTAAAATACCCTCTGAACAAAATTAAATTGTTTTGGCTTAATCGCAAATTGGTCACCCTACTTTCACACTTTTGCAATAAGGTAACTTTCTACAAAAAAAAAAAAAAAGGAAAAATATCAAAAAGTCTCACTAAAAAATTCACATATACAAAAAGTCTCAAAAATAATTATTCTATCTAAAAAGTTTCAAAGTTAAATTCTTAATACCAAAAAGTCGAAAACTTAACGCTTCTAATTACATCGTTAGAGTATGATGTTTTATTTGAAAAGAAACGTATTTTTAACTTCAATGATTTTAATGATTACATATTTTATATAGGATTAAATAATTATTTGGTCCCTGAACTATACCAAAACTCTGCGTTTCGTCCCTTAATTTTTTTTGTATGCGTTTGGTCCCTAAATTCGATTTTTTTTGTTAATTCCCCCTTCATATCGTTACCATTACTGAATCAAACCATTTCTTTTCATTAAAACTCTACATTTCCATCAAATCCTCCGCGCCCACCACCACCACTAATCCACCTTCCAACCGCTTCACCCAACCAATCTCCACTCTGAATTTGATTAAACCCTACGTCCAATCTGAATGGCGGCCAATCCTCAAAGCCTGGATTTGCAGTGCACTCTTAGTCTACTCTCTCTACCAGGTCGTCCCCAAAATTGGGGCTTTTTCCGACGAACACAACAACACCACCATTAATACTGGGGACTGGCAATTCGCTTGGAAACGAGGCTATTTGCGGTAAGAAAGAAGAGAGAGGACTCGTGGCTGGGTTCTTTGGCGATGCTTGAGAAAATGAAAATGAAGGCCGTCGATTGGCGAGATGAAGAAGCTTGGGAGCCGTCTTATTTGGATCTCGAAAGAAAGAATGCAGATGGTGGTGTTGACCAGAAGATGAAGAGACGAAAAAAGGCGAACTAGGAGATGAAAAGGAGCCATCGGCGATTGAGGGGATAAAGAAAAAATGGATCGAGTGAGGAGAGGTGGGGTTGGTGCGGCTTGGAGCCGCAGACGGAGACGGAGAGAGGAGATGGGGAGCTATAGCTAGGCGGTAATGGAAGAGGCTCGCTGGATGGGACATTGATTTGAGGGAGAGCGGGCGAAATATGAGAAGGAGCCATCGGATGTGGAGATGTAGTTCGAGGCGGGGGTGTCGTCGGCCAGGCAGATAAAAGTTTCTCTCAACGAACCTGATTGATCCTCCTTGAGCAAGGTTCTATACTGCACTATGTAATCTTTGAATCGTGATTATTTTTTGGGTATTCCTGCAATGATGTTTGCTGGAAATAGGAACCCACAAACCCATCTTCCTTGCTTGCTATTTCAATTCGATCAGCCCTTTTAAACTCCATTATTGTTGGTTTAGTTCAAGAATCGGACGATGAAAACCTAGTGAAGGTTGGTGGCAGATGAATTTTATGAACTGTATATCGATGAACATTGTTGACCCAAATAAAGATGAATATGTAATTTTCTAGTTAGAGTCACCTTATTGAAAAAAGTAGGAAAGTAGGGTGACCAATTTGTGATTTAAGCCCAAGGGTATTTTCGGGTTTCTACAATTGTTGTAAGTTTTCCATCCAAAAAATTAGATGGAGTGATGAACGTGCTATATGTTGCCAAGTACAATAATTAAATTGAAAAAAAAAATTGTTGAGTTACCATATTGCAAAAAGTGGGAAAGTAGGGTGACCAAATTGTGATTTAAGCCTTGTTTTTTTGTTGGTTATTTTCATTCTCTTTTCTTATTACCAAACATGAATTCATTCACATTTATGAGTGTGCGAATTGAAAATAATTCAAACGTATCATCTTAGATAAATACATTGTTGTTGGAGACTTTGCTTATGTCGTTTCTGAAATTTATAATTCCCTATAGAAAATAATATATTATGTTAGAGAAATCAAACTTTCAACCCCAAAGTATATATATTTATATTAAAAATACGAAATTCCCTCAAAGTATATATAAAGCCCCCACTTTATCACCCAATCTAAGTTTTGTATCATTTTCATGTCTTATTTTATAATTATTTTCTAGCTAGTTTTCCCCTAGCCACGACGAAGGTTACCAATTTGACGTTAATGTGCATATGATATTTCATGTGTAGGGCATTTTAGTCATTTTTTGCAATGTTTTTTCTGCTTTTATTACCCAAAGAGAAACTTCATTTTCTTCTTCTCCGGCAACACTTTCTCTGTATCTTCTCCGGCAATGACATCGTATGTAAATTTTAAGTGAGATAAAACTCAATAGTGTATTAATGTTTTATTCAAATTATTATATAGAAAAGTAAATAAAAATATAGCGGAATCATATCAGAGATATTAAACTCAAGATCAGATAATCACACTTAGGTGTCAAGGCCGCCACGAATAAGAACCCACCAAAAAATTAAAGACGTACAATATAATAGTTGAAGCAACACCAACAATGGCAGAGTAGCAGAGCAGCAATTTTATAAAGCTTACTACAACCAACTACTATCAGTGGAAAGAGTAGATATTGTCAAACCTTTATAGCCAACAGTTGTTTGGTTTCATTGCTGGTCTCATCCCAAATCCAAATGATGACAGTGAGGAAAACAAGCTTCGGGGAGGAACAGACCAGTGTATTCGAGAAGGGATCTTAGGTTGCATTAGTGAAGATGTCCTTCCTCTTATGGCAAACTTGAGTAGGTCAAAAGAGGTTATGATCAAACTTGAACAAACTTTCAATGCTGCAGATCGACAGGTAATAGCTACTCCTACCATTGTGGGAGGTAAGTACAACTCCTTCCCTCCCTCCCTCCAAGAAAAACTCTACATTTAGCTTATTTTTTTATTTATCTGTTTGCGTTCGTTTGAAATAATTTCCGCACATACATGTTAAGAGTTTTACTAAGGTCTGATTTGTACACGGAAATAAAATCGATTTCGAGAACTGATTCTAGGGAATTCATTCATAGCGTTTGGTATTGCTACGTGGATGTATGTGGTATGATGTTGAGTATATAGAAACGTCTGTGAGTTTGACTGGTTCGACGAGTTTTTGATTGATGAGACAAACTTCTCAGCCATGTTGGCTAATTTTTTTCTGTGTACATAGACGTCATCACTTCCATTAATTTTTCAATGGAGAATTGACAGAACTGTTAATTTTTACCACCTTATGAACAGTTTAATTGTTTTTTTGCTTATTTTCACAGTTGAATGGTGTAGAGTGGGCTACTTAAGGTAAGTTTAATGATCAGATTTGCCATTAACCCATACAATTATGTAGGAGTAAATCATTTATAATTCTTAAATAGTAGTATTGTATTTTAATATTTATGTTGTGATCGATTGGTGAAGACCCCCAATCGCTCTGATTGCCCTAAAAGAATGATGTTAGCCGGTACCGCCATTGTACAAAGCTGGACTTGTGGGTGGCTGGGAGGCGCTAAAACATTCTTGGACAAAGACGGCAAACAACAACCATCATCTCAGGAAACCAAGAGACACTTCTCCACGTGGCAGTTGCGTCCAGAAAGGCTATTCATTTTATCAAGAAGCTAGTGGAACGTTTGCCCAATGAGGCTTTGGTCATAAAAAAGAACTTGGATGAAACACCCTTGAGTGTTGCCTCAACCGTTGGAAACACTGAGGCTGCAAAGATCTTGGTTGAAAAGAATCCATCATTGCTATGACAATGGATGAAAAAATCCTTATAGGTTTGCAGGAGGGGAAAAGATCAAGAAAATAAAAAAGAACAATGGTACGATGCAGTAACTATGAGCAGGCCGGGTCTAGTGGGCTTTTCAGGTCCGAGCCAAGTGCCACCCATTGGGTTGTGAACTAGGGCCAAAAAATGCGCAGTTTTTTTGGGCCATGAAAAAACAAGTGGGTTGGGGCGGGATCAATTTTGACAACTCTAATATTAGGAATATATATATATATATATATATATATATATATATATATATATATATATATATATATATATATATATATATATATATATATATATATATATATATATTCTATCCTTATGAAATATTGGTTTAGATTTTAAAATTTTGATCAAATAA
The DNA here is from genome assembly GCA_013146195.2 of Codonopsis lanceolata. Classification (NCBI taxonomy): domain Eukaryota; kingdom Viridiplantae; phylum Streptophyta; class Magnoliopsida; order Asterales; family Campanulaceae; genus Codonopsis; species Codonopsis lanceolata. The sequence continues at coordinate 175,869,241 of CM028378.1, forward strand.
TTTGGAGCAAGCTGCTTGCATGTCGCGTGACTAATAATTATGTGTTACCTTGTGTGAATTCTCCCCTCACCCATCATTCTTAATTCCCCTTTCTCCTGCTCAAATTCACAAATTCAAAAAGAAAAAATGTAACAAGATAGGATAACCACTCCCTCAAGGTTTTGAGTCTATGACTGCGTACGAGCTGACGGAGAATATTGATAACATCCTTCAACAAAGGCGTTTCCTACTTGTTATTGATGATGTTTGGAGCATCTCTGACTGGGAAGATGTGAGAAAGATAATGTCGGTCAACGATTGTGGCAGCCGTTTGATGCTTATAACACGTAAAAATAATGTAGCTTCTCAAGGGGAGTATACTTTAAATTTAGAGCCCTTGTCTCAAGAAGAGTCGTGGACACTTTTTTTTTTGTAGAAAGGCATTTCCAGAAATCTCCCTCTGCCCTCCGCCTTTGAAGGAAATATGTCAAAGAATCTTAAGTAGATGCGAGGGTTTGCCACTAGCAATTGTGGTGATCGCTGGCGTTTTGGCAACCAAGGACCAGAGCACAATTGTAGAATGGGTACAGTTTGAACAAAGCCTTCCCAGTGTGTGGGGGTATCGATGATGGATTAGAGAGAGTGAATAAATTTCTCTTTCTCAGTTACCACGACTTGCCTTACCATTTAAAAATATGTTTCTTGTACATGAGCCTTTCGCCAGAGGACGAAGAGATGGAAAAATTGAGACTAATTCGACTATGGATAGCAGAAGGTTTTGTACAAGTGAGACCAAGAATGTCAATTGAAGATGTCGCCGAGGAATACCTCAACGACCTTATCAATAGAAGTTTGGTTCAAGTCGGTGACATAGATAGGCTTACTAGAAGGCTTTAAACATATTGTCTTCACGATCTTTTGCGTTAAATGATTCTATCAATAGTGACAGAGCATTAGTTTATTATGGTGGCCAGCGGATCAAGTTATGAGTGGCCTGAGATAGTTCGACGCTGTGAGAACCCAAACCCCATTTCATGTTTGACATCATCATAACATGTTTACAATATGTCTTGACATATTTGAGACTTCATTTCATTCATATCTTGCTTGCATTGAATTGTTTAAGGCCATAAGAGAGTAATGGTCTTCCATGCGTTGCATGCCTTGTTATTGTTGTTCGGGTGTTCGTATTAACGTGTTAGCACCTTAATAAGTCTCATGAGAGTCTTAATACCTTGCATTATGACTTAGAATGTTCATCTTAGTTGTTTCATTCTTGGTTGGAAGTTTAGAAGCTTCGTTGCTTCGTTTGTGTTTTGCGGTTTTACATTATTGCTTGTATTGCCTTCATTTCGTCTCGGGAGAAGTTCGGTTGAGTTCTTGGCCTTGAATACAAGCCATAACCATGATTAAACAAGCCTAATACATGTTCATTCTATCCTAGATTAAGTTGGGATTGATTCGTGTTTGATTCGTTGGCCAATTGTCGAGTGGTTCCAGCCATGTTTTAGCTTGATTCGGATGTGTTTCGGGTGTGTTTCCGACTTGTTTTGGGCTTGGTTACACCTTAGGATTGTTGCCTTTGAGTTTGGACATGTTTAGGACAAGTTTAAGTTCAGAACCTCGCGGTCGCATTGGGTTTTGGAGGCTGGCTCGCGAGGAGATGCTGAGAGGGGGTCAAAATGTGCAGAATGCTGAAGAGGGACCCTTGCGGTCGCATGGCTTGGGCATGATGCGACCACATCATGCCTGTTTCAGAATTGTGAGATTTTTGAGTTGTCTTGGTTAATGACTCTTGAACCCTTGCCCCTTGGCCGACCTTGGGCACTCTCAGCCACCTTTGTTGACTCTTCTAGGACCCTTGAAGACCCTTGGATCATTTCTTATCTATGGCTCACATTCCTTGGCCAATGAGAAGCCATATATCAACCTTCACTTGGATTGGGGCCATCTTGGGAGGTATATAAGTCATTTTTTTCAGCCTTCAGCCATTGTTGATCATCAAACAAGATGAACTTCAGAGTCTTGAGCTCAAAATTCGTCCATGGAGGTCACACAAATTTGAGACCATTTCAGGAGATCCAGGTGGTCCGATCGTGCCGAACCGAGATACCAAATCGAAGCTCTCGATCTTCTCTACAACAATACTCTCTTTAATCAACCTTTCATCCATTAATCATAGGACTAAGGTGAGTGACAATTCCCAGAATTTTTCATGTTCAATAATATAGCATGACCCCTTCATTATAGTTGTTCTAGGGTTGATTATGAACACCTTTTGTGAAGACAAAACTTCCAATTCAACATATAAAATGTGAGTATGATTTTATGAAATCTCTATGAAGTTATGATTTTGACATTTATTAAAGCATGAATGTTGTTTGTATTAAGCTTGGGAATAACTCTTGTGAAAGAATTCGGTTCAATTCAAGGTTTAACAAAATCGCCGAAACTAGGGTTTGAAACTCGAGATTGTGTTTAAGGCTAGTTTAAGAACATGAACGGCTTAGTTATCAAGTTCTAAATGAACGGAGAACTTAGGAGAGGGCAATGTGATACATATAGTATCAATACTCTTCTTGGTTGAAATATAGTAAAACTCACCGGAGTTGAATTTAGGGAGTTATGAACAATAACACCAAAATCAATCCCTCACGACGAATGTAGTTCGTTAGACTAATGAATTAGCTTATGATACTTTGAGATGGATTGATGCTTATACCTGATGTTTGTGTGCTTTAAGACTCGATTGAGTTCTTATGCGGTTTATGAGATCGTGTGAAATAAATGCATGATTGAGAGCATGTTGTAGAATAATGTATCTATTTGCCATGTTGAATTCGCTCTTGTCAAATTCTTGTTTGATTCCTTAAATGAGTAAACAACTACTTGTTGAATAAGTTCTCTCTTGTCGAACTTATTCCTTATTTGAGATTACATGACGAGTAAACATCTACTTAGCATTGCATGAGTCCAGCTGGCATATTTGATTGAGTCGTTGGTGTGACAATGCATCGCCACGAGTTATGGGACTCGTGATAGTGATGGGTTGTTATACCGGGTTTTATCACACACGCCCACCGTTGGCCACATGGGGGAAGTAGCCCTTGTTGTAACCAAGAGAGCACATTGGCAAGTCTAATTACCAAGTAGAGCTTGGTAACCGAAAGTAGGTAGAGCTCGGTGCATCCCAGTAGAGAGCTTCGGTACTTTGATACACTCATCAGAACCAGGGTATCATTGGCACGAATGTTAACGCTGTGTATTGCAGGAGCTACGTAGCGGCATCGGTTCCATAACATATCCTCCTTTTATGTGATTTACTTTATAGCACATATGTGAAACAACGTGCTACCATGGATATGTGTTTTAAGTGTTTATTAAATGAATGCTTTGAGTGACTTGATATTAAAGATGATATCTTGCTATGTATGTCGCATAATGCCATGACATGCATAATTGTTAACTCACAAAGTCTTTATGACTTACCCCTCCCTTTTAATGCTTTAGATCCGAGCCGAGCCGATCGCATCGCACGCTTTCGTTGAGGCGCTATGTGATTCTTACTTGTCCGTGATCACTTAAGACAAGGTTGTGGTTTATAGATGTCCTTCTTTGTTAAACTCTTTTTAAGTAAGGACGTTGGGATCAAAGTCATTTAGACTTTGCTTGGGAACTTGGTTTTATTTGTATTTATGTCTATACTTGTTGTATTCTATTTTGAGCGCCATGCATACGCCGAGCCTTGTATAGATGTAGTATGTTCACGTTTTAAAACTTCCGCTCGGGCATTACTTTAGCTCTTATTTATTTATGTTGTTTCTCCGGCATGTTGTAACCGTCGAGGTTTATTTGCATGAACTGTTTAGTGTTGGGTTCCGGTAGTAATGTTGCCGATGAATTGATATACTTGTCTTTAATTGTTATATCAGGTTTAAAAAGTTTTAAAAATTTCCGGCCTTGTGCCGAGTCGCGCTTCATCCGAAATGTTGCGGTCATACGTCGTTTTCTATAATTGAGTCTTTGCATGTATTGTTGTCCTATTTGGACGACTTGACTTGTGATTCCACCTCCTGTCCGGGCTCAGTCGCTTGCACGCCTTACAATTTCACGAAGACGCTAAATATTTGAAAGTAAGTAGCAAATATTTTAATAGTCTTCGTTCATTCCTTTCTTTTGTTTACGATGATTCGTTATCCATGTCAAAATTACAACAGCCCATCTTGTTAATCTCAAAGTTCTTAACGGTGTGTCTGGTCAAAAAGGAGTATAATTTAGAAATAACAAATATATTTCTCAATCTTCAAATAACAAGTACATTAATAGCGTTTGTCCAAGCTCACATAAGTTAAAAGGAATAACTAATAATGTGGTAGATAAGTAAAAAATGTAGGAAATAGCATTTCACTAAAAATCATTAACAACACGCACCTTGCGTGCAACATACGCAACGATGCGTGCACTTGACTAGTTCTTAAAAAAGTTTGGACATGAAAGGATGATTTAATCCGCTTGCTTGTACATGCAAATATTGATTGGATCATTTAATCGAACACCAATTCAACCCTTCCGTACCCCTTGAATATAAAAACACCAATTCATTGACCACAAACAATCCAAATGACACCTATAGTGATGAAGCCATGCCCAGAACATCGCTTGAGTACGAACTTCTCTTTCCACGCTGTGATGTCTCACACCAAACATAGTTCACTTGATTGTGTTCACATAATACTTCTGTTTAGTTTTGGACATAATAAAAATTAGCTTCTTGAATGGTTTAAAAGCGGAATCGAGAAAAGTTGATTTAGATATAGTTCCTTGATTTGGGACGGTTGTTTTAAGTAGCATAATCTTAATTTGAAAGCTGATGTTCATCTTAATGTTCCATTCAGAAAACAATATAATAGTTGAAGCAACACCAACAATGGCAAGGCAGCATGGCATCAATTTTATAAAGCTTACTACAACCAACAACTATCAGTGGAAAGAGCAGATATTGTCAAACCTTTATAGCTAACTGTTGTTTGGTTTCATCGATGGTCTCGTCCCAAATCCAAATGATGACAGTGAGGAAAACAAGCTTTGGAGAGGAAGACCAACGATTCAGAAGGGATCTTAGGTTGCATTAGTGAAGATGTCCTTCCTCTTGTGGCAAACTTGAGTACGTCAAAAGAGGTTATGATCAAACTTGAACAAACTTTCAATGCTGCAGATCGACAGGGAATAGCTACTCCTACCATTGTGGGAGGTAAGTACAACTCCTTCCCTCCCTCCCTCCAAGAAAAACTCTACCTTTAGCTTAATTTTTATTTATATGTTTGCGTTGGTTTGAAATAATTTCCGCACATACATGTTCAGAGTTTTACTTAGGTCTGATTTGTACACGGAAATAAATCGATTTCGAGAACTGATTCTAGGGAATTCATTCATAGCATTTGGTATTGCTACGTGGATGTATGTGGTATGATGTTGAGTATATAGAAACTTCTGTGAGTTTGACTGGTTCGAAGAGTTTTTGATTGATGAGACAAACTGCTCAGCCATGTTGGCTAATTTTTTTCTGTGTACATAGACGTCATCACTTCCATTAATTTTTCAATGGAAAATTGACAGAACTGTTAATTTTTTCCACATTATGAACAGTTCAATTGTTTTTTGCTTATTTTCACATTTGAATGGTGTAGAGTGGGCTACTTAAGATAAGTTTAATGATCAAATTTGCCATTAACCCATACAATTATGTAGGAGTAAATCATTTATAATTCTTAAATAGTAGTATTGTATTTTAATATATATGTTGTGATCGATTGGTGAAGACCCCCGAATCCGCAGCCGCAGCTTGCCCTAAAACGTATCGATGAAGTTAGCTTGTGACCCCAAATGCGAGATCCCGAGTCGCGCTGGTCCAAATAATCAATAACACAAGCATGCACAAGTAGGATTATAAAATTCATGTGGCGCAACATCGCATACGAATAACAACTCGGCTACACTTGGCCGGATAAGCAACTTAAAATAAACAAGTCATCGGCGACGTTACAGCCGGAACCCAACAACTACTCCTACAATATTAACACGCTTATAAAACCTCAACGGCCACAACATGCCGGAGACAACAACAACAATAATAATTAAACGAGCTTTAGCGGAAGAAACTGTAGCGAACCATAAACATATAAACAGGCTCGACATAAGTCGGCATACAAAAGATTACAAGTGTTAAACCAGTAAGTTTACTACAACAACAAAAACCCCAAGTCAAGTCTATTTGACTTGCTTCCCAACGTCCTTTCCAAAATAAAAGGGCTAATAACAAAAGTCCAAAAGAGCAACCTTTCTCACAAACGACCAAGCGTGAATAAAGCGAGTCTATCTCGGACCGTCTCCTCGGCTCGGATCTAAGGAAACAAAACAAACAAATAGGGTAAGTCGAAAGACTTAGTAAGTTACTACAATGCATGTTCATGTTATAGCATGACATTTATCACAGTTATAGTACATGATCATTATATGGCACTTAGCACATTGTTCACGTAAGTGCGTAAAGTAAATCATACAAGTAGGATATGATATAGTCACGGCCGCTTCGTAGCTCCTGCAATAAACTTTATTATACTATATCGTGCCACATCGATGCTCGGTGATTACATCGACTTTTATCGAGAACCTACTCGATCTAGATAGCAAGCCAATGCGGCACGTATTGTTACGGCAAAGGGGCTACTTCCCCATTGCGGCCAACAATGGAGGTGTGTGTGAGGTCCCGTGTGCGCGATCCATAGCGAGCACGAATCCCATAATTGTGGCGAAGGCGATGCATCGCCCCACCCCGACCGACTTAATAAACAAACCAAATAATGCCACTGACTCAATGTGATGCACAAGTAGATATTTACTTGACTTAAACCAATTAAAGATCGAATTCGACAAGAGCGAACTCGACCAACCAAGTAGGGTATTAATCTCTACCATAAAAACATGTCAAGGCAATTAATTGCTCAAAACCAATCTTTCATAACAACTTGTTGTAAACAATTAAACCAAGCTCATATTTGAGTAAACCAAATCAAACGGTGTCCAAACTTCGTAGGGATTGAAACTAGAGTTCAACATGTTCAATTCTTCCCTAGAGTCGACTCCGTTGAGTCTTTTCTCTAAATTCCCAATTTTGGAGAAATTGAAGCTATGTGCTTCATAACCCAACCTAGGTCATTTCTAGGTTCAACAAGGTTGTAAATTCACCAAGGCATTGCAAAGTGATTCATATACATCATAGAGTTCAACTTATAGGATAGAACACATAACAACTAAACCACATACAATGTAGGCTCAAATTAGGGCATTCACATATTGCACTTATTCAAGCAACATATATAATACATGTTTCTAACATGATCAAAACCTTAAATAGACAAGATGAAAGAGTTTTATAAACTTCCATAGGCAAGAAATCATCCTATACATGCTCCTAGCAAGTTCATTCTTTCAAAATACAAATAGAAGGCATAGGAAGCATATGTGTGTCCTCATTGACCTTAATCATCATAAGCTTTGTTTCCTTAGGGTCAATGAGAACTAAGTAGAAGAAGAAGAAGAGTAACTTACAAGTGTTCTACACCAAAGAAAGCAAAGAAAGAAATTAATCGGTTGAAAACGATCTTCTCTTCGAGCTCCACACTTTTGATGAAGGTAGCTTGAGCAAATGGAGAATGGATGAGGGGAGACCAAGAGCAAAGCTTCAAGAAGCCATGGGAGAGCTTCGAGAGAGGATGAATCTCGTTTTTGGAGAGCGAGGGAGAGAAATGAAGGTCAAAATCTGACAAGGCTTATATTGGTCTAGAATTTGAGTGGGACATGTGTCAAGACCTTGTGGTCTCTTTCCAAATCTGATTTTGTGGCTTAATGATCATTAGAGCTCTCTTAATCCATCATTATAACTAGTTAGGGATGTTAGGACTTAAGTGAGGAGGGTTGTGGAGGTTTAGGAAAGGTTTAGATAGGGTTTGGGTATAAAAGTCGCTCAACTCGTAATGTGGGAAAAAATGTCCCGTAGGCCTCGATGTTGAGCGCTCAACCGCAGAGGCCATCTCCGATTCCGATCATTTTGTAATTTCTCCGTAATCCTTGAGCGGGCGCCATGGGCCAAGCTTCGAACCTTCAAAACATGGTCTAAACATGTCCTAAATGGTCCCAAACTTATGGGCAACCATTCTAAGGTCTAACCCAACTCAAAACAAGTCGGAAACACACCCGAACAACATCCGTAACAAGGTAGAACAAGGCCTCGAATCACGCCGACTTTAATGGTTAATGAATCAAACTCCAATCAAACACCAATCAAACTAGGATAACTTGGTCATGGAAAAGGTTTGTTTCAACATGGTTATGACCTGAATACAAAGCCAAGAACTCAACGAACACTTCGCACGTCGAAATAGAAGCAATACGAGCAACGAGGGGAAAATCGCTAAGGCCAAAATCAAGGCAATCGAACCGACGATTCAACAAACAAGCTTACATGATTCTAAACATGTTGAGAACTTCATGAATGACTTATGAATGTTTCTAAATCATATATAGACTAAATAAACATGCTCACAATCAATCAAGAAAGTATGAAGGCAAGCACACAATACACATGCAAGAATACGGGGTGTTACATAGCTGGTACCTGCCATTGTACAAAGCTGGACTTGTGGGTGACTGGGAGGCAGCTAAAACATTCTTGGAACTCGACAACAAAGGACGTATCAACTTTCTCTCTCTAGATTCTCTCTCTAGATTCTTTCCTTTAGGGTTTGCGTTAGGGTTGTGCCCGTGCATGCATGGCGGCGGCCATAATGCCCTCGAGGCTCGGCCTCCCATCTCGACGGATCCACCGGTTGTCTCTCCCGGTGTGGCGCTCATCGCCACCAAAGATCTTATGCTAATGTGGTTATGCAACCACGTGAGTTTAGGCAACACGCCCCGGTGCTCTGAGCGATTCCGTGGTTCCTCGTCGCATGCTGGTTGTGGATGGCGAGCCGGGATGTTTATTCTCGCCAGTCGAAATAGAGGCGGCTTCGAAGTAGTTCGAGAATACGTTGGTCCTCAAGTTAGCGGCTGGGAGGCCGACTGTGCAAGTCATTCAAGAGGATATTGCAAAACATTCATGGCCCTGAAGGGCCTTTGTGGTAGGTTTATTAGATCCTCGTCATATTATGGTTCGCTTATCTTCTTCGGAAGACATGGTTCTCGCTTTGTCAAAGGAATCTCACATGATTCAATCATGTATGTACCGGATGCTCGTTGGTCGGCGGATTTTGCTTTTCGCAAGGATGTCACAAGGGTTGGTTGCGTTTGGGGTCCGTCTCCACCATCTTCCACTCACGTTTTTCAATCCATCTTTCTTGGAGTGCATAGGCAACTCTTTGGGGAATTTTTTGCGAGTGGATGAGAAGACACTTTCTCTAGTTCGGCCAATGTTCGCTAGGATGTGTATTGAGGTGGATGTCGTCGCTTAGTGCCAACTCGTGTCCGGATTGGGTCTAGTAAGGACAATGGTTTCGGCAATCGCTCGAGTTTGAGGGGAATATCCGATTTTGTACGGGTTGTGGTTTGTTGGGTCATACGGCGGCTGTATGCAGAAAGGGGCAACGACGTGAGCGTCCTGTTGATAAAGGGAAGGAAAAGATGGTTTCTCCAACCGATAAGATCAATGTTCAGGCCACGGTTGATTCGGCAAAGAAAGTCCAACAAGATAACTCGAATTTGCCCAAAGGTGGTCCTCGGAATGGGGTAGATAACGTGCACACGGTTGATAATCAAGACGGCGCTGCTTACATCCCGAAGGCTCCCATGCAAAATCACACCAAGGTGCATCCGCAAAAGTGGACACCGTTAAGGGGATAAAACCTAAAGGGGATTGCCTCTTTCTTTAGCAAAGGATTCACAAGAATTCCGTTGAGGCCGAATGTATCGATGTAGTTAGTTCTGGGTCGTTAAAGGGAGGTAAAAGGACTGATCAGCCGAATACCCGTCCAGGGAGTACGCCAGTGTTGCTATCGAATTCGTTCGACCTTCTGGATGGTCTAGAGGAAGATCGTGGGAATGATAATGTGCTTGGGTCCGAACATTTGGTTTCAGAGTCAATACAGTTAGATGAACAAGTTACGGTACCGCAAAAGCAAAGGAAGATCTATCGGGAGTCAGAATACATTGGAGAGTTTTGGAATGGTATCCTTCATGAGGTTCCTCGGAAGTTTGGTAAAGCGCATTCAACAAATGGGGATTATAGTGATACAGTTGTCGAATCGAGAAGGCTATTCACGGATGTGGATATGGGCAACATTCAAATCAGACCTTCCTTCATCAACTCTTGCATTGCTTTGCAAAATGAGGTGAGGAAGCCAAATTTTGAAAGAAAATTTCAGAGTTACTAGGGCTGCTAGTAAAGCCCGAAATTTAACCACTCGAATTAATTTTATGACGATTGTTATTTGGAGCGCTCGGGAGTTTGTAATAAACCCACCCGCTCTTACTTGAAGCTTCTTATTAGCGGCATAGACCTTTTTATGTCTTGTTTGGAACCCAAAACCAGTGGCGACCGTTTGTTTAAATTCTGTCGGAGAATGGGTTTTGATCATAACATGCATGCTAATCCGTTCAATAAACATATTTGGCTAATTTGGAATGATCCGGTGGTAGTAGATTTTGTGAGTAGCTCAGATCAACAAATTACGGTGATGGTGAATATTCCTTCGGTTACTCCCACGATGGCTTCGTTTGTTTATGCAAAATGTAGTAGGCAAGGTCGTAATGATTTATGGAGGGATTTGGATACTCTTTGATAAATTGTGTAACCAGGTGGTTCGTTGGGGAGATTTCAATGTTATTAGTCGGTCTTTGGAAAAGCGGGTGGCGCTCGATGCGACTTTGGTGAAATCGATGATTTTAATAATTTCATGGCCAGGCGGGTTTGTGGCCGGTTATGAAGGAAGTCGGTATACTTGGTGCAACAATCAATCAGGAGGTCATCGTATTTGGAAACGTTTGGATAGAGTGTTGGTAAATGGAGATTTTCAGCTTCGTTTTCCTCGTCTTCAGGTTTCTCATTTAGTAACCTCGGTTTCAGATCATGCTCCTCTTCTTCTTGATTTTCGTATAACGGAGAAACATAAGAGCGGTTTTAGGTTTCAGAGAATGTGGCTTGATCACCGGATTTTTGGACTTTGTGGCGGAGTTCTTGGAATAGGCCTTGTTGGGGAAGGGCATGTCCTTTTATATTTCAAGTTGAGAAGACTCGGGTTGCTGCGAGATTGGGCTGGAAGGTGTTTGGTCATGTTCAGAGAAATATCGATTTCACTCAGGATAATATTCTCAAACTAGAATTGGACCTACAAGCAGGGGGTGGCAGCGCAGTGGCAGAAGGTTTGTCGGTGGCTAAACAACGGCTTAACCAACTTTGCTGGGATATGGAAATGGTGAGACGAAATCTAGGCGATTATGGGTTCGAGAAGGAGATCGGAACACAACCTTTTTGCTAGCATTAAGGATAGATTTCGGAGGAATGTGCTTCGGCTTCGTTTAGCGGATGGCTCTATTAGTGAGGACCCGGTACAATTAGGTTCTATGGTCGAGGAATTTTTGAGATCTGTTTGCTTCCAATGGGATGGCGTGGATGAGAATCTTTTTTGGGATTCGTGTTCGGTTTCGATGGAGGAGAACAATTCTTTGACAGTTGTTCGTCGGTTGAGGAAGTGTGGTGCAGTTCGATCTCTTAGCCGAATAAGCGGTGGGATGGTTTTAGGGATGGTTTTTTTGGTTGATTATAAAAACGATGTGATGGATGCGATTGGAGTTTTTAGAGGTGGGGGCGTGCATAGGGAATTTCATCGGCGGTTGTCCTTCTTCCTAAGGTGGATAATCACGAAGCTTGAGTGATCTTAGGCCGTCGGTCTCGTAATTTTTCGGCAAAGATCATTTCTAAGATATTGGCTACCGAGGCTAGCCAACTTGCTTCCTAAGATTGTCTCAGAACATCGATCGGCTTTGTTGGGCCGAAGTATATGAGGAGAATATATTGTTAGCACATGAGTTAGTTCAACGTGTTGACAGGGGAGGTAATGTGGTCTTCAAGGTTGATATGTCAAAGGCCTGACCGGCTTGAATGGAATTTTACGATTCGTGTTGTTGCACAAGCATTTGGGTTCGACATGGAGTTTAGAAGTTTGATTTGTAATCTACTTAGAATAGTATTCTTTCAAGATAAATGGGTCGATGTCGGGTTTTTTCAAGGCAAATCGAGGGGTTCGTCAAGGTGATCCTATCTCTCCTATGTTGTTTATTCTCGCTCGGAGGTTTTGTCCTTCAACTTAAACAAAGTGTCTCTTCGGTTTGATCTGACCTTTTCAGGCATGGTCGGGGGGAGTTGTGATAACGCATCTATTATCTGCGACGACATGTTACTTTTTTGCAATGGCTCTAAAGGTTCAATTCGAGGTCTTAAAAAGTTTTACGGGAATATGAAAAGGCGTCGGCCGCTTAGTAAACATAAGTAAGAGTGGTTTCTTTACATCAAAGAGTTGCTCGAAGGCATATCTCGCAGCATTGCCGAATGGATGGGTACAATCATAAGTTAACTTATGCAGGAATGCTTTTTTAAGGCCGTTTCAAGCGCATCTATTTTGAGAATTTGGAGCGAAAAATTTTGAGTAAAATTGTGAGATGGCGCAACAAATTCTGTCTTTTGGAGGAAAGGTCACGCTTATTAAATCGGTTTTGTGTAGTATCGGTTTACACCATGGTGCCTTGAAGGTCCCTTGATCGATTAGCCGTCGATTAGAGCAGGAAGATGGCGGATTTTCTATGGAGTTCTAATGGCGGCATCGAACTCATTGGGTTGCTTGGAATCGTGTATGTTTGCCCGTAGAAGAGGGGGTCTTGGGATACGTCGGTGCAGGTCATGGATGCTTTACATGCAAAGTTGGCGTGGAGGGTTTTAAACAAGCAAGGTTTATGGGTCGTTTTTGTGTAGGTAAATATGGTTTGGACAATTTCCAACATCCTCGATATGTTACTCGTCTGGAAAGCCATTCTTGCGCGAGCTCTCAGCAGTTCAAAATGTTAGTCGGTGGATTATTGGAAGCAGGCGCTTTCGTTTTGGGCGGATAATTGGTGTGGAGTTGTTTTAAATGGGCGCTTCCGTGGATAAATGTTTGTCGGTTGCAAAAGCTATGACTCGGTTGACGGATTTCATACCTTTAATCCCATAGAATATTGTGATCAGTTCGAGGAATTGCTTGTGTAGATACAAAAGTCGGACGAGGTTGATTTGCGAGATAACAACCTCGGGAGAGTTCAAGGCTAATGCTTTTGGAAACATCATCGTGCCTCGGGCCAAGCCGGTGAGATGGGCTCGAATTATTTGGCAAGCGTGGATGCCTATGAAGGGGGCTTGTTTTCTATGGAAGTTATTTCGCTTCCTCGTCGATTCAAACATCCAAGCTCGAAATATTCCCTTTGTCTCCTCGTTGTCGTTGTTGTGGTAATCAACCGTATATCGAAGATAGTTTGCATCTTTTGTGAAGTCGGCCGGGTAAAATTTGGACCAAGTTTGTTGGATTTTTTCATCTCCCCAGCAATATTCTAATCTAGATCATCTTTTGAAGTTTGGTCCTCGGTTTCGCTTCGATCTCACTGAATGTCAATGTTCAAATTTTATTTGCATATACTTGTTGGGAGATATGGAAGTCTCCTGCGTGCTCCAGCCCTTTGATGACAAACAAATGGGGGGATCGATAGAGGCTCGGGTTTTAGACTAAGTTCGAGATGCTCTACATGGTTTTGTTCCTAAGTCTCCAAGTAATAGGTCGCCTCGGCACCATGCAATCTCTTCACTTAATCGCCAAGAGAGTTCTCTATGAGGAATGGATCTTGTTCTGTGGTCTCTCCACTTCTAAGTTATAAGTTAAACACCGATGGTTCGGCCAAGGATGGTAGATGTACAGGGGAGTTATAAGGAATTCAAGGCGATTTTCGATGTGCTTTTTCTAGTGACTATGGGCATGGTACCAATATGAGAGCGAAATTATGGCTCGGAGAGGGCTTCACTTTCAGATCTCATGTTGATTCAAAGTAGAATCCATTCCTACGCCAGCTAATGTTCTTATTATGGGGCATCGTGAACCATGGCGATGTTTATATGCTTCGTGATTCCGTGGGGCTGGGTGCTGCCCAGCAAAGATGTCTTCCGGGAGCGTATCAGGGTGGCGCATGCATTGGCCGCCTCGCGTATGAACCGGAGTCGATAGTTTACCTGCATCTTCGCTCTTGCCTATTGATGTTAAGCGGCTTTAGCCTTTTGATTCATATGGTCTCAGATAGTTTTAGAAAATAGTTGGCTTTGTCTTGCTCTTGGTATGTATTTTTTCGAGGTACGGCTCCTCCTGCCCCCATTATAAGGCCGTTGTCCCCCTCAAGTTTGTTCTTTTGCTATTAATAAAGTGCCGCAGGTGCCGCCCTCAAGTTTCCTTAAAAAAAAAAAAAAAAAAAAAATTTTGGAC
>CM028378.1:175883865-175949776 GCA_013146195.2 Codonopsis lanceolata
AACCTCGATAATGTCTTGAACCCCGGCCAAGAGTCAAGATGACTTGACTGGAATTGATCGGAGATGATATTTAAGTATTTTCCCCATCAAGCCTCATGGTATTTTTCTCCATGACCCGTATTTTTGTATACGCTACCTAATGCCATTGAGCTCGTTAGCTCAACCGGTCCGACTCGCACTACTGCTTATGCAAGTGCTTGTCCTCTCTTGCCTTGCCTCCGCCAACGGAATTAGAGTTTTACCTTGAGCCTTTGCCGTGGACTTCGCTATATCTAGAACGCCTCACGTAATAGCCCAAATGGGTTGTGAGAATTGAAAGAGTAGTTGTAAGAACTTCAAGATAGGGAGTTCATTAAACCGAGTGTGTCACCGTGGGGTGCACCGATATTGTTGTGAAAGAAAATAAGGTAATTTACGCCTTTGTATAGACTATTTTACGCTTGAACCGCATTGCTATCAAGAATCGATATCCCTTGCCACATTAATGATCTCTTTGATCAACTTCATGCTCTGGTTATTCTAAGTTTGACTTGAGGAGTGACTATTATCGCTGATAGTTCGAGGAGGATGTTCTAAAGACAAATTTCGCATTAACGCATGGCCATTATGAGTTCGTGGTTATGCCTTTTGGTTTGACGAATGCACCTGTAGTTTTTTTTTATGGACTTGATGAATAGGGCTTTTCATGAGTATCTTGATTGCTTGGGGTGGTATTTATTGATGACATTCTTGTGTACTCCAAGTCACGAGAGGAACATAAGAATCATTTAAGAGAGGTTCTTTCTATCTTGCGGAAGAAGCAACTTTATGCGAAATTTAGTAAGTGTGCTTTCCTCGCTAGAGCAAGTTCTTTCTAGGGCACGTGGTGTCTAGTGATGGTATTGTGGTGGAGGTATTGGAAGATTTATTGTCTCGCTTGTGCTAAGGAATTCAAAGGTAGTTGAGATTCTCATTTACTACTAGTCATTTGCGTATACAACAGCTACCCAGTTGAGATGGCGCCATATGAGGCTTTAAATGGGTGTAAGTGTCGTTCACCGATTTATCGATGAAGTTGGTGAAGCAAAGCTATGGGGTTCTGAATGGCACAGCCACCAGAAGTGTGAAACTTATCGAGACGCATTTCTACTCATAGTAGACAAAATAGCTACGCCAGACAACCTGAGACGTGATTTAGAGTTTCGTGTTGGTGACTTTGTATTCTTGAGCTATACCAAGCTGCATTTGGGATGAAAGGTGCTTTCTCCCAGATTTATTGGACCATTCGAGATCCTAGAGAGGATTGAACTTTGGCGCATCGGTTGGCATTGCCACCTTCTATATCGGATGTTCATGATGTCTTTCATGTCTCGATGCTACGCAAGTACTTAAAGGACGAGTCTCATGTCCTTACTTATGAGGAGATTACTATTGAACCCGACCTTTCTTATGATGAGAAGCCGGTGAGGATTCTTGATACGAAGGAACAAGTCTTAAGAACCAAAAGAATTCGTTAGTAAAGTCTTCTGGAAGAATCATAATATTGGGGAAACTACTTGGGAAACCGAGCTTGATATGAGAGAGAGATACCCTTACCAATTCGATTCCCGTATGAATTTAGAGGACTAAATTCCTTTTAGTGGGGGAGGGATGTGAGAACCCAAACCCTACTTGTGTAACATGCCTTCTATACTTGATTAATATGTTCATTATGTGCCTTAACATGTTTTAGAGTCCATATTGTTCATACCATGCTCGCATTAGGTCAACCATGATCGTAGTTGCTTGTATGCCTTCTATACGTGGCATGCTTTGTTAAAATTGCTTCTGTATCACCTTAGTACTTAACTAAGTCTTACTAGAACCTTAGTACATTTATAACATGCTTAATGTACTTAACATGTTAAAGACTTCATTCTGTTCATGTCATGCTTGCATTAGAGTTGTTACGCTCATAGCCGCTTGAATGCCTTCTATGCATTGCATACCTTGCCGCTTGTGCTTTGAGTGTTCGCCTTAGCATGTTAGCACTTAACCAAGTCTTGTTGGAGTGCTATTACCTTGCATAAATGACTTATAACATTCATCTTGATCATAGTAGGCTTGGTTGAGAGTTTAGAAGCATTGTTGCTTCGTTTGAGCCTTAGGGTTTCTGATTGCCTTTGTTGCTCGTATTGTTTGTGTTTTAAACTTGCAGAAGTTCATTTGAGTTCTAGACCAAGTGTACTAGTATTTATCATGCTTGCACAATCATTGTTCATAGACTTGTTGAATTTGGTAATAAGATGACCAATTTATTCCTTCAGATCAATCATGTTTTTGGGCAAACTTCGGAAAATTCTGGTACCAATCTACTAAATAGAATTTTCTAAAAATTTAGTATGTTTTACCTACATATGTTAGGATACTCTCTGTAAAATTTGGTAATTTTCAAGGTGTCTAAGTACCTCAATTAGGTCTTTACTTACGGCTGTGCCAGAATTCAGTTTTCTGAGGAAACAACTGTACTTGAACTTGTAGTAACCATATCTTGATCAATATAAGTCCAAATGGAGTACTTTAAAATTCTAAAATATAGTTCAATGAGTCTAGTTTCAGAAAAATCAAAAATCACCTCATTTGGAGTTGTGAGCGATTTATGGTCGATTTTACAAGATTGACTGTCAGTAAGCTTTCCATCGCCCGCCTCGACTTTAGTGAGGCGCCACGCCTCAACTTCTGAGCATTTCAACTTCAGCTTTCAGCCTGCATCTGAGCGCCCGCCTGAGGCTTTGGTGAGGCGCCCGCCTCAACATCGAGGCCATTTACGGGATTTTTACTTCTGTTTGGTGTGTGCGACTTTTGCCACTTAATCACCATTCCAAACCTCTTCTAAAACCTTCCTAACACCCTTTCTTATGTCCTAACATCACTTAACATGTTTAAGAATGGATTAATCAACCATTAGTGAGCATTAATCAAGCCAAAATCAGATATTTTCTTACCACATGAGAGTGACACTTGTCCCACTCGGATTTTGAACCTTTAAACACCACAATCGATGTTTTGACCTTCATTCTCCTCCTTCACTCTTCATGAACGAAATTTCTTCTTCTCCCAAGTCTCCCATGGCTCCTTGAAGGTGATCTCTTGGTCCTCCATCATCCTCTCATCATTTTGCTCAAGCTCCCTTCATTAAAGTGTAGAGCTTGAAGAGTTGGCAGATTCAACCAAATTGGTTTGTGCTCTTTCCATCTTCTTCCTTGGTGAAAGGTAAGCTATTGATTCCCCTTAGGAAGTATGTTAGTCTTGCCATGTTCCCCTCTTCTCATGTTTCCCATGCTCCTACCATGTCCATGCCATGCTTGATGAAGAGTTGAACTTGTAAGGATTTTGAATGAAATATTCATCTTGTAGTTTTTGGTCCTATGCCTAGAAGTAAATATGTTTATGCCTCCTTAGGAACAACTATTGTTCTTGGATCAATGACTTTTGATAACTCTATGAGATTTTGAATTCTAGGGTTCCACATGCTAGGAATTGTTCATCTTATTGATTGGGTCCTATGCTTAGAAGCAAATGTGTTCTATGCCTTTCTAGGATTAACTAATGTTCTTGGACTATTGGCTTTTGATAACTTTTGAAATTATGATTCTTAAGTTCCCTTGAATTATGAAATGTTGAACTTGATAATTCTTGACTATGGTTGTTAAGTGGATTAACGGCCTAGTTACTCGACTCGAGAACTTAGAAAGGGTTATGGATGCATTTAGCATCTTAACTCTCTTGGATGAATTGTTAGAGGCGACTCAACGGAGTTAACTTAAGTGAGCCATTGAACAATACCGGCTCAATGATCAATCCCTACGACGTTCTAAACATGTTTCTCTAAGAATGATAATTCTAGACTATTGAATTGGATTGATTACCATGCTTGATCCTTGATGTCATGTTATAGAATACCTATTTGACATGTTGAGTTCGCTCTTGTCGAACTCATTCTGCTGATTATTGATGAGAATATTTACTTGTCATGAGCGAGATCGCTCTTGTCGACCTCGTTCCCTACTTGAGAATTTGTTAAGTAGACACTACTTGACATTTGCATGAGTCCAGCTGGCGTCCTGTCATTGATTCACACACGCCTCCACTGTGGCCACAGTGGGGAAGTAGCTCCCTTGCTGTAATCTTCAAGAGCACCATTGGTGTCTATCCGGGCATTCCTCGGAAGGTCGATGTACTTACGCATCGACACATGCACGCTCAAGATAACGCTTGTATCACGGGGAACTACGTGGCGGCCCGGCTCTCCATATATCCTTATCCTATGTGATTTAATTTCAAGCACCTATGTGAAACAATGTGCATCTTGGATATATGATCTCTATGCTTATGTGACTATAACTTGCCTTGTATGTTGCATATTGCCATGACATGCATGATTGATAGCTTACAAGTCTTTATGACTTACCCATTCCCCTTTACTGCTTTAGATCCTAGCAAGACGAGGTCCTTCTCGTTGAGGATTGCGGTGTTCGTGCTTTGCTTCTCTTTTGGTCCGGCGTTGAAGTTGAAGAGGTGGATTAGATGTCCTCTTCCTTTCTTTTGTTATTTTGCAGGGCGATGGGTTAAAGCAAGTCACTTAGACTATGCTTGGGAATGTGTATAGAACTTAATCTTGATGCTTTATTTAGCTACTTGTAGTTTAACTCTTGTAGTACTTGTAACCTCTTTTTGCCGGCATTGTGTAAGCCGAGTTTTGGTTATCTTGTATAATAGTTCACTACGTATAAGTCTTCCATTGAGCGTACTATTAGCTCTTATCTAATTCATGTCTATAAGCTGTTAGCTTGGGTTTAGGCATGTAGTGTCGCCGATGACTTAGCTCAAATTGTTTAAGCTTGTTTATCGGGTTTTAAAAGTTTTAAAAATACCGGCCCTTTAGGGATTCGGGCGTGCTGCGTCTCAATGTTGCGTCACGTCGTTTTCTTGAATTGAGTCCTTGCATGTTTATTGTCCACTTGTTTTCCCCTATTTGGGCGGTCCGACCGCGGTTCCTCCTCGGGTCCGGGTCGGGTCGTCACAGTTGGTATCGAGCTTGTTTATAGGTTAGCTATCGGCCAGGATAGGTTCCATGGCCTAGTTGGGTTAGTTCTTGTGTGAATCATGGCGTTGAGTGTTCTCTTTTCGTGCCTTATTGGCAGATTCTTCGTTAATGAATAGGACTTAGAATCCTAAGTTCATTGTAATCTAGGTTCTCGTGAGTACAGTGTTCGTGTCAAGGAATATTACCTTTCTCCCGTTTTACTTTCAAGGCACAGTTATACCAAGAGTAGGTGTTACGCTACTATAGATCCATTGTTTCCTTGCTTCGCTACTTGAAATCATAGAAATCAGTTTGTCGGTCCCAAGAGTGATCGTCGTGGAATTCACTACAGCCAAGATTCATTGTACGCGTTTTGAGAGCGGAATGGCTTAGCCTCCCGTAGCACTTATTAATATTTCATAATTGATATATGAATACTTGTACCCATTATAGTTCATGATCATGTGTTCATGTCTTGCTTGCTTGGAGGAAACTTGAGTACTTGCTTCCCGATATTAATTTTAGTTAAGGAGATTATCTCAAATAATGAAATATTTTCATTCATGACCTGTTAAAATTTGTGATAAGCCAAGAGTTAATCACGTGCCACACCTTTCGAAATTGTTTTCAACCTATACGTGTTTTCATGTGAAATGATTAGTAGTGTATTTGTGGGTAAACATATTCTACCTACTGATTTTGAAATTTTGTTCTTGCCTCTTTGTTAACCTAATATATGAGGAAAGTATTAGCTTTGGGTATTGTGTTGTGCCTACCATTGATAAGTGGTTAATTGTGTGATTAATAACATACTTGAATTTTCTTGAACTTGGATATCGAAAACTACTTCGTAGATTCCTTGAAATTGACTAAATAATATTAGACCACCTTACCTTGCATGAATGTGTATATGTATGATAAAAACACGATTATTCCATACTTGTTATACTTGTATAGTATAGTTAAAATACTATGTTACATGAAGTTTGTACCCTATCTATATGTATACATCTCTTGTAGTACCTAATCGTGAGTGCTTGGGGCTAGTGTCGGGAATTGGAGGACTCTTTCTGCTGCATGTTATTTAGATTGAAGGGATACCCTAATGATCAAAGGTATCGTTGTGGTTTCAAGTTGAGACTTGGTGAGTACCGATAGGTGATCGCATGATCTATGATTGGATTAATCGTCAACTTGTTTACGGCTTGACCCATAGTGATTTGAGGTCTACTAGTTAATAACTAATTGCTAGCCAAAGATTATTAAGTTATTGTCTTGTACCGTTATTCGACTAATACGTTAATAGAGTATTAGCATCTTGTAAAAGGATTTATCTATCATTAGTGGATCGTTAAGGGTATGAATGTTTCATACTTGGCATACTTGCATGGTAGATTAAAATACTATGTATATGATATTGATTTCCATGCCTAAATGTAACTATATATTATGTGCATGAGACCTTCATAAAGGATGCTCTTATATGAATTGTAACCCTCTCGCATCCTAAACGGCGAAAGCTTTTGAAGTCACTTGGAGGGCCCCGACTTGATTATCAAGAGGTATTCGTCGGAGAACTAGAATGGTATAATATAATATAGGAATTGACTGAACCCGTTACCAACTGGAATGAAATTGAAAGTGGTATCTTGTTTTGCTTGTGCAAATATGTGCAACGTGTATATTAAAATCATGTTATGAATAAATTGAACGTGACATGATTGAATGAATTAATTACATGGTATTGAATGTCTTCTTTGAAAGGCGAATATGTGGTCCATGATGATTGACTACTTGATTTTAGTGTAAGGCGTTAGACCCTAGAGATTCGTGTTATGACCGCATAATTTAGTTAGCCCAGAAAACTCTTTGTTGGAAAGTTTGTTAGTTCGGTGCAACTATTGCACGTGCATATGAATCACTTGTTTAGTTGATAAGGACGAATTTTCACCTCAATGTCCACGTTTGTTGGAACTTTGTAAACCTCGATAATGTCCTTGAACCCTGTCAAGAGTCAAGATGACTTGACTTTGGAATTGATTGGAGATGATATTTAAGTATTTCTTTTCCCTCTTGTTTCCTTGGCAGTGTCGCAACAACAGACTAGTGGCGCAGACGGTGTCATAACAACCTCTAGTTAGTAGTACTAGTCCCCTTCATCCGCTAGCCCTAGTTCTGCTAGGAATATTTTCACAAACCTCCCTCCTCCGAATTTAGGGAACAATTAGTGATTTGACTTTAAAACTATGTGTAATATAACATTTACTGTTTAACTTAGTGTTTTAAATTGTTATTTGAATTTGAATTTGAATTTTAAACTTTTATGTAACAGCATAACACATTTATTGTTTAACTTTGTGTTTTAATTTCGTAGCTTTTTTGCATTGCAATTTAGTTTTTAGTAATTTGTTCATATAATTTGTTATATCACGGGTTCAGGAAAAAAATTTAATTTTTAAATATAAATATTTTAAAATGTTTTTGTGATATCAGCGATGGAATGTCCGTCACAGTGAAAAAATATTTTGATTTTTTTAAAATGCCAACGACGGAGTTTTTGTCGTTGCCTAGCGACGGAAAGTTCGTCGGTAATCCACCATCGGTATATAGCGGCGAAATGTTTGTCGCTAAAGATAAAGAATAAAAATTATTAAATTGGCATCAGCAAAGGAATGTTCG
Organism: Codonopsis lanceolata; assembly: GCA_013146195.2. NCBI lineage: Eukaryota > Viridiplantae > Streptophyta > Magnoliopsida > Asterales > Campanulaceae > Codonopsis > Codonopsis lanceolata. The sequence goes on from CM028378.1 coordinate 175,891,589, forward strand.
TTACTATACAACGACAAAAGTTGTCAACAACGGACATCAGCGACGAAACATTATGTCATTGACCAATGACAGAAGTTTTTAGTTCCGTTGGTGACCAGCGACGGTAGTTGTTCTGTCGCTGCTTAGCGACAAACTTTTAGTGATGGTGAAGCGACTGAGAAATTTCGTCACCAGACTGAAATTAGCGACGGAAATTGTATTTCGAAAGCAAATCGTCAAGAATGACCAGTTTTCTAGTAGTGTGATCTACTTCTTTCTACATGAAACGAAAGGAGTTCCAATTGAAGATTATGGTTGAAAATCCGAAGGGTGGTGAGACTAGTGCTACATGTTGTCATCTTCATATATAGTTCCAGTTTTCAAGAACTGATAATGGGTCACTGACAACAACGTATTTGAAAGAAAGCAAGAGAGTACCATCAGGATTTAAAGCAGAAGAAGGAATGAACAAAACAAGAAACAAAGATAATATGAACCCAAACTGCAAGTAATACTAATGATGTAGCTTATTGTCATTCTTTGGAATTTTCATCCTCCAATTAAATGAAATTGAAGAAAATTGGGGGGAGAGATAGAGAGAAATGTACAGAAGAGAGCGATAGAGAAGGAGGCGAAAGTGGGTGGAATTGAAGAGAGGGAGAGAGAGAGAAAGGTACAAAGAGAGAGAAAGATATCAATGAGGGGAGAGAAAAGGTCACTTTCACGGTTTTGGCATTGCGGTGCCCAACTTTTGCATTGTGATGCCCAAATTTTGCATTGCGATGCCCAACTTTGCATTGTGATGCCCAATTTTGCATTGCGATGCCAAACTTTTGCATTGTGACGCCCAATTTTGGGCGGGGCTTTTGCGCATGTCTTTTATTCATTAAGGGTATCTTCGACAATTTACCCCCAAAAGTGTACTTTTGCGGTTGAATAAAAAGAAATTCGACTGAAGATGTTATAATTTCTCCAAAAGGTACCAGGCCGCAATAATTTCAAATTAGAACTAGTTGGGTTCAAGCTTAAGTCACAACTCAAACCCAACAAGTCAAGTCCTTTTAATCCAAGTTGAAAATCAAGACTAAGTCGTAGTCTTTTTTAAGAAAGGGGTTGATTTTGGCCATGAATTGCAGCCCACATTTATTTTAAATTTAGGAAACATTGCGGGCCGGTCCACTTTTCAAAGTATTAATACGCTCTAGTACCGTGTTTATTTTCAACCGAAAAATGACACTTTTTAGGGCGAAATGACTGTGATAGCCTTAATGAGCCTAAGGCGCGCTATAAAATGCACCGTGATTCAAAAAAAATTATGAACCATGATTCAAAATTTTTCTGAACCGCGATTCAAGAGTGTATGCAGCACGATTAAAAAAATTCTGAATCGCGATTAATTTTTTTTTTTGAAAATGTACTGCGATTAAAATTTCTCTCTCTTCACTACCAAGAAGGCTCGACGCAGGGATTGACTTTTGCGAGGTGTATCCCAGACACAACTGCCAATCAACTATGGCTTAAGAGAAACCCAATGCTTGCTCACAAAACAAAACTCGGTTCGGTCATACAGGGATGTCATTTTCAGATTTGAAGTTCCCGGTGGAAGTTATATACAAATAGTTGGAGCATATGCTTGCGATTGGCTCATCAATGTGGAGAGAGATAGAAAGAGAAATTGAAACAAACCCAGGAAAATCAACATTTCTCTCTTTCTTTACCCAATTTCATGAACAATTGCAAGACACAACTCACCGACACCACCGATCTCTGCCTCATCTCCACTTCACAGAGTCCCTCCACCAGGAGAAAATCAATTTGTGAAAATTCTTGGAGTCAGTCATCCTGTCTTGGACGGAGGTATGTACCATTCTTTCAAAGGAATTTTCTAGGTGTGATTTGGTTAATTTGAGGCAGAAGTTAAAAGGAAATGGACCAAGTTTCAAGTACATCAATGCAATTGCTTCGTCTTCCGCCCTTCTGTCATGATACAGAGCAGCGTGAAAAATATGGGTATTTTTGGAACAACATTTAAAAAATGGACTTTAGTGGTTGAAAAAAAAAACAATGGACTTTTGGGATTACAAATTTCAAAAAGTGGACCGGCCAGAATTTTACCCTTAAATTTAGTCCATTTTATGAGTTTTTTTGGCCCATTGAACTTCTTAGCTTTTGTAGTCTTTTGTTGTTTTTCAATATAGGTTTGGGTCAGCTCAAAAGCACAAGGAAGAAGGTCCAATTGATGTAAGACCCTGAATTCTTATTACTTAACTTGATATAATTATAGTCACGATGGATCGCAGTTAGCAGTGCTGTCGTACCGGTTGTGTTTATTGTCGTTTTACTCGGTTGATATTAATTTCAACCCTAAGTTTAGCCCAGTATGACTGGGGACCTTGCAGATATATGTTTGCACGCTCTCGTGTTAGATTTTTGGCTTAACTCGTATTCCCGCAGGCCATGATAGGTCTATAGTATTTTGGCCATAACCTTTGTGAAGGAAACTCGGAATTCAGATCCGTTTGGTGCGTTAGAAACAAGACTCCAAGAGCTTTCCAACCATACCTCTCGTGTAATTTTTAGACTTGTATTTCAGTACAGGAATATTTTTAAAGTTGACCCAAAAATTCAGTCTACAATATTTGATCCCTCCTTGTGTTTTTTTGACTTCTTTGGTTGTTGACCCTTGCACTCTTGAACCCTCACCCAATTCAGTCCTAGACTCTTATATTGACTCAAGTATGACCAATTCCTAGCCTTGGATGGTTGTTAATCAAGGGTACACATTAATTGACCAATCAAAGCCTTCATAACTCAAGTCACATGGATTGAACCACTTGGTGACTTCAACAACTTGAAGTAAACCATTCTACCAGCCAAAGACTGCCTTCATTAGCCTTCTTCAAACGTGTTCTTAGAGAGAGAGAGAGAGAGAGGGGGGGGGCTGCCATGGAAGCTTGGAAGGTGTTCTTGGAGTATTCCGGCGATTCCCGGAGATCTGGCAACCCGATCGGAGAGTTTAGACCACCGAATCGAAGCCCTTGCCCTCTAGTTCATTAATCCTTTGTTTGTTTTATGATCCATTCTTTTTATCTATACTGAAGGTATGTTACTAATTCCCAGAATTTTTTAGACTAGATTGTTTGGCATGCTAGTCTTCATTAAACTTGCTTAGATCATGCTAAGGAAGAGTTTTATCAACTTTATAACACGTTTTGATGCTCCTATGAAATCTGGAAATTTTGCCATGGGTCTTGACTTGATGATTTTGGTCTTGATTTTAGTTTGAAATATGTTCAAGCTTTGATTTGGAAGCACTTTTGTTCATGAACTTGTTGGGAATACAAACCATACAAATTCTGTCTCTGTTTTGGGTAAATTTCGAAAAAATACTGGTACCAATCTACAAAAGGGAATTTTCTAAAATTAAAGTATGTTATACCTATACATGTTAGGTAACTCTCTGTAACGTTTCATAAATTTTGGTGTTCGGGAAGTATTTTTCATTGGTCACAAATCGTGGCTGTTCCAGTAAGTTGTTACCAGAAATCCAATCTGTTAACATGAAATTTAGGTGACCATAATTTGATAAATACATGTCTGAATTGAGGATTTTAAAATGATAAGTTATAGTTCAAAGAGTCTAGTTTCTGGAATGTCAGATTTATAATATTTGGATTTATGAGGAATATTTGGTGAATTTTCTAAGACAGACACTCAGTGTAAGTCATAGTAGAGAATCAGATTTATGTCATGAAGTAGAGATGACCATGATTTGATTAATACAAGTCCAATTGGAGTGTTTTAAAATGGTAAACTCTAGCTCAAAGAGTCTAGTTTCTGAAAATGTAAAATATGTGTCTTTTGGATCTGTAATACCCCAATCCCACATCGAGTAGATGTGGGACTTGTGTTTGATTTATAAGGTAGTCATGCGCTACTACTGGGCACCAACATCATCCATGGACTTTTGGGTTGTCTTGTGGTGGGCCTGATGACCCAAGGTGCTGCGTGCTCAGTGGGCCAGTGTGTGGGCTACACGTAGCGGACCGGGCTCTCGGGCTCGGGTCGTTACAAATGGTATCAGAGCGTTTTTGAAAATAGTGAGGGACTGATTTTAAAAATTGGTTGATATATTTTTCAAAAACGTCGCCTTTTGACTGCCTTAAGTCGTCAGTCATCAAGTCCTTCAAGTGACAACCGTCTGACTTTAAGTCCGTTCATCTGTTCAGCCGTCTGACTTCATGCTTTTTCATTAATAAACTCCTCAACCGCCAATTTCGAAATCACTTTTCCAAAAAACTTTAACTCTCAAAACTGTCCCTTACTCCTCTCTCTCTCAAAAAACCCTCTCCCTCTTCCTCGCTTCGTATTGTTCAACAGTGAAGAACTCTTCAATTCTTCAAGCATTCACCTGCATCTTCTCAAATGGTAAGACAAATCTAACCCTAAATCGCCCTCTAGGTCGAAATTCCATTTTTATCGGGCTAGTATTTCATCTTTTTCAGTTTTGGGGTTTCTGCGTATGGTGAATCCGCCATTGTTAACAGTTGAAGAAACATCCTTTGCTTTTCTTTCTCTTCTTCAAACAACTTCCTTAACTGCTATATCTATTTCAAGATTTCTTTTTAATTTCAACATATTACTGTCCACTGTGTAAATTTCAGTTGATTATGTATCTTTGGACTGTTGAAATTCTACTGTCTATGAAGAAGACTGTTGAAATTCTTAAATTTCTAAGCTCAAATTCTATATCTTTCCTAGATTATGAATTTCATATGCTTTCCAAAAGTTTGCCCTAATTTTTCTCTTTAAATTTTTGTAGGCTGGTACTTCGCCTTCCTTTGCTACTGTGACACCTGAAACAGCTCCGGCTACTGAAGCTCTTCTTCCCAAGCTCCCCTCTATGCGTGCTTACGCCACTGGAGTCAAGGTCATTGATGACCTAAACCAGTCCGGGCTTCTACCACAGTTCATGCTAAGAGACGCTGACTACAGTAACTTTCTGGCTTAAGAATTCTATCAGCGGGTGTCCATCAACGAGTCTAGGACTTCTATCTCTGGCGTTATTTGAAGATGATGTCTACAACATCAGCCACCTCTTCGACAAGAGCCTGATCTTCAAGAACGGCACCCACGATGTGATGACTGCAGACCAATTGGAGTACACTGCAACAGTCCTTCTCAACATCCGGTTCAACTGGGTTGAGATAATCTTTGAGCTACTGTGTGATGCAATTGATGTAGTCAAGGCTTCTATCTCTCAAAAGAGGACCTTTAAAGAATGTGATTAATCGGATTCTCAATAGATGTCAATGTGAATACCAATGTTGCTGTGATTGTTGCAACAATGGCAGACACAATGAAAACAGTAAATAATAACAAAAACAGTAGCAGCGGAAGATTGTATAGAAACACAGTTTCAAACATAAATTTGTGAACAAATTTTAACCAAAAACAATCTACAAGTTTAGTACTTGTAGACCAAGCCTCAAGGCTAAACAAATTTTACTAAAACCAATAATGTTTTACAATGAATAACTAGCAAAAATTCTCACAAGATAAAGTATCTTGGAGAACCAAAAATCCCACATAAACGACTAAACCAAAAGTGGGAAGAAAAGAACTTCAGCTTCCTCAAACAAAAGCAGGAAGAACAAAAACGAAACAGCCTTTTAGAACTCAATGTAGCTGCTGATGTTGTAACATCAGATGCTACGATCGGCTGCTGTGAAACTTCAAGAAAGACAGCTTCTCAACTTCTGTGATATTGCTCTCAGCTTATATCTTTTGTTCTCCTCTCTCAAGCTAGCCCTCTGCTCGAAATCCAGACTTCGATATATATACAACAAACCTACAAAAAAACACGGCAAGAGAGAAACACTCCTACTAGGAAAGAGATTAGCTATTAAACTTGCAAGATTATCTTTCCTAACAAAACCATGATACTTGGAATAACTAAATTGCTTGCCGAGATTTAGTTACCAAATTTGTATAACCGAAAACCTTTGAAAGATTTTCCTACCAAAAACAAACCAATCTACCAAAAATAATCTAAACAAAATCTATCACAAAATTCTACTTCCTAAATAAACATTGACCAATTTAAAATCCTTCTTTGACCAAGAAAGGTGAAAACAAGATAAAATAGGCCTTGCCTATTTTACCCTTACAATCACCCCCTTTGTTGAGCATTACTGGTCAAATCTTGAACAAGTGTTACTACCATCAACATTCAAGGATGTCCTGCAAAGAATTAGAAATGACAAACACCCCCTAAACATGATATCAAAGTCTGCCAGTCATAACAACCATAAGCATTATTTAAAACTACTGATTACAACCCATAAAGCAATCCAGAACTATCAACATCACAATTCTTCAAAGACATGGAATGACAATCATGAAAAAAATGTTTAGAACAACCATCATAACAGATTACAGAAAATTAGATTTGCTGATCTTCAGTATCAGCAGCTGCAACATCATGACCACTTGCATCAGGAACAGTAGGAGCATCTTCAGGAGAAGAAACAGATTCGGGAACACTTGCAGCCTCACCCCCTATTTGACCAGAATGAAGATCTAGCTAAGCTGTGTAATGGGCAGCCAAATTGTTGAGGAGAGTAGACTGGGCAGTGAGAATAGCTAACTGAGACTTAACCATTTGCAGCTGTTCATTCACAAAAGCAACAGAGATTGGAGCTGTGGGATGTGCAGACATGTGAGATGTTGCAACATTCGATGAAACAATGGGGGGAATTTGGACTGAAGGAGAGGTTGTTTGCTGTGATGTGCCAGGAACAGAAGAGACAGGGACAAATGGAGAAACAAGAGGCAAGTTAACCACTCTATCACCTCTTAGTAATTTGGCAGAAAAATAAAGAGGTTCAAGACGAGGTGACAATCTTGTGGAAGGAAAAGGGGAGTAGCCCTGAGACACAAGGATCCTATAAATCAGTGAGGGAAAAATCAAAGACCGTTTGTCCCCTCCAATTTCAGCCATTGATGAAATTTTTCGAAAAGCATAATGGCCAAAGTCAAACGGAGCCTTAGTTCCAATAAGAAAAAGAACCTTAGCATGTTCTTCTGTAATGACATTGGAATTTGTTGAGGGGGAGAAAAATTTGCACAGCAAACTTTATGAAGAAAAGCATAGAGTGAGGAGAGTTGAGAGGTTCCAAGTGAATTTCCTTTACCAGGCCATTTAGATAATTTTCCACTGGTCATTTCAACTACACAAGTATCCAAGTCAAGGTTAAATTCAAATGGGCCAGAAGCTGGTGTGTGAAGGATAGTGTTGATGATTGAAGGTGAAAATTTATACCACTTCCCTTTCACAAAAACTTTCTCAAAACTAGCATCAGAGGGATCACAGATTCTTTTCTCAATGTTAGCATAAAATTCATGAATCAATTCCCTAAAATACGGTGCGGCTAACGAAATAGTGTCAAGGAGGCCTCTATCAGTGAAAAAAGATGTGAGATTATATGTTTCCAAAACAGAGGACAAAACATTTCTTTCATCTATAATATTCTTAGAAATATTATATCTAACAGAAGCAGGTTTGGAGATAAATTTTGTAGAGAAAGGGGTACCCAATGGTTTCGAGCGTTTGGATGTTGCAGCAATGGGTGCAACATTGGTGCCAGCAAGTCTGCTTCTTGTAAAATGGACAGGAATTTTTTCTGAGTCTTCGCTGTCTTCAGGAGATCCCTCTTTGCCCTCAAAGTCCTTGTCAGAACTGTCATCAAATTCTGATGAACTAGGCTGGCTCGGCAAAACTTCTGGCTGAGACTTTTGAGATGGACCAGATGGTGAAGAAGACATCTTCTTCAGCTTGACTAGATTCTCAGCCATTGCATTATCTTCATCAGAAACAGTAATATCATCGCTAGAGGGAGAACTTACTTCAGCAACCGGTGTTTGTCTTGGTTGAGGGGAAGAATCTGCCGGGAATACAACGTGAGGCGAAGGAATAGGATAGTCATCATCCTGAATGTCAGCCTGGACTGGAGTAGTTTTAGGAGATGCCGGTGGAGATGATGGCTCTTGAACACAAGGAGTTGAGCCAGCCGAAGGAACAAAGTCGACATCGTCTGGGTCGCTTGCAATTTCTACCGATTCTTTAAAAATTCCTTTCTCAACCTTGTTTTTCTTGGCCGCATGAACATCCGATACAGTTGGATTCTCATAATTTGCTGGAATTCCTCGTTGCCTTTTTGATCGACGTGTGCTAGGGTTACCAATGTTAGGTAACCCAGATAAATCTCATGGATTATCTACATCAATCGCATTCCCTTTTTCACCTGGCAGAATCATTGTCAAAGGTTCGGGAAAGGATTGATAAATTACCATATCTGTGGTTGGATTTTCCGGTGATGAAAGAGGGCTGATTGTAGCTTCATTTGTTGCTACATCAGTTGGGGAATCAGTTCTTGGGGATTTAGGATTTAACGAAGAGGAGGCCATTGGAGGATGTTTAGATGGAGAATGAATGAGATGAAAAAAGAAAGAAACTGGATTTTGGATGATGAGAGAAGATTGAGTTGATTGCCGGAGTATGAGAGAGATTGCCTTTGAGCTGTGACCTATTTCTCTGCAAAATTAACACTAATCCTTCCACTAATCCGAAATTAGCCGTTGAGTCATTAATGTGAGAAGGTGAGGAGACCCAAAACTAGAAAATCAAATTTTTTAAAAAAATGGATAAAAAATCAAATGCTAACTGCCTAATAGAAATAAGATAAAAATCTGTTGTTATGAACATGAGCGATATGTGGAGAATAAATTCACAATCAAATCTGATTTCAAAAAAAAATTGAATTTATCAAGTATTTTAAGAATACACAGATCATACTTAACCAAGATTGAAACGACACAAGTTTGCCAAACACAGACAATAAAAACAGTTCAGATTCTCATGAAGAACACAACAGTTTAGACAACCACATAAAATATTGACTTTGTGAACTAGAAGCAAAACATGCACCAATAGGAAGGACAGAAACTTAGGAGGCTGATATTCAATAACTATATGACCTAGAAAACATGCCTAAAGTATGCAGAAGAAGTAATCAAAGGAAAGAATGCAAACACACACATGTGATATGACTAGGCCATCTGAATGTAGTTCCCAATGTTGCTGCATTGGAAAAAACATTCACCAAAATTGTGATTTTATGTTCAAATTCTCATTTTTCCTTCACCAAATTAACACATATACTCCCATAATCACAATAGGTACTTTATTTCCCTACAAGAATAGCTTTACTTTATTTCAAGCTAATTCAGCAAACACCACTAGGAACCTTTCACACTATTTACCAAGGGTAGCAACTTAACTTAATGATCAACCCATGAAATCTGAGGATTCATAGTCCCAAAAGAAAGATGCCACAACCTTGTTCATAGGTAGCTCTTTTCCGTTAGGTAGCTTTCACACTTTGTCAATTAAAAGGAGTCAATTTAGTCAAGATCAACCCATGCAAGTCTAAACTTCATAGTACATTGACAAATTGCAGCATCCTAAAAATTTCAAAAGGTAGCTCTTTCCTTTGTGGTTCAAAATAAAAATTTTCAATTCAGTTCAACTTCATAGGGAGATGGTGAGAAGAACTTGAGCAATAAGATCACAATACATCTTGAATGTATCACCAAGACAATCAAACAAGGTACTAAAACATACAGAGTGAAACTAGTGTGCCCCCCTAAAAACAATGCAATATGCCTATTTTTTTTAAATAAGCAAGTGAGGGATTACATGGCACACATACCGAGAGATTTTCTAAGATTTATGAATCTCTCAAAATCTAGACTCTTAGTAAAAATATCAGCCAATTGGTTTTCTGTTCCCACATGTTCAATGCAAACAATGCCTTGTTCAACTAAGTCTCTAATGAAATGGTGTCTTATATCTATGTGCTTTGTTCTTGAGTGTTGAACAGGATTTTTAGCTATGCTTATCGCACTTGTGTTGTCACAATACATGGTTAAAATATTACTGTGAAAACCATAATCTTTGATCATTTGTTTCATCCACAAAAGTTGTGTACATCCACTACCAGCAGCTATATATTCAGATTCAGCTGTTGATAGGGCTACACAATTTTGTTTCTTGCTAAACCATGAAATCAGATTATTTCCTAGATAAAAACATCCACCAGATGTACTTCTCATGTCATCAACACTGCCAGCCCAGTCAGCATCACTAAATCCAACAAGATTGGTGTTCGTGTGTTTAGTATACCACAAACCCATGCCAAAGGTCTCACCAACATATCGAATTATTCTTTTTACTGCTTTCAAGTGAGAAACTTTGGGGTTTGCTTGATACCTAGCACACAAACACACACTGTACATGATATCTGGACGGGTGGCAGTTAAATACAGCAGACTTCCAATCATACTTCTATATAAGGTAGGGTCAACACTTTCAGATTTTTCATCTCTATTAAGTTTATTGGATGTACCCATAGGGGTTTTCTTATGTTTTCCATTCTCAAGATCGAATTTCTTCACCAAGTTAAGAGCATACTTGGCTTGAGATATGAACATCCCTTCATGTGATTGTTTAATCTGAATTCCTAAAAAATAGGTCAACTCCCCTACCATGCTCATCTCAAATGTGGAAGTCATGCAATTAACAAACTCTTTTTCCAAGGATTTGGAGGTGGATCCAAACACAATATCATCAACATAGATTTGAGCAATCAAAATATGTTTATCTTGGTTTTGAATAAACAGTGTTTTATCCACCTCTTCCCTTCTAAACCCACTTTGTAAAGGTAAAGGATGATCGTAAGCCTACCATACCAAGCTCTAGGAGCTTGTTTGAGGCCATACAAAGCCTTTTTCAATTTAAACACATGATTGGGTTTATGGGGGTCCTCAAACCCTTTTGGTTGTTCAACGAAAACTTCTTCTTCAAGAATTCCATTTAAGAATGCACTCTTCACATCCATTTGTTGAAGAGTTATGTCAAGAAAACACGCAATCGCAAGAAGCAGACGAATAGACTCAATGCGGGCTACAGGTGCAAAGGTTTCATCAAAGTCCACCCCCTCAACCTGTGTATACCCTTGAGCCACAAGTCTAGCTTTATTTCTTATTATTTCTCCCACTTCATTTGTTTTGTTTTTGAAAATCCATTTTGTTCCAATAACATTTATTGAAGTGGGTCTGGGAACTAGATACCAAACATCATTTTTTGTGAATTGATCTAGTTCCTCTTGCATGGCATTTATCCAGCTTTCATCCTTGAGAGCCTCTTGCACATTTTTAGGTTCAACAGTGGAAACAAAACATGAAGCATGTATTTCATCAAATTCAAGTGTGGACATGCATGCAAGTTTCTTGTAATCCACTTTACCTTTCCTCCTTGTTGACACACCATCCTGTACATTACCTATAATTTGAGTGAGAGGATGGTTCTTCTGGATCTTGCTTGGAATGTCAATTTCTGTTCGATCGACTGTATTTTCTGATTTGAATCTGTTCCGGCAACTTCATCTTACGCGGTTCTCGTTCAATGTGTCTTCGATGTTTCTTTGCATTCGGAAGCACATTGGGTGACACATCTGATTTTCTTCACTGAACAACGAGAATCTGTATCTGCTACGCTTCTCGGATTCTTGGACTTCTTTTTCTGGGTCAAAATTTCCAAAATCTAAGATCCCTGAAACATCTTCTTCAGAAGTTTTGTGACCAAGATCGGTTAGATCATCAAAAACAATGTTCATGGATTCCATAATAGTCTTAGTTCGTAGATTAAAAACTCTATAAGCACGACTATTTGTAGAATATCCCATGAAAACACACTTATCACTCTTAGAGTCAAATTTGGAAAGTTGGTCTCTATCATTGAGAAGGTAGCATATGCAACCAAACACATGAAAGTATTTCAAGGTTGGTTTCTTACCAAGAAAAATTTCGTAAGGAGTCATTGTGCTACCTGGTCTTAAGAAGACCTATTTCCAATGTGACAAGCAGTATTTAATGCTTCAGCCCAAAATCTTTTAGCCAAATTTTTTGAGTTTAACATCACCCTAGCCATCTCTTGTAATGTCCTGTTCTTTCTCTCCGCCACTCCATTTTGTTGTGGAGTTTTGGGAGCAGAGAATTCATGTGAAATACCATTGGAGGCACAATAATTAGAAAAGGATGTGTTTTCATATTCCGTGTCATGATCTGATCTAATTCTAATAAGTTTTAGATCATACAAGTTCATCACACGGGTGTACCAAATTTTGAAAGCCTCAAAAGTTTCAGACTTCTCTCTTAAAAATATCACCCAAGTGTATCTAGAGAAGTCATCCACACAGACAAAGGTATATTTTTTTCTACCTAGGCTCTCTACCTCAATGGGACCCATAAGGTCAGTGTGTATCATCTCTAGGCATCTAGATGTGGTGCATTGTGTTATGGGAAGATGTGAAGCCTTGGTTTGTTTACCTTTTTGGCAGGGACCACATACCTTTGAATAATTCTTTTCCAAATTAGGTAATCCTTTAACAGCATCATGTTTCACAAGCTCATGGAGCTTACGAAAACTCATGTGACCAAGTTTCTGATGCCAAAGGTCTGTAACATCAAGACTTGCCTTCTGACATGATTGGTTATTGGTGAACATGTAACAATTATCAGATGATCTTGTGCCTGTTAGAAGACACCTGTTAGTATGATCAAAAACTTCACAAGAATTTTTGTCAAATCTTACCTGAAGATCATCATCACACAACTGACTTATACTGATCAAGTTTGTCTTAAGTCCTTCCACATGGTAAACATTTGTGAGATTCGGAAGGCCTTCTACATTCAATGTTCCTTTCCCAACTATTTTCCCTTTGGCACCACCACCATAGGTGACTGACCCACCATTGATATTCACATAATCTTTCAAATTTTCCACTGAACCTGTCATATGTCTAGAACACCCACTATCAAAATACCAAGATCCAACAACATGAGATTTTAATGAAGTGAAAGTAACATTGCACACTTCATCATGTGACATTGTAGCACCAGGACATATATCAAACGACTCACAATATTTGGCTTTACACTTATCATCACAAGTTTTGGGAACCCACATTTGTTTAACAGTTTTGGGTTGGTAGTTTTGAACAAAAATTTTCTGATTTGTCTTCGGATGAGGCTTCCAATGTGGCTGCCAATGTTGCTGCATTGGCTGGCGCATTGGCTGCTTCATACGATTCTGCCTCTGAGTTTTTCCAAAGAAGGCTTGCCTTATTTCATCCTCATACATAGCCTTTTTCAGAAAACAAAAGGGTTGTATGTGACCAGGCTTATGACAGAAGTGACAAACAAAATTTTTCTTTCTCACTCTCGGTTTTTCACAAAAAACAGTTTCATCAAAATTTTCATCAGTCTGTTTAGTTCCAGATGTTCCTTCTCCTTCTCTCACAAATACCTTAGGGACAAAACCAATACCTGATCTGGATGTATTACCTGAATTCAGCATTTCATTCATTTTTTGTTTGCTTGAATTCCATTTGGTAATGGTTTCCTTTGCTTGAGCAAGCTGCTCCTTCAACTGATCAATCTCGACATCCTTTCTGCTTAGCAAACCTTCCAGCCTTATTATGCATTCTTTTTGATCCTCATTTGCTTTTTTTTAACAACTCATTTGCCTTACCAAGTAGTGTAACTTGGTGAGCTCTTTTCTCCCAATCCTTGTACAACTCCTTGTACCCTTCCAGCAGGTCTGACTCAGTATCTCCACCATCTTCTGCAATTGTGGAATTAAAACAGAAGAATTTGTCACTGTTTCGGCTCAATGTATCTCCCAATGTGACTCCTGATGTAGCAGCATTGGGTGACTCATTGGCTGAACAATCTGCACTTTCAGAATCAGAATCATAAACAACATTAAGAGTGATAAGATCACCTGGATCTTCTCCATCACTATCACTCAAGGTTGCTGAAAAATTCAAGCCTTTTTTTCTTAAAGTGTTTGCACATTGGTTAGCATAGTGGCCATAACCTTGACATTCTCTACATTGTATAGAATCAATGTTCTTACCACTGTAAGATGATTTTGATGCAAAGGGGTTTGTGAAGGGTTTTTCTGGAGTTTGGAAAGAATTTTCTTTGGGAACAAATTTTCCAGAATCAGATTTGAAATTGTTTTTCGAGCTTGATGATGGAGTTCTATTTTGACTCTTATTTTTCAAAATTTTTTTGAATTTAGTAGTCAATAGAGCAATAGATTCTTCTCCAAAATTAGACTCATCAATATCCTTTTGAATTTCAAGCAAATCACATGAGAGATCAATAGGAGCAGGCATAGCAATATTTTTCACAATGGGTGTAGAAGATGATGTAGCTCCTTTGCCTTTTTGTTTTATTTGATCGTTTAGATTCAGTTCAAAGTTTTGAAGAATTCCAGCCAGTCTTTCAAAACTCATCTTGTCAATATCATGTGCTTCTTCAATTGCACATATCTTGACATTGAACCTTTCAAGCAAAGTTCTCATCATCTTGCTGACAAGACGCTCATTAGTAATAGGATCTCCTAAAGCAAGAGCAGAATTGGATAAATCAAGAAGTCTTCCATAATATGTCATAATATCCTCAGACTCATGCATCCTAGTGTTTTCAAATTGGGTGGTGAGCATTCTTAACTTAGAAGCATGAACACTAACAGGTCCTTCACATAAGGTTTGAAGGGCCTCCCACACATCTTTAGCAGATTCATAATTTGCTATCACCCTAAAAGTATTAGCATCTAAGGCTTTATAAATGGCAGACAAGGCTTTTGAGTTAAAGGAAGCAGTGTTCCTATCATCATTGGTCCACTCAGATTCTTTGGGGATCTTGACATCACCATCCGAATCTACAGTTTTGGGAGGATTCCAACCATTTAAAACAGCAAGCCACGCTCTTTCATCAATGGATTTGATGAAGATGCGCATCTTGACTTTCCAAATAGAATAATTTGCATTTGTAAGAGTAGGAGGGCGAACCACGTTCTCATACTGAGAATCCATCACAACCTTAAACATAATCGACTCTTAGTGATATCAAGAGAAGGCTCTGAACCAATTGAAAGAACGTGATTAATCGGATTCTCAATAGATGTCAATGTGAATACCAATGTTGCTGTGATTGTTGCAACAATGGCAGACACAATGAAAACAGTAAATAATAACAAAAACAGTAGCAGCGGAAGATTGTATAGAAACACAGTTTCAAACAGAAATTTGTGAACAAATTTTAACCAAAAACAATCTACAAGTTTAGTACTTGTAGACCAAGCCTCAAGGCTACACAAATTTTACTAAAACCAATAATGTTTTACAATGAATAACTAGCAAAAATTCTCACAAGATAAAGTATCTTGGAGAACCAAAAATCCCACATAAACGACTAAACCAAACGTGGGAAGAAAATAACTTCAGCTTCCTCAAACAAAAGCAGGAAGAACAAAAAAAGCGACCTTTTAGAACTCAATGTAGGCTGGCGATGTTGTAACATCGAGATGCTACGATCATCTGTGAAACTTCAAGAAAGACAGCTTCTCAACTTCTGTGATATTGCTCTCAGCTTATATCTTTTGTTCTCCTCTCTCAAGCTAGCCCTCTACTCGAAATCCAGACTTCGATATATATACAACAAACCTACAAAAAAACACGGCAAGAGAGATACACTCCTACTAGGAAAGAAATTAGCTATTAAACTTGCAAGATTATCTTTCCTAACAAAACCATGATACTTGGAATAACTAAATTGCTTGCCGAGATTTAGTTACCAAATTTGTATAACCGAAAACCTTTGAAAGATTTTCCTACCAAAAACAAACCAATCTACCAAAAATAATCCAAACAAAATCTATCACAAAATTCTACTTCCTAAATAAACATTGACCAATTTAAAATCCTTCTTTGACCAAGAAAGGTGAAAACAAGATAAAATAGGCCTTGCCTATTTTACCCTTACAGCCCTTCATCACACTCATCAACACTCTTCTCCGTAATAACAAATCCTTCATCCCTAACATGGTGAATTATGAAATGAATAAAGTGACCAAAGCCATCCAATTCACCAGCACTCACAAGCTGAGGAATGAGAGGCTTGAGCAGCAAGGGCTTCCCCCTCAGCTTCTCGTGCTTGCCCTCAATCCTCCTATATTGGTGGTTCTGAAGATCAGTCCTGAGACCACAGTGGATGCCTTTATGGCCAAGAAACTTGATGAAGAAGGATCTTTGAGAAGCTCAAGCAAGTCTTCTTCCAACCGAACCTGCTCCTTTAGCATCCACCTCTGCGCCAAGAAAAAGCGTTACGCCATTGCTCTGCTCCGACTCCGTGCGAAAGAGCCTTAAGTAGAGCCCGAACATGCTCCGCTTCGCCCTCGCAGACGTAAGTCCAAACCCACTCAACCCTCAGAACCCTTTATTCCCTTCGATGCCCCTACCTCTTCACCTATGTCTTTTACTTCTCCACCACTTTCCTCTTCAACAAACCCTGCTGCAATTGGGGAGGAGCCTTCTGAACCTTCCTCTCACATTCCCTCAACAACCCATGCTGTTGTTGAGGATGATCCTTCTTCACCCCTCCTCAGAAGAAGAAGCACAGACTTCGCAAGAAATCTGAGGTTGCTCACCCTCCTTCTCCTTCTACATCTTCTCCTCCATCTTCTCCTGAACCTATTTATTCTATTTTTCCTAATCCATCCTTAGCCATTATTCCTTCCTCTTCTCCCTCTACCTCTTCTTCTATTCTTTATCAAATCGCCTTTCTTCCTAAACTCTACCCTCTCATCACACACTACCTCAAACCTATCTCCATTTCTCATGACCTTTACCAAATTCTTTTCCCCTTCATCTCTTCTGCCACCTATAAGTTCATCTTTGAACTTCGTTCTATCACTGACCTTCTTAACCCTTCTCCTCTAAATTTCATTCTTCTCCCCGAATCTGTTTTTCCCCATCCTTTCTTGAACCTTCTTCTCTTCCTTCCACTCCCTCTGCTAGTGATTCAGACACTGACATGGAGCTCGACCCTAAACCTTCTTCCCCTCTTCCACAACCAAACCCTACTGACCCCTCCTTTCCACACACTTCTAAACCCTTCTCCTCCAACTCTGCTACTTCTTCAACCTCAAACCCTTCTCATCCTCCACCCTAACCCTACTGCTGACTTCATACCCATCAACCTTAACCCCAACTTCATTCCCTCCAACTTCGCTAACCCTGCTCTCCTCGACATCCTTCGAGCCAATCAAACCTAACTTGAGCGTCTCAACGGCACGGTCTCCTCCAAGGCCCAGTAGATTGAGGTGATGAACTATGGCTTGAACGCCACCCATGCCACCGTCTTTGATCTTAGCAAGATAGTAGAGCAGCTTGTGAATGACACTGCTCAGGCCTTCACCTCTCACCGATTCCTTGTCCAAGATCAACAGGAGTCTCTGATTAGTATTCTCCACTCCCAGTAAATAAGCATTCGCCACCTCTTCGATGAGCTTCATACTTCTCTGGCCCGCGCCGTTATTGTAGAACATGTCGACAGCGACTTCACTGTTGTTCGCCATGTTGAGCACACCAACTAGAGGGCTGCTGATGCCGATCAAAGAAGGGTTACTGCCATCAGGGAAGAGCGAGCTACGCATCATTTGAACCAAGCACTGATGGAAGAACAGAACAGAGAGAACGTCTGAATGACCGCATCAGAATTTGGGTTGGTGACTACTTAGAACGACGCCGAACACAACCCAACCTATTCTGAGCTGGTATAACTCATCTGTTCTATTTTCTGGTTCAAACCCTGCTTTTGTAAAACTCTACTGTTAAACAGCCTGTTTAACTTACAAAAGCAATATATTCTTGTTGGATTATGATGTGTTTTCAATGCTTAACTTACTTATCATGTCCATTTAAACTTCGTGTTTAAATCTTTAAATTGCTCATTACTTGCTAATCTGTGAAGTTTAAACTCTGCTTAACTTTGTACCTGCTTTTCTTATTTCATCTTGTAAGTACTTAGTCTAGCTATCTCTTTACAAAGGCTTCTGTTCTGAGAAGCATGTCTCCTGTCCTTAATAAAATATTTATGTTAAAGACATGCCATTATCTCAGCGCATGATTCAAAGTCTGCTAGTATCTGAGATGATGACATCAACCATATAGGAGGAGATTGCTAACCCTCACAAGTTCTAGATTTGGTTGAGTCATCTTCTGATTCTATTGTACAATGGCTAAAAGGTCTGCGTAGCGGTTAGTGTGGCTTCTGTCTTAGAATCAAGGTTGTAATAGAATCGTTTAGTGTTAATTTCTCCTACGCGTGGTCTAGCAGGCTTCAACAACAGCCTTGAAAGCACATTTCACCAGTAGACTTTGAAGTCTGCTCAGCCCTAATTCGAAGCTCAGCCAAACACGTTAGTTAGGTCACATATTATTTGATCTAGATATTTTTAATATCTAGTCAAATAATATTCAAATTATCTTCATCAGATTTCCCTCCAAAGAAGTCAACGATGTCATTATTTTACTCTAGACAATCTGTACAGACAACTGTCCAGCCTGTCGTCTAAATCATGAAAACTGAAGACATTACCTCTTTTGGCTAAGAAGACTTTCAAGCTGTAACGCCTACAAGGTGTACCTTTACTCTGTTTGGGAATGTCTGCCTCTGCATCACTGCATCTCCGATGTTTGTCTTGCTGCACTCATTTTCCAAAACGCCGAAATGCATTCAATGCATTATAACGTAGGATTCAACCACCCCATTTCCAGTCCAATGGTCCTGAAGATCTCCCTTGGTATATATTCGAGTCTTGAAGATCTGATTAACACACATCTCTTGCGCATTCAATACTCAAGCTTCATCTTCAATACTCAAGCATTCAAGAGATCAAAGGACAAGAACTAACACTTCACCATACTTCCTGAAGCTGCAGATCTTCCAGTCATTACTTCCTTTCAGCTTCTTCTAGTTTGAAATTAACTGATCTTTACTTTAGCACTTGAGAGAGCAATTATTCATTGATTGTTTCTCTCATCATTAAACACTTGGTTGAAAATTATTTTTGTACACGATCCATTAGAGATATAACTTTCTCACCTAGTGGATAAACAAGTGAACCTTTCAAAATCCAAAGCTAACCACTTTGGTAGTGGACGTAGTACTATTCATAGTACGAACCACTTCTAAATCCTTGCGTACTGTTTTGTTTGAACTGTCTCTGCTTACCTTGCCTTTATTATATCTGATACTCTTCTTTTACTGCTTAAGTCTGCTGCTGAGCCTTATTTAGAGCAGCAGCCTTTCTTCTGTTTCATCATCTATTTCTGCTACCCTAGCTCTTCTTAAGAGTTAGTTATTTTCAAAAAGAAAAGAACACTTTGAAATTTTTTTAAAGCAATTTTAAAAACACAACTGGGCTATTCAACCCCACCCCCCCCCTTCTAGCCTAGATTGAGCCTATTTGGGACCAACAGAAGGGATCTGTGAGTGCCCCAGTTTTTCCGTATCTCGCACACCCTTGTTTAGGGGAAACGAGATTCGTAAAAGACAACGCTCTTTTCATTCCATCTTCCCTTGTTTAGGGGAAAACGAAATTAAAAGTGCAAAAAGATTGTTGTAAAGAGCGCGTTGAATACGCCCGGCCTCATTGTGGACCACTGTGAGTGCTTTAGATTTTTCTGTATCTCATCCTCCCTTGTTTAGGGGAAAACAAGATTCAGAAAACGCAACACCCTTTTTATTCCATCTTCCCTTACTTAGGAAAAAATGAAATTAAAAGTGCAAAAAGGATGTTACAAAAGGCGCGTGGGAATACGTCTGGCCTCACTGTGGACTCAAAATGTTGTAACAAAGTCGTCATCTTTATTTTAAGGAAAAATAAAGAAAAACCAAAAGTAACAAGATTTTGTAAAGGGTTCCGAGGCAAAGTTACGAGGAGGGAAGGCGTTAGGCACCCAACTCGCCCTTTCGATCTCAAAATGATTTTTGGCTAAAATATGCTTTTATTAGATTTATTTATCAAATAAAATAAAGCATTTAAACATATATATCTATATCTATATTATTACAAACTTGCAGTAGTTTCCTTCTAGGAATTACAAATACATTTAAAAATATTTGACCATAATAATGGCTCTTTTTAGTGCTATTTTTTATAGAAATCTGGGCAGCATAACTACTTATATTTATTACATGGGGCCGGCCCGAATAGTACTTTTAAGTAAATAAAACATTAAATAGCCTACCTTTTGAAGCATGGGGGCTTTATCCCGTACCAACTAGCTTCTAGTAGATTTTAGGGTGCGTTCGCTCTGTCCTTCAGGGAGAGGGAGTCTTTTTGCTGCTGTTTTGCTGTTGCGGAGATTCAGGCAGAGTAACTGCTTTCGAAAGTGGCTTTCTAGACTTGGGAACTAGGCGAAGTAACTGCTTACTTTTTTGTTGTTGTTTGCTTGCTAACGGCGGAAATCGGGCAAAGCAACTGCTTGTTTTTTGCGGATTTGACGTCTGGATTCGGGCAGGGCAACTG
The DNA here is from genome assembly GCA_013146195.2 of Codonopsis lanceolata. Taxonomy (NCBI): domain Eukaryota; kingdom Viridiplantae; phylum Streptophyta; class Magnoliopsida; order Asterales; family Campanulaceae; genus Codonopsis; species Codonopsis lanceolata. The sequence continues at coordinate 175,912,077 of CM028378.1, forward strand.
CTCTTTTTGGGATTTTTGGATCAGTCAAATAGGGCGGAATCCTAGCAGGGTAACTAGGTTTCACTTTGGCTAGTTGGTTTTGTGTTTGGGGGAGATTTGACAGAGCTTCGAGGCTTAGAGGAGGGATCTCACAACGTTCTCTCGGGAGAACGATCACTCACTGCGCGGTGAAAGTGTGTAAAAAAATTTCGTTCTAATTTCTAAAGCTGGGCACCTTTATTTATAGGTGAGAGTGGGGATTCCTTCGTCATTAAGATTTTTCATTTTGTGCTTCATTGGCTTGTACCGCGCGCTTGAGAGATTGTACTGAAGCGAGAACGCTACTGTGCAATGGGTACTATTGGGAACCACCCCAATGGAAGTGGGAGTAGCTCCCAAAGATGGTGTCGGAGGTGCCCAGGGGGTCCTGGGTAATTTCCAGGCTACTCTTGTTTCGATTTTTGGCATTTTGACCCGCTGTAATTCACTATTCATGCATCCTTTTATTTCTTTTGCATTTTCTTGCAATATAAACCCTGTAACTTGACATTTGTTAGTCTTTTAACAGTTCTTGATATTTTATGTTATGTTACATACTAGGGGTATGAAATTGGGGTGTCTATAGAGCCCCTCAGCGATGGAGTTTACGGGTAACCCGAAGCTTACCGAGTAAACGAACATCGTTGATAAGAAATAGACTCCCAAATTTCGTGCAATTATAATGGGGAGATATGCAAATGCGACAGTTTATAGATGCGACAGTTTAGGATGTAGTAGCTCAAATCTCACATACCCTAGACATATTTAGTCGGTTATAGCAGGTTATCGTAGTTTTTAAGCAGATATACAATAAAATGCTCTGATGATCACACCTACCGAAATAGGCTGCCTATGTATCCCTTAATAAAAGGAATAAGACCAAACGTAGTTCGGCGTCATGCAAACAAACAACAACACAGGGTGGGATGGATGGTGCGTTTCTCCCAGCATAGGCAAAACTGATAGGACCTTTTAAAACGCGATTTCCCTAGCATAGGGAAAGCGATTGAACTTTTAAAACGCGCTTTCCCCAGCATAGGGAAAGCAATGTCACTTTTTCAAAATGCACTTTCCCCAACAGGGAAAGCGATGCTGCTCTCTTTTTAAAAAAAACGCGCTTTCCCCAGCATAGGGAAAGCGATGTTTTTTTTTAAACGCGTTTTCCCCATCATAGGGAAAGTGATGCCACTTTTTCAAAATACAATTTCCCCAGCATAGGGAAAACGATGCAACTTTTTCAAATGGGCTTTCCCCAGCATAGGGAAAGCGATACTGCTTTTTTAAAACGCATTTTCCCCATCATATATAGGGAAAGCGATGCCACTCTTTTCCAAAACGCGCTTTCCCCAGCATAGGGAAAGCGATGGAACTTTTTCAAAATGTGTTTTCCCCAACATAAGGAAAGCGATACCACTTTTTAAAACGCGCTTTCCCCAGCATAGGAAAATCGATGCCACTTTTTCAAAGCGCGCTTTCCCCAGCATAGGGAAAGCGAATGCCACTTTTTTCAAAATGCGCTTTCCCAGCATAGGGAAAGCGATGAAACTTTTTTTAACGCGCTTTCCCCAGCATAGGGAAAGTGATGAAACTTTTTCAAAATGTGCTTTCCCCAGCATAGGGAAAGCGATACCACTTTTTCAAAATGCACTTTCCCCAGCATAGGGAAAACGATGCAACTTTTTCAAACGGGCTTTCCCCGGCATAGGGAAAGCGATGCTGCTTTTTTAAAATGTGTTTTCCCCAGCAAAGGGAAAGCGATGCCACTCTTTTCCAAAACGTGCTTTCCCCAGCATAGGGAAAGCGATGAAACTTTTTCAAAATGCGCTTTCCCCAGCATAGGGAAAGCGATGGAACCCTTTTCAAAACGGGCTTTCCCCAGTATAGGGAAAGCGATTGAACTTTTTTTAACGCGCTTTCCCCAGCATAGGGAAAGCGATGCCACTTTTTCATAACGCGCTTTCCCCAGCATAGGGAAAGCGATGCCATTTTTCAAAATGCGCTTTCCCCAGCATAGGGAAAGCGATGGAGCTTTTAAAAACGCTCTTTCCCCAGCATAGGGAAAGTGATGCCACTTTTTCAAAACGTGTTTTCCTCAGCATAGGGAAAGCGATGCCACTTTTCAAAATGTGCTTTCCCCAGCATAGGGAAAGCGATGGAGCTTTCAAAAACGCGCTTTCCCCAGCATAGGGAAAGCGATGCCACTTTTCAAAACGGGATTTCCCCAACATAGGGAAAGCGATGCAATTTTTAAAAACGGGCTTTCCCAGCATAGGGAAAGCGATGCTGCTTTTTAAAACGGGCTTTCCCCAGCAAAGGGAACACGATGCTACTTTTTTTTAAACGCGCTTTCCCCAGCTTATGGAAAGCGATGCTGCTTTTTTATAAAAAAATGCGCTTTCCCTAGCATAGGGAAAGTGATGCTGCTTTTTTTTTAAAACGCATTTTTCCAAGCGTAGGGAAAGCGATGCTGTTTTTTTTTAAATAACGCGCTTTCCCCAGCATAGGGAAAGTGATGCTACTTTTAAAAAAAAACACGCTTTCCCCATCATAGGGAAAGCGATGCTGCTTTTTTCAAAATGTAGGGACGATGACAAGGTCAGTAACATGTGGGAAAAGTTTCGAGATCAGATATAGTGGCGTGAAACAATTTTGCAGAAATGCTTACTCCATCACCTTGCAATTTAGTCTACATGCAAACACTAGCTAATAGTACATGTACATGATTGACCTTTAATCAAAACTAATTTGTTAAACACACTGTACTTCTTGGCTGGTGAGTGAAATGGATGAGGTTGTAGCCTTGTTGGGATTTACTCGAAGCTTTGGTGTGACGTATATATGTTCGTTTGGTTTTTGGTATCTAGTGGGGCTTTCTCAGTGAAGAAATTTAATGGAGGGCTTTTGTTTCTTTCTTTTGACTTGGTAACAAATTTTCATGGTTTTTGGCAAAGCAAGTAAGGAGGGTTTCAAAAACCGGGCCCATGTGAGGAGATAACATGGCAGTTAAGCAGCGAGACCTGATAGAACTTAGGGGAACAGGCGCGATGAAACACATAGTCTAATCTTGTAAGTGGAGTTTCAAACCTTTGGTATTCTGGACAGACCGGTAGACAACTTGTCTGGCATCAACAGGAAAGTAGGGGGAAAATGTATCCAAAATAAAACCACCCAGCTCGCAGAAATCATGAGGGACCTTATAGTAGTGTATCAGTTCTGCAACAGGTTATCTGTGATAACCTTGGATTTCAGATGAGGATTAGGCATAATAAGTGATCTTGTCATCCAATCCTAAGAAGTCCTTGCCCAATAAGGCTGAGGCAGAACTTTCTTGGTTGATATGTGTTTCCAAAATGCCCCTTTCCAAAATGACCAACAATTCATGACCTAGGGTACATGGGATAGGAGACTGCATGGACAAGACTCATGAGTTTGGTGGGAAAAGCCCCAGGGTGACTCAATCAACAAATTTTTTTCAACATGGGATAGAAAGCCCCCAGCATACTCAAGTGATACGCTTTTATGGATATAAATGACCCCAGAAGGAAGTGGATGGAGGGAAAGTCCCTTGTTTTTCTCTTCTACCTTTTTTTTCTTCTTTTTTTTGTTTTGAGAAAATTAAGGGCACAGGATATGAGGACGACTCTACGGAACAAGAAAGTGAGCCGAAATTCAGAATTCACTTTATTGCGGAGTATCACCAGGTTGGTGGGTTATGGACCCTACTCGGTAATTATATTTTGATATTTTTATGTGTTTTTTTTATCAAGGAGTTCATCTTTAACTCAGATCATGTTATAACTAATTGACGCAGAGCTGTTGATCGCGACTGGTTCGGGATGAACTGTTTAAGTTTTTGGAGACGGATTGGTTTTGAGGTTAGAAGGTCTTTTCACAGGAAAAAGTGATCAATAATTTGATCGTTGGTTGGATTTTCAGGCTGTGGATTCTAGATGGATAATTGGCTTTTCGTCTTGACTATGGTAGGCCTTTTGGCTTAGACTTTGGGTATGGCTTTGGCTTTTGGGCATAGTGGGCCTCTTCGATCCATATCTAAAAGGTGTATATGTTGATTTTCCAAGAAGCCCCAAACTAGTTTGGGTAAGAGGGAGATGGACAAATGGACTTGCTCCAGAGAGATTTTTTCTTTTTCTTTTTTGTTCTCTCTCTTTTTTTTTCTTTTTTCTTTGTTCTTCTCTTTTTTTTTTCTTTTTCTTCAGAGCATCATCGTAGCAGTTGAGAAATGTCATTTCTCCTTTTTGGGACAAAGGGATAACCATTCTTGGTGGATAGAAAGGCTGACACAGCCCCAGTTTTAGGAAGCTAGATCATGGGGATAGTTTGGCTGGGGATGTTGGAAGGTCTTATTTTCAGTAGGGTTTTTGGCATATAGTGGACTTTTAAAAAGGGTTTCAAGCTTTTGGAGGAATTTTGGTGTTTATGGTAGTTAGCCACAGTACGCTACTAACAGCTCGGCCGCAATAGGTCGAAGGTGACTCTGGCCAAGACGACTTGCCTGCTTTGAATTTCATGTGTTCTTAATAATTTGCGGGTCCATATCTTCCGAATGAATCATTATCAACTCATGTAGATTTAGGAGTTTTTAAGGGAGTCAACTTATCATCCTTAGAAGAAAACTTTTCCAGGGATACTCGGAAATAGGTGACGTGAAAAAGAAAAGACATATAGAAAATCTATGAAAACTGACGTTGAGTTTGAAAAAAGTTGTTTCCTGAATATTTTATTTGGTAAGAGAGGATTTAAAGGAGAAAAGATTTCTGGAGGTGTATACAAAAGGGTATTCCAGGGTTCTATGAGTCTTTAGAGGCTTTTTCTTTGTCCTTCCCTGAGTGGTCAATAACTTCTTGTACTAACGTTCTGCCCTATCCAAATTCTTTTTCAATGTTGTTCCTTGGGTGATGCTTGGTCACTTTTTAATAGAACCAATTATGGGTGCGGCTTCTTAATGATTTTATCATCGATAAGGTCTTGGATATCATTCCTGAGTGAGAAGCATTTGTCGGTGATATGACCACTGGATTGGTCGTATTCACAATACTTGTTGCGGCTCCATTTGGCAGGTAATGGGTTTGGAGGTTTGTAGTTTTCAAGGGGCTTAAGGACTTCTTGTGCTATTAACCCTTGTAGTATCAGTGACATTGGGGCATACAATTCATCGTAAATGCCTTCTATTTCCTTCGTAAGGTCCTATGCAGCTTCTGTCAGTGTCACTGCTTCCCTCAACAAAATTGGCAAACTTGTTTGTCCCATATGACCATGGCACACTACTGTATTTTTCAGCCGGGATTCTTTCTTCAACATTGACTTCTCCGTAGATTCTTCCTCTGATTCAGAATAGCAGAATGAACTTGGAGGTGTATCAATTTCTAGGGACCCTCTACGTATATCTTCATCAATACGATTTCCTATTTCAACAATGGTATTGAAATCACCTCATGCAAATCGAGTTGATTCAGATGGGTCAGGTCTGTCTAAAGTCTGGGCAACTTTTCTCCTCCACCTGTCTGCAAATTCTGCAAATGTTTCATTTTCTTTTTGGGTGCATGCCTCAAGTTCCCTTTTATTTTTAGAGGTAGTATTGTCTTTGTACCTCTTTAGGAATTCCTCTGCTATTTGGTCCCAAGTAGCAACCGTACTGTTATCTGCTAACATGAGTCATTGCTTAGCAGCCCCTATTAAGGTCAGATGGAAGTTGGAGGCCATGGCTTCGATGCTAGCCCCTCTTGACTGCATGTCAGTAGCATAAGATTTTAGGTGGGAGATAGGGCATCCAGTCCCATCAAATTTTTCTATATTGAGCATTTTGAATTTTGAAGGTAGTATGGTTGAAGGTTGCAGCGTTAATGCCCGCGTAGAAAATTCCCCTTTGTTCAAGACTTTGTACATCATACTTTTTAGGTTCTCTATATCTGCCTCTAATTTTGTGGGAGGAAGTGTTGGGTTTTGGTATATGTTGGAAAGATTGGCGGCTGGATTCATTCCTAGCTACAGTATTTGGTAAAGATTTCAAAAAGTGGGATATTTGCAGTTTCTGTCTGACGACCAAAATCATTGCTTGGTAGATAGGTCGTTACTTGTCTCGGATGGTTATAGCTTCTGGGGTCCATATATAAGTTGTTTTGGAGTGGGTTAGTGATGGGAAATGGGAGGCCATTTGGATTTTAGGGCATATGGGTGTTTGGAAAAGGATATGGTGGGCTTGGTAGGAAAGGGTTGAAATTTTGATAATAAGTATTTGGTGAGAAATTGGCGATTGGGGCGCTGGCGGTTGGTGGAAGGTTAGTGTTTGGCCGAGGGTTTGGGTTTAGAGGAGCATGAGAAGTAGATGCTTCTTGAAGGGTTGCAGGGAAAGTGGTTCCCTCACCACTAGGCTTTAGACCTTGCATGAGTTTTGCCATCTGGCTCATTATGTGATCATTATGTGCATCCAAACTTTGGTCTAACCACTGCTACATGGCCGGAGTAGGGACGTACCTCGAAGCCCCTGTATCGGTACCCGTTGTAGACTATTTATTTTTTGCGGACATTCTGTCTAAATCTGTATTTTCTGAACTGATTCTGATATTTTTCGATCTGACCTTTGTGCATGTTTCCCGTATCAAACGATCTGTGCTATCTCTTCCTTTCCAAACTCGGGCCAGGTTTCTGAGGAAAAGGGTTTGAAGGTATCAGAAGGGATTGGCTGAAGGCTTTTGGGTTTGAGTACAGTGTGCCTTTATTATTATTCATTTTTCCTAAGATTGATCGGACAAGCACTCGCTTTGTTTTGGCAGTCTCGGGACTATTCTTAGAATAGTGGATTTTTTCTCCAGAGTATAAGACCTTCGTATTCCACCTGTCTTCCGACTCCCCAAGATTGGACTGATCTCAGGCAAAGGGCATATACTCTTTCCAGGATCCACCATTCAAAATGGTTTAGGTCAAATATCATACAAATTATTGGTCAGCCCTTGTGTATTTCTTTATTCATATATGTGTTATTTTTTTGCTTCTTTTTTTTTTTTTTGTTATTCTCTTCTTTTTTTTCTTTTTTTTTTGCACAGGGACTAGTCGATAATTCAGAGATATAAAAATCGATCGGTCCATGAAGTGTCCTGAGAAACTATATGCAATTTAATGTTGGTTGATGCAGGGGATAGGCTGACCATGGTGTAGGTAGTAGTTCAGAATATTTCTACATGAGTGCACGTGTGTGCGGTATCTAAAAAGCAGTAAAATCTCTATATATATATATATATTTTTTTCAGATATAAAGCTGTAAATAAAGTAGTTAATGGCATGTCTTTCTATTCTTTGTGGATTTTCTCGGCTAATTAGCTTGAGTCCCTGAAAGGATGGCGCGAGTAAATAACGGCCATTCAGAACAAGAAATAGAAAGAAAATTGGGGAATCTATCTATTCCTATTAATTACAAATTTGGTCCTAATCCCCAAAATAAAATGATAGAATGAAATAATGTCTACATTTTTTATTTTTATTTTTGCATGACATAAATAAAGCAAACAAATATATAGAGCAAAATAAAGCAATAATAAAATAAAGCCCCAGCCCATTTTTTTTATCCTACCCGAATTTCCATTTTATTCTCTTTTATTTTTGTATTGGCAATGGTACCTGAAACGAAACTGCTCCAAGCGTATGGTTATGTGCACAAATATATATATAAATATATATAAATGCGATATTTAAAATGCTAAAGAAATAAAATAAGCTTGTTTAGCCAAAAAGAAAATAAAACTTGTTTTTTTCTTTTTTATGAAAATGAGTATAGCCCTTCATTTTTATTTTCTTTAAAATAAAAACGACGTCCCCAGCGGAGTCGTCACTGTGAGTGCCCCGGTTTTTCTGTATCTCGCACTCCCTTGTTTAGGGAAAAACGAGATTCGGAAAAGACAATGCTCTTTTCATTCCATTTTCCCTTGTTTAGGGGAAAACGAAATTAAAAGTACAAAAAGAGTGTTGTAAAGAGCACGTTGAATACGCCCGGCCTCATTGTGGACCACTATGTGTGCTTTGGATTTTTCTGTATCTCATCCTTCCTTGTTTAGGGAAAAACAAGATTCAGAAAACGCAATGTCTTTTTTATTCCATCTTCCCTTATTTAGGGGAAAATGAAATTAAAAGTGCAAAAAGGATGTTGCAAAGGGCGCGTGGGAATACGCTCGGCCTCACTGTGGACTCAAAATGTTGTAGCAAAGTCTACATCTTTATTTTAAGGAAAAATAAAGAAAAACCAAAAGTAACCAGATTTTGTAAAGGGTTCGGAGGCTAAGTCACGAGGTGGGAAGGCGTTAGGTACCCAACTCGCCCTTTCGGTCTCAAAATGATTTTTAACTAAAATATGTTTTTATTATATTTATTTAGCAAATGAAATAAAGCATTTAAACATATATATATATATATATATATATATATATATATATATATATATATATATATATATATTATTATTATTATTATTATTACAAACTTGCAGTAGTCTCCTTCTAGAAATTACAAATACATTTATAAATATTTGGCCATAATAATGGCTCTTTTTAATGTTTTTATATAGAAATCCGGATAGTATAACTGCTTATATTTATTACATGGGGCCGGCCCGAATAGCACTTTTAAGTAAATAAAATTTTAAATAGTCTACCTTTTGAAGGGTGGGGGCTTTATCCCGTACCAACTAGCTTCTAGTATATTTTAGGGTGCGCTCCCTCTATCCTTCAGGGAGAGGGAGTCTTTTTGCTGCTGTTTTACTGTTGCAGAGATTCAGGCAGAGTAACTGCTTTCGAAAGTTGCTTTCTGGCCTCGGGAACCGAGCGGAACAATTGCTTACTTTTTTGTTGTTGTTTGCTTGCTGACGGCGGAAATCGGGTAGAGCAACTGCTTGCTTTTTTGTGGATTTGGCGTCTGGATTCGGGCAGGGCAACTGTTTTTTTTGAGATTTTTGGATCGATGAAATAGGGCGGAATCCTAGCAGGGTAACTAGGTTTCACTTTGGCCGGTTGGCTTTGTGTTTGGGGGAGATTTGACGAAGCTTCAAGGCTTAGAGGAGGGATCTCACAACCTTCTCTCGGAAGAACGATCACTCATTACGCGGTGAAAGTGTGTAAAAATATTTCATTGAAATTTTTGAAGCCGGGCACCTTTATTTATAAGTGAGAGTGGGGATTCCTTCTTCATTAAGATTTTTCATTATGTGCTTCATCAGCTTGTACCGCGCACTTGAGAGATTGTACCGAAGGTAGAACGCTACAGTGCAGTGGATACTATTAGGAGCCACCCCAATGGAAGTGGGAGCGGCTCCCAAAGATGGTGTGGGAGGTGCCCAGGGGGTCCTGGGTAATTCCCAGGCTTCTCTTGTTTTGATTTTTGGCACTTTGGCCCCCTGTAATTCACTATTTATGCATCCTTTCATTTCTTTTGCATTTTTTTGCTATCTAAACCCTGTAACTTGACATTTGTTAGTCTTTTAACAGTTCTTGATATTTTATGTCATGTTACATACCAGGGGTACGAAATTGGGGTGTATACAGGATCTTAAAAATGAAGCACACTTTGAAGCTGCCCTAGGAGGAAGAAAAAGAGGTATTTTATGCCAAAATGGAGAGATGAAGAATCCCTTAGAGATGCTCTTAAGAGTCATTCCAACGAAGCAAAATCATCATCTTTGTTGTTGTGTGAAAGTGTGGAACCTAGTTGGGTAGCCAACTAGTTGAGCAAGAATCAAAAAGATTCCTTTAACCTCAAAATTACGTGTTTTTGGAATAAATATAGTGGATTATTTTCTCACGACAGTCAGATGGCTATGAGGGGTGGATGTATGATTGAAGATCTGAACCACCATAAATTCTTGTGTCAATTTATCTATCCCTAAACTCGTTCAATAGAGCTCTTCATATTGTAATTTGTTTAATTAAGCATTTTCTATTACTACACTTTACATATTCAAATCACCGATTAATCACTTTAAAAACCGTCAATTCCACTGTCCATAACTCTTTATTAAAGTCATTAGTTACTGAACTAAGATTAATGGAACTTTCGATTTTAATAAAATTTTATTATTTATTATTTACTTTAAAAATGTCTTACTCTAGAGTTCACTTTAAACCTCTATAAGTGTTGGGTTGACCCCTAATATCTTCGTATGCTTTGGATTAAGTTTTGATCCCCCACCCCATCCTTAATCTCTCTACATATAAAAGTCAAGGTTGTTTCTTACAAATTAATAGATGGACAAAAATAATTATTCATCAAATAAATCACCCACCATTTAATTAAGAACAAAACAAGTAAATTTACCATGACAAAAAATAATATTTGGACAAAAATAGCCTTAAATATAATAAATCACTCACCATTAAATAAGGTCAATGAAGTAAATTTGTCATAGGCTAATTAATTCCATGAATAATTAAATAATAGTTTTATCCCTTGACTTGTACATAATTTTAAGCTAGGTCCTACATTTTTTAATTCTATTCATTTCAGGTTGTTTTTTGATCTTCTTATCAGTTTTCCCCTCTTACCATTATCATTACAAATGTCATCCAATATTTTTTAAAATCATAAAAACACTCATACTCAGTCAAGAGACTAAACTTTATTCAAAACTAAAAAATAATTTGGTTTTACTTTCTTAAATATGTTCGAGAAAAACGTTATTAGATGTATATGAAAAATTATAATAATGGATTTGTTGGTGAGTATCAAGATATTTAGCAAATATGTATCGTATTTAGTTATTACCCGTGAATAATCTAAGAGAAATATGTTAAGAAAAATGTGTCATAATGTCAATAAAATGAAGAATCAATTGATGAATCTGTGCGTTTTGTTAGAAAAGAAAGCTAAATTCTACGGTTTACTTCTGGAATTTTGAAACTCTACAAGCAGCCTTAAAAACTATTATATTGGTCCCTAACTTATAGATATTACAAATAAAACAATTTTTAGTATAACTATTTTTGGATTATTAAAATAATTATTTATGAGATAAAGTATAACTTTTAAATTTATATATGAGACAAAGAATAATTATTTATTGAATCTGCGTCGTAATGCATTTTTTTAACTTTAAATTTATATATGTGACAAAGTATAACTATTTTTGGATTATAATTATTTTTTTAATTAAAAAAATATTTTAAATACCAAATGACAAACTAAATAATTAAATTATAACCAAACCCCACTTTGCACCAAAAGAAAAATGACCAAAATAATCCACATGTGCATGATTTTTTATTACTATTTTTAACACCCAGGGATGAGAGAGGAAAAAGTAGGACAAGTGGAAAACTTGTGTATAAAAGTGAGGCATCATAGGTTGGGAAGAGATTATTAACGGTATATGAAAAAATTGTAATTATAATCATACATTTTTTGGTGAGTATCGAGATATTAAGTAAAATTTGTAGCATGCTTAGTAATTACCTATGAATACGCTAAGACAAAAATGTTAAGGGAATGCGCTATAATGTCATGAATATAAAGAAAAATGGACAACTTAGTTGACGAATCGGTGCGTTTTGTTAGAGAAGAAAGCTATAATTTATAGGGCGTTTGAAGAAAGTAGTCCAACTTAACAGAAGCTATAGATATTTTAGTTTTCCGTTTTAGAAAAACAAGATGAACACATCTCTTGGTGGTAGCGATGGTGGCGCCGTGGCGGCGATTGCAGGGATGCTGGTGGAGGTGGTTTGGGGTGGTGGTGGGGGCGATTGTAAACATGACAGTGGTGGTTTTGGTAGAATACGATATTGTTAGATTTCCAAATCATCAATTTTTTAAATCTTCATATGGATTTAGGCTTCAATCTTCAAATTTGAAAATTCAAAAAATTGAATTTTGAGTTTGTAAATAGTGAAATTTAAGGTTGTGGTGGTAGTGGGTCTATAAATAATGAGTTTTGCATATAGATTAATTTAAATGAACAAGTCATGAATTAGACAAATAAATAAAATAAAATCTAAAATTGATTTGTGGGTTAATGGTGTTACTTGAGGTGGTAGTGGTGGTAATGGCGGTCGGTCTATGAATGATGGGGTTCATGGAAAAAAGTGAAGAATAACAAAATAAATTAAATAAATTCTAAACTTCATTTTTGGGATTAATGCATTTTTTTATTTTATATTTAAATATGAAAAATATTATAAATTCATCATTGCTAGACTTACAACTAATTTTATAATTTTTCATACAACTAAGCCTTGTAAAAGAGCAAAAATGTTTTTTTTTCTAAAACAACTTTGCGCCTTTTCAGCTTAGTTACAAGGAAAGCAGTGTAATTAGTTGTAAAGATAATATTTTCCTTATAATTATGTCAAATTTCAATCCCCCTCCCCAAAGTATCCACCAGCATAGTGCACACCAACAAGTTTGTCTCATAATGGTATATAACATTATTTTTTTTCCTATTTTCCACCATATCCGCGACAACCATTAGAAAAGTCACATTAAATAACATGTGGTCTTCCACGTGTGGGGTATTTTTTTAAAATTTCCTTGTGGGTGTTAACTCGAGGGAAATATTAGGAAATTGGTGTAAACTTTGGGGTGCTAAATGTATTTTTTCCTAATAAAAATTAAGAAATAAAATATAAGTTTCTAAAAAAATTAAATAAATGTGTGTGGAAAGTTAAATTGTTAAAAAAAATCGAGTGGGGTCCTTAATTCAATTTTTCATGCTAAAAGAAAATCTAGAAAAAAGATCCACCATTTTTTTTATCTTCACTCCCAAAACACAAATTAACACAGAATCCATGTTTTGTCCACTTCCTCCAAATCTCTCTCTTAACCAAGAACATAGATACGTATTTCCATGATCATTATCAATTTTCTTATCTTGATAATGAAACAATTAAACGAAAGATATGAAAAACTCTTATTCATAGTTACATGTCTCTATCTCCAATTTCGTGTATAAAATTGGATTCACCCACCTTCTCCAGTGAAACCTAACCACCACATAAATCAATCAATTTCTCATCCCCCCCCCCTCTAATCCTCTTACATGACTTTACCTTTATTTTCTCTCTCTTAATTCTTGAAATAATCCAATCTGATCGCCATGGCAACTGCTCAAAGGTTGAAATCATCTAGAGTCAAGCCTTTTCAACATCTTCTCATTTTTTATACTTTGTTTTAAGCTATATACATGTCGGCTGTATACCCCATCTCCAGTAAAATTGAAGAGTATTTCATTAAAACCCTTTACTATTTTTCTTCATTCAAGCTTGTCTCTCTTTTTGATGAATTCATCGATAATGGTTATGGGTTTTCTGTTAATCGCATATTTTAAGAGGGTTTTTAGTAAGTATACTCTATAGCCTCTGATTTCTACTTTAGGCTCAACTTTTGCAGGGGAGAGAATGATGAAGATCAGAGATGGAGTTTGGCTAGAATCGAAGGAGGACGAAGCTAGAGTTGGGACAGGCTTGACCGGAGAAGGAAGGGTTTAGGCCGGAGATGGTGGCTGCTATGGTGGGGCTGGAGATGGCAGTTATAACGGTGGCTCCAGAGATGAGAACTTGCACTGGGAGAAGAGAGAATGGAAGGGTGTTAGATTAGTGTTTTTACTTTTAATACATTTAGTCCTTAACCAGATAAGGGAAATGAAAATTTTACTGCGCACGTGGAAGACCACATGTTATTTAACGTGGATTTTCTAACGTCCATCACAGGTAGAGTGAAAAATGAGAAAAAATATGTAACATGCCATTATGAAACAAACCTTAGATTGAGGTGCCATATGCGATTTGGTGGATACTTTGGGGGGGGGAATGGTAATTTGGCCATACAATTATTTTTGGATTATTGAAATAATTATTTATTATTTTTATTTAAAAACATATTTTAAATACTAAATGGTTAACTAAATAATGAAGTTATAACCAAATCTCATTTTGCACCACAAGAAAAATGATCAAAATAATCTTCATGTGACATGCACATATCATTTTCCATTAATATTTTGAACGCACATAGGCGAGATGGGGCAAAGTGGGACAAATAGCAAAATAAGGTATGAAAGTGAGACATTTCGTAGGTTGTGGTGCAATGGGAGATTTAGTGTGTAATTTTAGGAGCTACTCATATTTTGGCACCATCGAAATTAGTTTAAAATACAAAATTTCCCCTAAAGTATCCATCAAATCCCCTTTGGCACTCAACGTAATTTTTTAGCATTTCCATATTTCGGCCATGTCAAATCTAGTGATTAAGATGTCATGTCTGGTAATCATAGTGATAGACATGGTGACGAATAATGTTTAAGATCGAGAATTTGTTCCAATCAAACCATAAACATGTCAACGCTGTCGATGAGAAATTCGTTGGAGTTGAAGCTAGGGACGATGAAGACGAATTGAACCATGGCGTGGCTCATCATTGCTATGAGTTCAAATATGGATTTTGAAATTCATGATGTATGCTTATGTATTGTATTGTAAGAGTGAGATGGTGAAATGAATTGTGGAGTTTGGTCATTTAACATCGGCGGCGGCTTTAATTTTTGGTGGGTTCGTAGGCTTTGATACTTGAGTGTGATTATTCGATCTTGAGTTCTATCTCTCACATCTCTGATATGATTCCGCTATATTTTTATTTATTTTTCTATATAAAAATTCGAATAAAAAATTCATACACTTTTGAGTTTTATCTCACTTAAAATTTACATAAGAGGTTATTGCTAGAGAAGAAGAAGAGAAAGAATTGCCGAAAAATGACCAAAATGCCCTACACGTGAACTACCATGTGCACCTTAACTTCAGATTGGTAAGTATATACTTTGGGGATGAAAGCTTGATTTCTCTAACACAATATATGCTTATCTAAAATAGTAAGTTTGACCAACGCTCTCTACCTCAACTGGTATTGCTCACTTCTCCTAACATAAAGGTCTTGCGTTCAAGTCCCACTAGAGACGCCATAGACTTTACAACTTTCAATAGAAAGGTCGGGTGTTCAAGCCTTTTTAGAGGCAACGTTGTTGTTCAAGCCATGCCAAAAGGCCTCATTTAGCTGCTCACTTATCCTAACAGAGAGGTTGAGTGTTTAAGCCTATCAGAGGCACCCTGGTACATCACTACTCTCAACCGAGAGACCGTGTGTTCAAAGCCTCACGAGAGACATCATTTGTTCTAGCCACACCAAAGACATCATATATCTATAATTGTAGCCTTTCAAGACATTAAAATAATTTAAAATAAGGGTTGGGGTTAGGTCTATGTCCCCTCCATCCTTAAAAAAAAAAAAAAGATAATAAGTTTGAATTGTTTTCAATTCACACTATTAAAAAAAGATTTAAAAATAACCAACAAAAGAGACAAATGTGTAGGATAAGTTGTTATACAATTTCTATAAACATACATTATAAATGATCGAAAAACAAAGTATCAGAAAAGCTAAACAGACAACAACACAATTTATAAGTCTCAAAATTGTAATGATTAAAAAACAAAAAGAATCCAAATATTAAAAGTAAACAAATAAAATAAGAAACTAGCAAATCACTTTTAAAAAAATCATTAACACCACGTGCAACACACGTGAACCTTACTAGTATCGTCATGTGACAATATTCATTCCATTTCACCCAAACAGTCCATATTTTAAAAAATTAATAATTAAGAGATGTATAACTAGCATTATTTATCATAATTACAAAATTGTTTTAGAAATAATTAATATATTAATATCAAATGGAGAAGACAAAGTTAAAATATTATGAAAATTATATACATTATTTTTGAAAGATAACTTTTAGAGAAAAAATAAAATAGTATAATACTCTTAGCTTAAAAGAGGAGAGTTCAAGAGATGATGAGTAAGTACTCTTAGCATTCATCTCATAAAATTGGGAAAGAAAGAATATAGAAGAAACAAAGATTGGCCATTGTATTTTACATGGACCTGCAACTCTCAATTATTATTTCCTGCAATTTTTCTCAATGTCTCTTTCAATGAATGGACTACGTTGACATAAATGACTTAGCATGCACATCCTCCATTTTGCTCAGGTTCTGAAATTGATGTTGGTATCCTGTGGAGGTTTTGGAGGTTGTGGAGGTAGCTGCATAGAGACAAACTCATATCAACATAGTGACTACTAAAATTTATTAATATCATTCACTATTTTGAGATTTTGATATAATGAATATAAGGACACAATGCATGGAATCCCTTGTCAATGTGTGGACTTGGGTGTGTTAGATTTTATTGTGTCCTTTTGAAAGTCAATACTTAAAACAAATATACTTCTTTTATGTCGGGCAAAGAGTTCCTATTTAAAAGTTCAATTTTTTAAAAAAAATAATATTTTTAGTAGTTCTTTAGTAATAAAATTGATACTTTTATATCTTAATTTTTGAAAGTTGACTCTTTCAGTGAAACGTCACAAAATAAAATAGTCAACTATTTGCCCGAAACAGAGGGATTAACGCTTTTAGTAGCCCATTAGTAATAAAAAGACATGTTCATGCTTTAATTTTTGAAAATGAACTATTTAAGTGAAATATCATAAAAATGAATGGTAGACTCTTTACTCAAAACGAAAGGAGTATATAACAGGTGCGCTTGAAGGGTATGAGTAACATCTATGTATCTGAAGGGACCCGACCTGGGTCCCCCTACGTGGCACGACCACGTGGACTCCAATCGAGCTTGGGCGGGACCCACCGGAACCGAGGACCATCAACTAGCTGACCTCCATCGGCGACCATCAGCCAGCCGAACCATCATCCTCAATGATCTTAGACCATTCCGAGCATATGAAGTAACACCCGACCACACGGGTGAGGACCACTTATACTCGGCGGACAACCCTTCTATGGTATGATAGACCCGACCCATAGCATGTACATAGCTTCCAGATGTCCTCTTCACAAGAGTCAGGAAAGCCATGCAAGCTGCCATGCCTTATCGGCTCATCCACCGCCTAGAATTGGCACATCACAAGCTACCTGTTGACCACTCAGGAACTGCCAGCCAGCCGACCAGGGAACAAGTCCCACCATCAGGGACCCCCAGGCCACTCATGATCCCAAGTCTAAACCACTATAAAAGGAAACATTTCCTTCTAAGAAAGGTAAGATTTACTTTGCATTCTAAGACTGACAAAGAGCATTTGCACACAATACACACCAAAAAGACTACTACCAAAACACCCACCGGAAGCTTGAGGGAACGCCTAGCCCCGGCACATACTCAACACCCTGATTACTGACTCTCACACCGGAGGGTTGTAGCTGGGAAACCCCCAGCCCCCTAACGGTAGTTTTCCTTTCAGGTGATCAACAACCAAAGAACAAGCGAAAAGCCCAGATATCCTATCAAACTTGGTACCTCCGGTACCCACATTCACCGACGTGATCATCAACCACCAGACACGCCAGCTCCGGTCCATTGCGTAGACTACCAGCTTAGTCACCCCATCTTTGTGGCGTGATCAAGTGGTTCCGTTGCCGGGAAAACGTCAAACGATAAGTAAAACTTTAGAAGCTATGGACCAGCAAACTCCCACCAAGCAAAACCAACCAGGAACAAACATACCACCACCCTCACTTGCAAGCAAAATAACGGGCATGGACATCGATACCGTCGCTTCAAAGGCATTAGGAGGGAAGGGCACACAAAAAGATGCTCGTAATTTAAGAAATACCGCTGGTCAGTCGAGCATTATCTTTAATATTGACGAGGAGGTCCAGCTGGAACAACCTCGAGCAGAAGGAAATAGGGCCACTGAACAAGTCGAACTCCTGGCAGAGGCAAAATTCTGGGAACGCCAGAAACTTTACCTTGCAGGAATTCAAGAGGCCGAACTCAAAATGTTCGAGCTTCAGAAAATGATAAAGGCAACGACTAAACCCCAAGAGGAACGAGCCCCGATCATTCAAAGAGTCACTTCAAAAGGTAAAGGAAAGAAGGCTGTATCTCGGCCTAGCGCAAGGTCCCGGTTGGGGAATAGGGTGAGCGAGCAAGTGCCCAAGCCTAGCGTCCAAAGCCGTTTAACTTTCCCAAACGAGTCTAAACGCTCTCACCGAACACGAGAGAAGAGCGAAGAAGGGGAGTCTAGGCCGAGGACAGAGGCGATTAAAAACAAGACGTGTGGACATTGCACTCACTCCCAACAATCAGGTGCAGGGTACCCAAAGAGTGGTCGGAACGCGACCACCGAGGTATAAAAGTCGACCAGCAAGCCCACCCTGGCTGTCGAGCAGGAGGTGAAATTTCTACATGGTCGACTGAAGGCCATGGAAAAAGGAAAACCAATGTTGTTACCTCCAGCCAAGAATGGCCCATTTCAAGAAAGGATGAGAAAAGCCCCACTACCCGATAAAAAAGTCCCTACCTTTGAACCATATCAGGGCCTCACTAATGCCGTAGACCATATGGCCAGTTTTGAGGTCAAAATGAATGTAGTTGCCCCTGATGAAGAGGATGCGTGGGGTAAGATTTTTGCAGGAACACTGAAGGGAAAGGCCTTGAAATGGTATACTGGACTCCCTCTAGATTCAGTGGAGAGTTGGGACGAATTCAGACAGATGTTCGTCAACCAATTCTCCTCGGCCAGACTATAGCCAAAGAAGCAAACAGATCTGTGCGGGATACATCAATGGATAAATGAGTCCAACCAGACCTACATGGACAGATTCATGGCCATGGTGGACCAAATACCATATATTTAAGAGGAATCAATAAAGATGTGCTTCATCTCTGGCCAGCAGCAAGGACTGATAAGGCAAGAAATGATGTTGTGGGATCAAACTTTGGTTGGTGAGATGTACGCCCATGCAATTCGGTAATAAATACCGAAGAGGCAAAGAAAGAAGGGAGCGAGAAGAAAGAAGGGAAGAGGAAAGAGCAGGATGGAACGCACTGAGCTCAAGAACACTCGAACAAAGGGGGGCGAAGATCCGGCCACAAGGAAGAGGATAATCAAGGAAAAAATATGTGGGATAATGTTGACTGGACCCCACTCACGACCAGTCGCGAGCACATTATGAATGTCCTGCTCGATCAGGACAAGATTGATAGGTCGTGGCCGCTGAAAGAAAGTCGGTATCCCCGTAACCCCAATAAACGGTGTGCGTACCACAAAGACATCGGTTATACAACCGAGGAATGTATCAACTTGAAAAAGGCCATCCAGAAGTTGATTGACAAAGGCGAGCTCAGGAGGTTTGAGCGAAGAAGCAGTGACCAGAGGGAAAGGCCGAGAGAGCCCGAGAGACATCAGAATCCTCGGCTAGATAATGGAGGCCCGAGGAACGTGATCAACACCATCAGGGAAGCATCACCAAGCGGGACTCAGTTGAAAAACATGATTTACAACTTGAAACATGAGGTTCATATGATGCCGCGATCTGATGAAGTAGGGGGAATCACTTTCTGGCCAGGTGAGCTAGCTGCCAATGAGATTACTCGCCAACAACCCTTGACTCTTCGAGTAAGAATTCACAACAGCGAAGTGAAGCGGGTGCTCGTGGATACAGGGGTAGGAAGAGATATCTTGTACTACGCATGCTTCAAGGAAATGGGGTTGGGGAACGCCCACCTCAGACCTAGCAGCGTACAATTAGAGGGTTTTACCGGACATAAAGTCGCGGTAAAAGGGATCATCACTCTCTCGGTGATCCTCGGAGAGGAAACCAGAGCTCCTCGAACGGAGGAGGTTGATTTCTTAGTGCTCGACTTGCCATCTCCATACAATGCCATACTGGGCTCACCTTCTCAAACGAAGTTCCAGATGGTAGCGTCCATGGCTTATCAAAGAATCAAACACCCTACGGGAAAAGGGATTGGCATGGTTTTAAATGATGTAGCGAGCACTCTTGAGTATATTTATAAAGAAAAGACACACAAGGAAAAGGTGGTAATTTCCATGCCGAAAGGAGAAGTGGTTAAAATCAGTAGATCAACCAAGAGGCTCCGAGAGGCAGAAGAGGAAATAATCCCTATATTTCCCGAGCCAACTCAGGCCTAGCAGTTAGAGCAAGTTGGGAACGCCAGCTCGCACAAAAGATCTGAGACACAAGCTGGGAACGCCAGCTCATTTGGGAAATGGGGAAAGCGAGCTGGGAACGCCAGCTCGCTTAAAAGACAGGCGAACAAAGATCTGATGATCAGCACGTTGGGTACCACGGAGTAGGAGAAGATGGACCAGGTCGCCACCAAAGTAATCACTATTGAAAGTCTAGATATTGATCATTACCCAGCCATCGAGCCTAATGACGACTTGGATGAAATTGTGATTAACCTTGATTTCCCCGAGCAGAAGGTCCGAGTAGGAAGAGAAATTCCTAAGGAAGAGCGAGCAGCGATCATCAAGATGTTAAAAGAAAGCTTGGATGTATTTGCTTGGAGGATTGAGGACATGGAGGGAATTAGCGAGAATGTCGCTATGCATCGGCTAAGCATTGATCCAGACTTCATTCATATACAGCAAAAGGCGTGAATTTTTTCATCGGAAAAGCAGACAGCCATCAAAGAAGAAGTGTCAAAATTGCTGAAAGCTAAGATTATTAAGGAGGTCTTATATGCAACCTGGATTGCAAATGTGGTCATGGTGAAGAAAGTAACTGGGAAATGGAGAATGTGCGTAGACTTCACTGACCTAAATAAAGCTTGCCCAAAGGATTGGTATCCATTACCCAGAATCGACCAGCTTGTGGACTCTATATCGGGGCACAAAATTCTCAGTTTTGTAGATGCATACTCAGGTTATCACCAGATCAAGATGTGATTGGCCGACCACATACATAGAGCGTTCCGAGCAGCGGAGGGGTTGTATTGCTATACAATGATGCCTTTTGGCCTCAAGAACGCGGGAGCTACATACCAGAGAATGGTGAATAAGGTGTTCGATGACCAGTTGGGCAGAAATGTAGAAGCTTACATTGACGACATGGTTATCAATACCAAACACTCCGACCATGCTAAAGACTTACAGGAAACTTTCTCAAATTTGCGGAAGAACAAAATGAAGCTCAACCCAGCTAAGTGTGCATTCGGAGTAACATAAGGGAAATTCCTCGGCTACATGGTAAATGAAAGAGGAATTAAGGCCAATCCAAAGAAGATAAAAACCTTAACAACCATGGACATACCATCCTCGATCAAATATGTCCAACAGCTCAATGGTCGGGTCACCGCCCTCAGTCGCTTCATCGCCAAATCAGTAGAAAAAGCTTGCCCTTTTTTAAGATCTTGAAGGGAGGCAAGAAATTTGAATGGACTGATGATTGTACCAATGATTTTGAGGAGCTCAGGGGATACTTGGGCCGACCACCACTCCTTAGCATCCCAGTACCAGAGGAGAAACTATATGTCTATTTGGCAGCATCAGACTCAGCAGTCACTACAGTCTTGATCAGAGAGGAAGATAATGTCCAAAAACCAATCTACTATCTTTCCCATGCTTTGACAGACGTTGAAGGGAGGTACTTAGAGGTCGAAAGATTGGTTCTCGCTTTGTCGTTCACGAAAGTTAAAAGCTTACTTCGAGGCACACTCGATTATAGTATACACCAATTTTCCTATAAGAAAAATTATGCACAAACCTGACATGGCGGGCAGAATGTTGAAGTGGTCGGTAGAACTCTCCGGATATGATCTCAGCTACGAAGCTAGGAAAACGATCCGAGCACAAGTTCTGGCTGATTTTATTGCTGAAACCTCGTTCACCCGACCGAGAGATGAGCAAGAAAATGCTCAAGGAGTCACCCCAGTGACCACAAAAGCGACCATGGCTGGCGAGCAAGCGAAGCCAAGGCCTCTTTCATTTTGGACCTTGTTCGTAGATGGATCTGCAGGAGTAGAAAGAAGTGGGTCTGGCCTCTCGCTGATTATTCCGGATTCAGGAGAGCTGGATATGACCTTAAGATTCCAGTTCAAAACTTCGAACACTCAGGCCGAGTATGAAGCCTTGGTCCCTGGAATCGAGCTCGCACTAAGCTTGGGGGTCGAGGACATAGTGATTTACAGTGATTACCAAGTGGTGGTAAAACAGATACTGGGCGAATACAAAGCAAATCACCCAATATTGGCCAAATATCAACAATTGACACAAAAGTTGTTGACACTTTTTAAATATTGGGAACTGGAGCAAATCCTGAGAGAGGGAAACTCCCGAGCTGACTATCTCTCCAAGATCGCATCCTCGGCAGTCGAGGAAGTTCCTCCTAACGTTGAACTCATGTTCCTCAAACATCCAACCATTAACCAGGAAGAAATTATGGTCGTCGTGGAAACCCCAAGATGTTGGATCGACGACATAAAAGACTACATCGAGCAAGGTGTCTTACCAGAAGGGAAAAGCGAAACCCAAATAATCAGAAACCGAGCATGCAGATATTCGGTTGTCAGTGGCATGCTATACAAACGATCTAGCACTAAACCTCTCCTTCGATGCATACGACCAAAGATAGTTATAGATCTATTGGCCGAGGTGCATGAGGGCGAGTGTGGAGGACACCCGGGTCCGAGGACCCTGTCAGATAAAATGAATTTTCACGGCTATTACTGGCCGAGCATGAGAAGGGACGCAGTGGAGTATGTAAGGAAATGCGACAAGTGCCAAAGATATGCAAACATTCCACGATTACCCTCAGTCTTGCAAACCCCAGTGGTCGCAGCGTGGCCCTTCGACATGTGGGGAATCGACCTCATTGGTCCTTTCCCCAGAGCAAAACATGGGTGCGAGTACGTGATTGTTACAGTCGATTACTTCACCAAGTGGATAGAAGCAAAGCCACTCGCTAGCATAACCAAGGATAAAGCGATCAAATTTGTATATGAACATATCTTGTGTCGTTTCGGACTCCCTTGGATGATCGTCTCCGACCATGTCACTCAGTTTTCCAAAAAATTTACAGCAAACTGCGATACACTGAATGTTAAGCACATAATGTCCTCGGTAGCTCATCCACAAGGCAATGGTCAAGCAGAGGCAGCAAATAAGAAGATCATGCATGCTTTAAAAAGAAATTTAGATGAGAAAAAAGGAAGCTAGCCAGAGCAGCTACCAATCGTCCTGTGGGGAATCAGAATGTCAATACGGGTATCTACTGGTGAAATCCCATTTGCACTAACGTATGGCTCAGAAGCAAT
Organism: Codonopsis lanceolata; assembly: GCA_013146195.2. Classification (NCBI taxonomy): domain Eukaryota; kingdom Viridiplantae; phylum Streptophyta; class Magnoliopsida; order Asterales; family Campanulaceae; genus Codonopsis; species Codonopsis lanceolata. Next base: position 175,935,219 of record CM028378.1, read on the forward strand.
GTCACCAGTTGAATTAGCTCTCCCTACCATTCGGGTTACCTTCTTTGATCAACAATAGAACAACTTGTCCAGACAGCTCGACCTGGACAACCTCGAAGAAAGGCGACTAGAAGCCCGACTCAGAATGATCAATTACAAGAAGCTTACAAAGATTCACCATGATAAAAGATTAAAACCAAGAGCTTTCTTAATTGGAGACTTGGTCTTAAGAAAAATTGAAGCAACGGGCAGAAAGATTGGAAGAAACAAGCTATCTCGAAACTGGGAAGGTCCATTCAGAGTAGTTAGCATCGTGAAGGAAGGAACCTACAGGTTGTCAGAACTAGACGGTACACCTTTCAAGAATTCTTGGCATACAGATCATCTCAACGCATATTATCATTGATGTAATTTTTGTAAAGGTCACGAGTTGAATAAATGACAAGTTCTTATCCAAAAACGAGCGTCTGTTCCTACCTATTCCCATTCTCGAACGGAGATAGGAATAGAACCTGTCCTCGGTACGCGAGGAAGGTCATCAAAAGTGATAAATGAGCCAAGTGCTCATTGTAACACCCCGGATTCTTGCATGAGCATTGTGTGCTTGCCTTCATGCATTCTTGATGTTCATGAGCATGTTTACTTAGTCTATATATGTTTTAGAATCATTTATAAGTCATTCATGATGCTCTTAACATGTTTATAATCATGTTTGCATGCTTGTTGAATCGCCGGTTGAATTGCTTGTTAGTTCTCTTTCTTTCCCTCCTTCGTTCGGATTGTTCGGATGTTGTTTGAGGGTGCTTGTGATGAGTTCTAGACTCATTTTTGTTGGGGTTTGAAACCCCATTGATTTGACTAAGTGTTTGGGGGTCTTTTAAGTTGAATTTTGAGCCATTTTGGGCCTGCCGGGCTTGCCCTCGCAAGGTGAAATGACCTTGCCCCCGCAAGATCACCAGAAAATTGCAAGTTGAGAAGCCAGAGAGGATGCGGTTGCAAGCCTTGGGGACCATGCGACCGGAAGGTCCCAGAGTCCGGGTTTTTGCCTTTTTTTGCTTTGCTACGATTTTTACACCTAAACCCCTATCCAAAACCCTTTCTAAACCCCACGTAAACCTCCCTAACCCTCTTTACTTGTGTCCTAACATTAGTAACATATTTTAAGAGTGGATTAAATAGGGCCACAAAAATCAATATACACCACATCTGAAGAGTTTTAAGAGACCACATTATATTGACACTTGTCCCACTATGTTTTAAACTCAATATACACCACATCTGAAGAGTGTGACCCTCATTTCTCTCCCTCACTCTCCAAAAACGGGATTCATCTCCCTCAAGCTTCTCCCATGGCTTCTTGAAGCTTTCTTCTTGGTCTTCCATGATCCTCCCTTCCATTGCTCAAGCCACCTCCATAGAAGTGTAGAGCTTGAAGAGTAGATCATTTCCTACCGAATAGATTTCTTCTTTGCTTTCTTGGGTGTAGAATACAAGTAAGTTAAGGTAGAATACAAGTAAGTTAAGGATGATTTCTTGCCTATCAAAGATTGTAATACTCTTTCATCTTGTCTATTTAAGGTTATGAACATGTTAGAAACATGTATTATATATGTTGATGGAAAGGGTGCTATATGAGAATGCCCTAATTTAAGCCTACATAATGTGTTAGTATGTTGTTGTGTGTTCTATCCTCTAAATTGGACTCTACGATGAATATGAAGTATATTGAAATGCCTTGGTGAATTTATAACCTATTTGAACTTAGTAATGACCTAGGTTGGGTTTTGAAGCACATAGCTTCAATTTCTCCAAAATTGGGAATTTATAGTAAAGACTCAACGGAGTCGACTCTAGGGAAGATTTGAACATGTTGAACACTAATTTCAATCCCTACGAAGTTTGAACACCGTTTGATTGGGTTTACTCAAATATGAGCTTAGCTTAATTGTTGCAAACAAGTTGTTGTGAATGATTAGTTTTGAGCAATTAATTGCCTTGACATGATTTGTGGTGAGTAATAACCTACTTGGTCGGATGAGTTCGCTCTTGTCGAATTCGATCCTTAATTGGTTTATGACGAGTAAATATCTACTTGTGCATCACATTTAGTCCAGCTCGCATTATTTGGTTTTTTTATTACGTCAGGGTGGGACGATGCATCGCCTTCACGAATTGTGAGATTCGTGCTCGCTATGGATCGCCGCACCTGGGACCTCACACACGCCTCCACTGTGGGCCGCAGTGGGGAAGTAGCCCCTTTGCCATATCAATACGTGCGCCATTGGCTTGCTAATTAAATCGAGTAGGTTCTCGGTATGAGTCGATGAATTCACAAAACATCGATGGCATGAACCAGTTAACAAAGTTTGTTGCAGGAGCTACGTAGCGGCCGTGACTATATCATATCCTACTTGTATGATTTATTTTCCGCACTTACGTGAAAAATGTGCTAAGTGCTCTATGATGATCATGAACCATAATTGTGACAAATTCCATGCTATGACATGAACATGCATTTTTAGTAACTTACTAAGTCTTTACGACTTACCCTATTTGTTTGTTTTGTTTTCCTTAGATCCGATCCAAGGAGACGGTTCTCGCTAGATTCGCCATACCCGCGTTTGGTTGCTTGTGAGCTCAAGGTTGTTCTTTTGGGACTTTTGGTAGTTAGACTTTTATTTTGGCAAGGACGATGGGAAGCAAGTCACTTAGACTTGTCTGGGGATTTTGTTGTTATTGTATAACTTGAATACTCTAGACTTACGATCTTTTGTGTGCCGACTTATATGTCGAGCTTGTTTATATGTTATTGGTTCACTACAGTTCCTTCCGCTTAACACTCTTTTATGATATTATAGTTGTGTTGTCTACGGCATGTTGTGGTCGTTGAGGTCATATTATGCATGTGTTATAATTGTAGGAGTAGTTGTTGGGTTCCGGCTGTAATGTCGCCGATGACTTGTTTATATTAAGTTATTTTCAGGCCAAGTGTAGCCGAGTTGTTAATTGAATGCGATGTTGCGCCACGTGAATTTTATAATCCTACCTGCGCATGCTTGTATTCTTGCTTATTTGGACGACACGACTCGGGATCTCGCATTGGGGTCCGGGTCGGGCTGTCACACTCATTCCCATCTTCGTACGGAGGTGGGAGAAAGACCTTATCTTCCGAACATGAGGAAGGCCATCAAAAGTGATAAATGAGCCAAGTGCTCATTCCCATCCTCGTACGGAGGTGGGAGAAAGACCTTATCCTCAAAACACGAGGAAGGCCATCAAAAGTAATAAATGAGCCAAGTGCTCATTCCCATCCTTGTACGGAGGTGGGAGAGTTCTGAGGAGAGCCGCCAAAGAAAGAGCCGACCATTTTTTGAGAATTGTTTGCTTGTCCTCGGTACGCGAGGATAGCTAGAAACAAACAAAAATAACAAGTATAGAAATGAAAATTTGAAAAGCATTCATCCGCATGTATAATTCATCCAATAGTAAAATGATCAGGGCATTAAAAAACAAAAAAAATTGTTGTTAGTTACATTTCAAAAAGACTAGCAATAAATTGTTTTGAAATATAGGCACACACGGCTGAAACCACTCGACACAACGAGGATAAACTAAAAACGACTCGGGCAAATCAACTACTTCTGCATCATGAGTTGGGGAGGGAAGAGCTCGTTGTTCGGCAGCTATTGAGGCATCCTCAAATTCAGCACGATTAGATTGTTCACCCATAAACTGCCTCAACTTCAGCTCGGGGTCAAAATCCACCTCCTCGCCTTGCTCTACGGCCTTCATCAAAGACAAAACATCCAAGGACCAAGGAGTCGGGGGCACCCACTCCTCCAAGCCGAACTTGGCATCCTTGGTGTGTAGCATCTGCAGCTCGCCCTCTTCAAAAGGGATCATTTCATGACCCTCTCGAGCAGCCTCCCCGATAAAATTCTCGCTACTGTGGGTTCCCGGGAAATTGCTCCCGTGCCCCGCACACCCTTGGATAGGGGTGCGCGTCCGTGCGGATGCGGTGACATCCACTGCTCTCGTTCCACCCTCCCTTGTCTAGGGGAGGGAAATCAAAAGTGCGAGAGGAGTCTTTGTCGAATAGCGGCGTTGGAATGCGCCTCGGTTGCCTTTAGTGGATTTTTGATCCAATATGGGAGCTTTGGATTTTCTATGTCAAGTTATCCCTTTTTTAGGGGATACCAGGATATAGGAAAACATCACCTTTCCATTCCCATCCTCCCTTGTTTAGCGGAGAACGTGAAAGTGCAGAGAAAGATGTTTCAGCGCCCCCACTATGGATTTTATGAAAATAGCCTTATGGCCTATTCCGGATCACTATGAGTGCCTTGGGTTTTCTACGTCAAGTTATCCCTTGTTTAGGGGATACCAGGACATAGGAATACATCACCTTTCCATTCCCATTCTCCCTTTTTTAGGGGAAAACGTGAAAGTGCAAAGAAAGATGTTGCGAGGCCCCACTGGATCCAAAATGTTTTTAGAGTCACCATCTTTATTTTAAGGCAAAAAATAAAGCAAAACCAGAAAAAGAAAACCAGAGATGAAGAAAACGGGTTCGGAGGCTAAGTTACGAGTTGGGAAGGTGCTAGGCACCCAACTCGCCCTTCGATCTCAAAAGCGGTTTTGGCTAAAGTATGCTTTTTGTTATATTTATTAAGCAGATAAATAAAGCAAGCATGCTTGTCTACAAATACATCCATTACATCTATATTATTTACGGTTGCAACAGACTCTTTTACAAACAATTACAAATATACGTGAAAATATTTGATGATATGTAACTGACTACATTTAGTATTATTTCCTAACAAAATCCGGGCAGCATAACTGCTTATATATTAATATTGAACTGGACCGGAAATAATACATTTACAAATAAAGACTTCATTGAATAAATGAAGTAAATAATTACAAACCTATCTAAAAACATTTTGCCATAATAACGACTACATTTAGTACTATTTCCTAATTAAATCCGGGCAGCACAACTGCTTATATGACTACATTGGGCCGGACTGAAAATAATACTATTACATGAAAATGAAAAACTTAACAATAAAAACTTACAGAGCAGGGGTGTGCTCGCTACGTCCCTCGGGGGAGAGAGAGTCTTTTTGAATTGAAGTTGTGTGTTGTGTGTTGTGTGAATTTGGGCGTGGCGCTCACGAAAGTTACTTTTCGGCCTCGGGATCGAGGCGGGAGTAACTTTGTTTGGTTGTTTGTTTGGTGAGGTAAGTGAAATCGGAGGCGGACTTACTCTTGGCTGATTTGGCCTTTTAAATCGAGCGAGCAAGCTGCTCTTTCCGACGATTTTGGGCCGGGTAAATAGGGTGGATACCTAGTTGGGGGGCTAAGGTACACTTCTATCAGTTGGATTTGTGTTTGGCAGAGGTTTGGCAGGGCTTCGAGGCTTTGGAGGTGATCTCTCACTATCTCACACCGCTCTCTAATTCTTCAGCGTAACGTTAACCGAGACGGGCTTTCTGTTGAAGAAGGAGTGCTGAAATGAGGAGCCGGCCTCTGCTATTTATAGGAGGAGAGCAGGGACATCGGTGGAATTTGAATTTTCTCAAGCGCATCAACCGGTTTATGCCGCCTTATTGGATAAATTGCATTTTACGGCAAATTGTTGATAAGCGTGGTGGGGATTTGGGGTGGCGCCACTGTAGACACCCCAATTTCGTACCCACGGCATGTAATGGCGACATAAAATATCAAAAAGCTGTTAAAACTTAACAAATGTCAAGTTGCGAAGTCAAAAATGCGAAAAGGAAAAAGTAGGATCGCGCAGCAGTGAGCTGCGGGGAAAGTGTCAAATTTTCAAACTTCCAAATTGAGCTTGGTGCCACCTAAAGGAAGCTTGGTGCCGCACCAAGCATATGCTTGGTGGCACCAAGCATGTCTCTCATGCTCTCTCACGAATCAAAAGCAATACAAGCTTTAAAAGCGCGGTCAGCCGGAAACAAATCAACAAATTCTGCGCGTCCCTCTCCACTTTGCTATAAATAGAAGGCCCGCTTCGCATTTTCAGCGAGATAGGTGAGTGGAAGCCCCTAAAATCTAAACTCGCCAAATTAAAAACCCATAGGTTATAAGTGATCCCTAGCCTAGTTGTTAGTTTTTATAACGGCTAAAAGTCAAAACTTAAGTCTAGGTTAGCCCAAAACCTACCCAAATAAAGCGATCACTTCGAGTTGACTAGCCCGATCTCAAATCATTCCGGTAGTCAAATCGGTTCAAATCGATCCCTAGTTCAAATCCAGGTCCAATTCCAGTCAATTCAATTCAAAAAAAAAAAAAAAAAGACTCCATCTCCCGGGGGAGACAGCGAGCACACCACCGCTCTAAAAGGTAATACCTTTAAGGGCATATTTTTATTTCATTTATATTTTTCTTTTCTTTTTATTTATTTTCAAAAGTTGTATTTTAAATCCGGCACAATGTAGCCAATATAAGCCGTTGTCTTTGCCGGATTAGATTAGGAAAAATTATGTAAAAAGAGCCGTTATAATGGCCAAATATTCTTAAATGTGTTTGTAATTATTGGAAGGAGGCGGGCCGAGTCAGTAAATAATGTAGCCACGAATGTATATCATTTAATTTTCCCTTGTCAAAATAAGACCTTATTTATTTGCTAGATTAATATAACAATGAGCATATTTCACCAAAAACGCTTTGAGACCGAAAGGGCGAGTTGGGTGCCTAGCACCTTCCCAACTCGTAACTTAGCCCCGAACCCGTTTTCTAAAATCTCGGTTTTCTCTTCGGTTTTCCTTTATTTTTGCCTTAAAATAAAGGTGGCGACTCTAAAAACTTTCGATCCGGTGGGGCCACGCAACATTCCCTCTTTGCACTTTCTGTTCTCCCTAAAAAGGGAGATACGGGAATGGAGGGGTGATGTATTCCCATATCTGTATCCCCTAAACAAGGGATAACTTGATGCGGGAAACCCATAGCTCCCATAGCGATCGATTGGGCCATAAGGCCATTTTAATAAATCCATAAGTGGGCGTCGCAATATCTTTTCTTGCACTTCTCTATTATCCACGTAGAAAAAAGGGGAGAATGAGAATGGAAAGGTAATGCATTCCCATATCACTGTTATCCACGAAATAAGGGATAACGACATGAGAAACCTTAGTTCCCATTTTGGATACAAAATCCACTCAAGGCAACAGAGGCACATTCCAACGTGCTAATATAGGCAGCACTCCTCTCGCACTTTGGATTTCGTCTTCCCCTAAACAAGGGAGGGTGGAGCGAGAGGGAGTCCGCCGCTGTCGCACCACGAGAACCTCACAGTGGCGACTCTGCTGGGGATGTCGTTTTATTTTAAATAAAATGGAGGGCTAGACTCATAAAATAAAACCTTTTTTGGCTTTTCTTTGTTTTTACGGCTGCAATATGCTCGTTATATTAATTTACGCATTTCAATAAAGTGTTCCCATTACGGCCGTGGCTATATTTGTGGATATGATCCTCCATCAGCGGCGATCTCGTTCAGATATACATTCGAGGCATGTTCGAGAGTATTAAAAAAAATCAATCAAATAAAAAAAAATTCAAAAAAAAAAAATATATATATATATATAAGGCGGTCTAAGTATATTGGCTGGAAACTCCATTGATACCCTTAAAGCATTACGAATAGAGTGCGGTATCGGCCGAGCACTAACGCCACGTACTTGGCGATCAAAAGCCTTCAAACACTATTATATATATATATATATACATAAAAAAATTTCGAAAAATCAAAAAGGAAAATATATATATATTATATATTTTACAAATAAATTCGAGCAACACAACAAAAATTTGGGGCTTTACTTCACTCTATTTTCTTTCATTTATTTCTTTCAAGTCCATTTTCTTTTCACTTTATTACGTAACTCGTATATTTGTACCTCTCTGCATTCATTATGTCATTTTATTTTGGGGGCATAGGACCAAAATTTGTAATTAATAGGGATAGATAGTTTCCCCACTTTTCTTTCTATTTCTTAATGTGATGTGCTTGCTTGCTCGCGCTCAAACTAAAAAAGCCGAGAAAATCCACACAAGCGACAAGACAGGCCAAATTTGTTTTATTTTCTATATACGTAAAATAAATAAAGATTTTCTTGCTTTCTAGATACCGCACACAGACGCATATAAATATATTCGAGCTGTTACCCTACACCATGGCGGCCTATCCCCTGCATAAGCCAACGTTAGGATGCATATAGTTTTTCAGGACACTTCGCAAACCGACCGGTTTTTGCATTTCTGAATTGTGGGTCAGCCCCTGTCAAAAAAATGCGCAAGTTCAAAAAAAAAATATATGCAATTGTTGTGCACAAAAAAAAATAATAAACAATAAACGAGGGGCGATTTATAATGCTTAGATGCTCGACCTAGACCATTTCGAATGGTGGATCTGGAAAGAGTATAGGCCCCGCTGGGACCGATCCGATCTGAGGGAGTCGAAAAGCGAGGTGGAAATCGTTGGTCTATACTGCGGAGAAAGAATCCACTGTTCGAGGAAAGTCTGAGGCCGTCAAAATAAAGCAGGTGCTTATCCGGTCAACTGTAGGGAACAAACAAATAATAATAAAATATACTAATAAAGGCACGCTGTACTCCAAACCCAAAAAGCCTTCAGCCAGCCTCCTGATACCTCCACAACCCACTTTCCTCACAAATCTGGCCCAAATTTGGAAGGCAAAAATAGTCTTGGTCGATTGATAAGGAAAACAAGTCTGTCGAGCAGAGGGTATCACTATCATGTCGGACAAGAGGCGAGTCGGTACAAAAAAAAAAAAAAGATCCGAGCATTATGGCGGCGAAGAAGCAATCCCCAGAAGCATCAACCTTATATGTTCCTCCAAATCCAACCTCCCAACCAAACACCAACCCACCAACTCAGAACCCTTATAATGCCCAAATTCCACCAACTCATGGTCCCTATACTGTCCAAAATCCTTATCCAATCCAAAATTCTTATCCAATCCAATATCCCTATCCAGCCCAAAACCCACAAATCCAATATCCTTATCCTACCCAGAATCCATATCCAATCCAATATCCATATCCAGCCCAAAATCCATATCACCGATATCCATATCGGTCAATATCCATATCCAGCCCAATATCCTTATCCTGCTCAAAATCCTTACCAGACACCACAACCAGAAATAACCCAGCTTTCCTAAATCCAGCCAACATATACCAAAACCCAACTTTCCCGTCTGCCAAATTAGAGGCTGACATCGAAGATGTGAAAACCATGTTGCTTAAAGCTCTAAACCAGGGAGTTTCTAATGAAAATTTGGGGGGACAGCTTCCTGGGTATGATAGACGGGGACACTGATTTTGAGGGGCTCCCTGTTGAGTTTGGGTCTACTTCTAATAAACCTCTGCAGAACTAGTATACTCGGCCGGCCCACTTTTGGCGCCGCAGTCCGGACCGCCGGATATATTACCCTATTCCTTTCCTTAACCTTACGGATTTGGTCATCTACCAATCCGATCCCTAAAATTGAGTACCCTATTCCTTTCCCTAGCCTTACAGGATTTGGTCATCTACCAATCCGCTCCCAATTGAGGATCTCAAACCCCGGGTCCTCAATAATGTAATAAACCACATAAATGTGCTTTTAATAATAATCTAACGTCTTTGCTTATTTCTTAGTTGCACCTGCATTAAAAGACACATTAAATAATTATAATAATGAGTCATTTAAAAGGACCCAAAAGATAAAAATTTTGCTTGAGCTTGTAAAAGTCAGTAGAGTCAGAGACATCATCAGCGACAAGCGAGGCGATCCTATCAATCACGGGGAACAGGACAAGGAAATCAAAAGAAGTCGAGAATCGACTACTGCAAGGATAACACTCATAGATCTCATCGGCGAGTTCGTGGACATACTTACAGTCCTATAAAGAAGTGACAAGGGTAGACCCAACCATAGCAAACCACGGACCCTCACATGTCGGGATGCTCAAATCGGACAAAAGCTCCACCGCATCAAGTCGAATGGTCACTACAAGTTGAAAAAAAAAAGCAAAAGCAGTAGAGGCGTCAACTTCATTCGGGTAAAAAAAAAAAAAAATCAAAAAAAAAAAAAAAATACCGATCTGTCAATGTAGTGACCATTCAAATCCAACGGCGACATGGAGCCATAATCAAATCAAAAGCGGCGGGGAGACCAAGAAAGACCTCATCCCTTGAGGGACCTACTGCTATCATGTCATGCCGTACGGACTTAAAAAATCTTGCTACTTATCAAAGTCGCTACCCCTCCCTTCCACGATGTCAGTATATTGTCAAAAGATCAGGTCGAGGAGATGTCGTACTCCCACAAGCCGAGAAAGAATACCTTGTTCGACCTCCGGTTTCACGAGCTCAAAAGGTATGGTGCTCGATCCGTTCTATCCAACAAGTGCTTCCCTCTCCGGCCAGCTAGTGAAAACCCGAAAAGGCGGTCTGGGCAAAAGTTAGGGCAAAAAAAAAAAGCCCGCTAAAGCCGAAAACCGAAAGAGGCTGCCTAGAGCAAAGTTAGGGCATTCAAAAAAAATGAAAAATAAAAAGGAAAAATAAGGGCTCGCTAAATTTGAAAACTTCGAAAGAGGCGGCCTAGGCAAAAATTAGAGCATAAAAGACAAAAAAATATATAATAAAAAATAAAAAAAATAATAAGGGCTCGCTAGGTTGAAAACCGAAAGAGCGGCCTAGGCAAAAGTTAGAGCCAAACAAATAAAAAATATATATATCAGGAGAATAAGGAGAGGAAGACACTCTTTGAAACCTCGGCATCCTATCTCTCGTCTTGACGAGCAAAGAGGCTCGGCCGGAAGAAAAAAAAAAAACCACGACATAAGCTCACAATAAAATACTAAAATATAATATTACGGGTCCTAAGGTGCAACTTAGGAATAATTACAAAAAAATTTAGATTATGCATTAATGGCATGTACATATCTATTATTACTGTACCCCCTTTGGTTTCCCAGAAACAATCCTTTTCTTGCGGCCATAGCCAGAGTGGTCCATCGATTACTGGCGTCCACCGAGAGCCGGACCCGTATACTCATTGCGAGGCGAAGAAGAAACCCTAGACTCATCGGCATGAGAGCCCCGAAGTGTCCTCATCCTCATCATCAATGTCCCCATTATCCGGATAGAGATCTTGCTTGGTACCATGATATTTCGGCTCAACCATCATCTGGCTGCTGCGTCGATCGCAAAAGAAAAAAGAAAACCTACAAAAGGAAACTCGACCACGGACTAAACAACCACAATGCAGAAAGAATAAGAGATTCAACCATCTTTCCGTTCAATATCACCCAAAAGCCGCTCTTATCCAAAGGTGTATTCTCAAAAACCCTTTCTGCAAGAAATACAGTGCTATTACATTTTAGATGTTTGGCATAGTTTTTATTTACGTGTGAATTTATTTTGCATGTGTAACATATCTTGCATCGTATACATTATATTGCATTATTTCATAATGTTTGTCTGCAATTTCTTTCACTGAGAAAAATAATAATAAAAAAAGAAAAAAAAAGGGAAAAAAGAGATACTAATGTTCGCGGGAACTCAAAGCTAATGTGCTCGGGGCGAATGGCTTCGGGAAGACCACCACCCACGATTCGGGACCGTTGCTAATCCTCGACCTCTGCCCGGCCGGCTTAACCGTCCACAACATCATCATCATCATTATCATCATCATCGTCATCTTGGACGTGCCAGGGTACCTTGGCTGCTCCTTGCCGAACTGAAACGAAAAAAAAAAAAAAAAAACAACGGGGGTAAGTTCTCTACCCTTATGTGACGACCCGGACCCAATCTCCGAGATCAGTCGCGTAGTCAAATAGACAATTTAAACACATAAGCATGCACAAGTAGGATTTTAAAATTCATGTGGCGCAACATTTCAGACAATTAACAACTCGGCTACACTTGGCCTAAAACAACTTTGATTTAAACAAGTCATCGGCGGCGTTACGGTAGGAACAACAACTACTCCTACAATTAACACATGCTTATAAAACCTCAACGGCCACAACATGCCGGAGACAACAACAATAATAACACTTTAAACAAGCTTTAGCGGAAGAAACTGTGATGAACCATACACACATATATACAAGCTCGACTTATAAGTCGGCATACCAAAAGAATTACAAGTATCAAATAGTTAAGTACTACAACAACAAACCCAAGCTAAGTCTACATGACTTGCTTCCCAACGATCCTTTCCAAAATACAAGATTAAGGTCCAAAAGAGCAACCTCGCTCAAACGACTAAGCGAACACGTGAATCTAGCGTGGGGCGTCTCCTCGGCTTTGATCTAAGGAAAACAAAGCAAACAAATAGGGTAAGTCGAAGACTTAGTAAGTTACCAAAATATGCATGTTCATGTTATAGCATGGCATTTATCATCATTTAACACTTAGCACATTATCATCATATGGCACTTAGCACATTGTTCACATAAGTGCGTAAAGTAAATCATACAAGTAGGATATAATAGTCACGCAAGTAGCTCTGCAAAACATTCATTCTTGGTTCGTGCCATCGATGTTATGTGAATTCATCGACTATCGTCGAGTCGTACTCGATCTCAATAGCAAGCCAATCACTTAAGCGATACGGCAGGGGCTACATCCCCAGCTGCGGCCTGCGGTGGAGGGTGTGTGAAGTGTGCGGCGATCCATAGCAAACACGAATCCCATAATTGTGAAGGCGATGCATCGTCCCACCACGACTTGATAAACAAACCATTTAATGCCAGGTGGACTCAATGCAATGCACAAGTAGATATTTACTTGACTTAAACCAAATAAGGACCGGGTCGACAAGAGCGAATTCGACCAACCAAGTAAGAGGGTTAATCTCTACCATAAACATATCAAGGCAATAGATTGCACAATTACCAACCTTTCATAACAACTTGTTAAAGTCAATTAAATCAAACTCATACTTGAGTAAACCAATCAAACGGCGTTCAAACTTCGTGAGGATTGAAATTAGAGCTTAACGTGTTCAATTCTTCCTAAGTCAACTCAGATTGAGTCTTTCACTAAATTCCCAATTTTGGGGAAAATGAAGCTATATGCTTCTATTGACCTAAGTCACTTCTAGGTTCAAAGGGTATAAATTCATTACACAATTCAATATAATTCATGTCCTTCATGTGGTCCATATTGAGGATACATCACATAACCATTTTCACAAACACCACATAGGCATAATTTAGGGCATTCCCAAATAATTATCACTTTCATCAACAAACATACTACATTATTTCTAACATGTTCAAGACCTCAATTAACATGATGAAAGAGTAATTTCAACATTCAAAGGCAAGAAATCAACCTAGACATGCTCCTAACAAAATTATGCATTCAAAATTCGTAGGAAGCAATTATGTGTCCCCATTGACCTCACACATCATAAACTTTGTTTCCTTAGGGTCAATGGGAACTAAAATGAAGAAGAGTAACTTACTAGTTATACACCAACGGAAGAAATAGAAGAAACTATTCGGATGGAAATGCTCCCTTGATGAGCTCTTCAACTTTAATGAAAGGCTCTTGGGCAATGGATGAATGGATGGTTGAAGATGAAGGGTTTAGCTCAAGAAGCCATGGAAGAACCTTGAGAGAGATGAAATTCGTTTTTGGAAGAGAGAGGGTGAGAATGAGGGTCAAAAATCGGATTGGGGCTTATATTGGTCTAATTTTGAGTGGGACATGTGTCAACCACTTGTGGTCCCTTTGAGATTCTTAGGATAGGGTTTGGATGATCAACAAGCCTTCTTAATCCATCATTAAAATTAGTTAGGGATGTTAGGACTTAAGTAGGAAGGGTTAGGGAGGTTTAGGATAGGTTTAAGTAGGGGTTTGAAGTGAACAAATCGTCAAATTCGAGAAACGGAGAAAATCATCCCGTAGCGGAAGCGGCGAGGTGAGGCGGGCGCCTCACCGAGCCCATGCGGCCGCCTCAGGACCATTCCCAAAGTTGATCCATTTCACCAATTGCTCCATATTTGAGGCGGGCGCCTCGCGGCTCCATGCGGCCGCCTCGGCTCCGGGAATGTCTAAAACTTGATTCAAAACTTGATCTAAATGGTCCCAAACTTTTGGGCAACCATTCTAAGGTCTAACCCTACTCAAAACAAGTCGGAAACACACAGAACAACTCCCGAGAACAAAGCTAGAACAAGGCGCGAACCACGTGAATGAACAATGATTAAACTACAATCAAACGCCAATCAAACTAGGATGTCTTAGGCATGAAAAAGGTTTGTTTCAACTTGATTAAGACTTGAATATAAAGCTAAGAACTCAACAAACACTTAAATGCGTCGAAATAGAAGCAAATACGAGCAATGAGAGGAATCGCTAAGCTAAATTCAGCGCGATCAAGCCGGCGATTCTACAAACAAGTTTATATGATTCTAAACATGTTAAGGACTTCTAGAATGATCTATGAATGATTCTAAAACATTTATATAACAAGTAAACATGCTCACAATCAACCATGAAAGTAAGAAGATAGGCATAGAATGCACATACC
>CM028378.1:175949876-175979319 GCA_013146195.2 Codonopsis lanceolata
GGGAAGATCGGGAAGTGTTTCATTTGTGGAGACGGGACTCATATGAGGAAGGATTGTCCGGGCCATAAGGCCAATCGGGCAGTGGCGCCAAGTGCCAGCCTGAAGCAAGAGAGATACGGATGGTAAACCGGCGTTCAGGTCGAAAGCTCAATGCTGACCAGTCATGGCGTTCAGGGTCTACTACAGTTGATAGAGGTACTCTTTTCTATATTTGGATCATAAGGCTCGAATTCTCATAGATCCAGTGGTCTTCACATTCTTAGATATGTTGCTTGCGTGACTTGTTGAGAATCTGCGTATTGCCTCAATCTTCGCCATTACTTGCTTGAAGTGTCTACCCCGCTCGGGGAATATATGCTCGTCAAGTGTTTAGATCTTGTGATGTTTTATGGGTGACCACACTTTGCATGCGGACTTGGTAGTTCTCCCTATACGTGATTTTGATGTGATTCTTGGAAGGACCTGTTATGTGCTATCATGCTATAGTTGATCTGCCAGGAAGAGGGTTACTTTTTATATGCCGGTGTGCTCGAATTTCTTGCTGTGGGTGATTGCAGCCGAAAGTGACTTGCATTTCATTTCGCGCTAAGGGCTAGAAAATTGTTGTCTCAAGGGTGTACGGGTTATCTTGCTCGTTGTTGATAAGAAGAGGTCTTCGCCGAATTTAGAGAGAGGTTCCTGAGTATGTGAGTTTCCCGACGTGTTTTCTACCGATCATGCTATGCCACCCGATAGAGAACTAGAGTTTTGTATTGAGCTATTCCGGGACTTCACCGATTTCTAAGGCAATCGTGATAGGATGGCGCCTGGCTGAGCTTAGAGAGTTGAAACTCCAGCTTGGCAGAACTCCTAGAGATTGGTTTTATCAAACCGAGTGTGTGTCGCCTGGGCGCACCTGGCCTTGTTTGTGAGGAAGAAAGATGGGAGTTTAATGTTACGCATAGACTACCGAGAATTGAATAAGGTGACTACTAAGAATAAGTATCCTCTACCCCACATCGATGATCTTTTTGACCAGTTGCAAGGGTCTATTGTTTATTCTAAGCTTGATTTGAGATGGGGTTACTACCAATTGAAGGTTAGAGGAAGACATTCCAAGAAAACGCCTTTCGCACTAGGTATGGGCATTTTGAATTCGTGGTGATGCCGTTTGTTGACGAATGCACCAGCGGTGTTTATGGATTTGATGAACCGTGTTTTTCACAGCTTATCTTGATTGCTTTGTTGTAGTCTTCATTGATGATATTTTAGTATATTCGAAATCTCTGAGGAGCATGAGAAACACTTCGAGGGTTGTGTTGTCTATTCTTCGAGAGAAGCCTTGACTTTATGCGAAGTTTAGCAAATGTGCCTTTTGGCTTGAGGAAGTGTCCTTCTTGGGGCATATCATTTCTAGCCACGTGAGTAGCCGTTGATCCTTCTAAGGTTGAAGCGGTGACGGTGGCAATTGGAAGAGACCTAGTTTCGCTATCGAGGTTCGAGTTTCTTGGGTCTAGCGGGTTATTACCGGAGATTTATTGAGGGATTTTCTGATTGTGACTCTATGACTAAATTGACGCAAAAGAATGTGCCTTTGTTTGGAGCGAGAAATGTGAAGCTAGTTTTCAAGAGCTTAAGAAGCGGTGCGGTTGACGCCGGCACCTATTTTAGCTTTGCCTAGTGGGGGAGATAATTTTGTGATTTATAGTGATGCTTCTAAGGAAGGTTTGGGTTGTGTGTTGATGCGAGAACGGTAGAGTTATCGCCTATGCGCCGAGGAAGTTGTCTATTCACGGCGAATGCATTACCCGACACACGATATGGAGTTGGTCGGCGATTATTTTCGCGTTGCATAAGTGGAAACACTACTTGTATGGAGCTAAATTTGAGATCTTCACCGACCACAAAAGTTTGAAGTATTTATTTTCTCAAAAGGAGTTGAACATGAGGCAAAGAAGATGGATGGAGAAACTAAAGGACCACGATTGCAGTATCTTGTATCATCCGGGAAGGCAAATGTAGTAGCGGATGCCTTGAGTAGGAAGGTTCACATGTCGGTATGATGGTTAGGAGTGGAAGATGTTGGAGGACTTGCGAGAATGGAGTCTAGTGTTTTTGATAAAGGTGTGATTTTCGCGAATGTTCGTGCTACACCGGTTTTGTTTGGAAAGATTAAAGAAGCGCAAAGGGATGATCCGGAGTTGAAGAAAATCATTGATGGGTTGGCTGAGAATGTATCGCCTGACTTTGTGATTAATAGCGAGGGTACCTTGACATTTCGAGGTAGGGTTTGTGTTCCTTCTAATGCGGAATTGAAGAGGTTGGTTCTTGATGAGGCTCATAAGACGAAGTATACCATTCACCCGGGGAGCACGAAGATGTACCTAGACTTGAAAAGACAGTTGGTGGAAAGGTATGAGAGAGAAAGTGAGTGCGTGTCTAAGTGTTTGACTTGTCGCCAGTTAAGGCCGAGCATCGAGACCTCGGGATTTCTACAACCATTGGAGATTCCTCGAGTGGAAATGGGAGTTCATTACCATGGACTTTGTGACAGGGGTTGCCGCAAGCAGCGCGAGGTTTTAATGCGGCTTTTGGGTTATAGTCGACAGATTGACTAAGTCTCGCGCACACTTCATTCCGATAGCTATCACTTATTCGTTGACTCGATTAGCGCTTTGTACATTCAGAGATCGTGAGACTTCATGGCGCACTCGGTTAGTATTGTGTCCGATAGAGATCCGAGGTTCACATCAGATTTTGGCAACGTTGAAGCTTTGGGGACCAAATTAGACTTCAAGATAGCTTTTCATCCGCAAACGGATGGTCGGTCGAGCGATTGATTCGATTTTGGAGGATATGCTTCGAGCCTTGTGGATTTCAAGGAAGCCGGGATTCTCACTTACCTTTAGCCGAAGTTTTGCGCGATAATAACTACCGATCGAGTATCAAGATGGCGCCGTATGAAGCTTTGTATGGGCGTAAGTGTAGATCGCCGATTTGTTGAGATGAAGTTGGAGAAGCGAAACTTTGGGGTTCCGAGTTAGTGTGCAATCGGTTGAGAGCGTGAAGTTGATTAGAGATCGTTTGCGTACCGCTCAAAGTCGACAAAAGAGTTACGCGGACAATCGAAGACGAGATCTTGAGTTCCAAGTGAGATTACGTGTTCTTGAAGGTGACACCGAGGAGAATGCGAAGAGATTCGGCAAGAAAGGGAAGCTTACAGGTACATTGGCCCATTCGAGATTCTTGAGAGAGTTGGGTCTTTAGCGTATCGCATTGCATTGCCACCGTCACTTCGGAGACTCATAACGTATTCCATGTTTCCATGTTGCGAAAGTACTTGAAAGATGATACCCATGTACTTGAGTATGAAGAGATCACGTTTGAGCCGATATGTCATACGTTGAAAAGCCCTGAAGATTTTGGATACCAAAGAGCAAGTGCTACTACGAACCAAGAAGATTCCCTTAGTTAAAGTTCTTTGGAGAAACCACAACATTGAAGAAGCTACTTGGGAAACTGAAGCGGAGATGCGCGAGAAGCATCCACACTTGTTTGACGAACTTGGTAAGAATTTAGGGACTAAATTCCTAAAGGAGGGGAGAGTGTAACGCCCCATAATCTTGCATGTGCATTCTATGCTAGTTTTTATACTTTCTTGGTTGTTTGTGAACTTGTTTACTTGTTATATAAATGTTTTAGAATCATTCATAGATCATTCTAGAAGTCCATAACATGTTTAGAATCATATAAACTTGTTTGTAGAATCGCCGGTTTGATCGCGTTGAATTTAGCCTTAGCGATTCTCTCATTGCTCGTATTTGCTTCTATTTCGACGTACGAAGTGTTCGTTGAGTTCTTAGCTTTATATTCAAGTCTTAATCAAGTTGAAACAAACCTTTTTCATGCCCAAGACATCCTAGTTTGATTGGCGTTTGATTGTAGTTTGATCCGTTGTTCATTCGTCGCGTGGTTCGCGCCTTGTCCTAGCTTGTTCCGGGGGTTGTTCGGGTGCGTTTCCGACTTGTTTTGAGTAGGGTTAGACCTTAGAATGGTTGCCCAAAAGTTTGGGACCATTTAGATCAAGTTTAGGTCAAGTTTTAGAGATTACGAGGCGGCCGCATGGGAGCTTGAGGCGCCCGCCTCAAGCAGAGAGCAATTCTGAATGGTGCGAACTTTGGGGAAGGCTCAGACTTGAGGCGGCGCATGGGCTTGAGGCGCCCGCCTCACTTGTTTTATTGCTACGGGCTGATTTCCTCCTGTTTCGGAATTTGACGATTTGTTCACTTCAAACCCCTACTTAAACCTATCCTAAACCTCCCTAACCCTTCCTACTTAAGTCCTAACATCCCTAACTAATTTTAATGATGGATTAAGAAGGCTTGTTGATCATCCAAACCTTATCCTAAGAATCTCAAAGGGACCACAAGTGGTTGACACATGTCCCACTCAAGAATTAGACCAATATAAGCCCCAATTCAGATTTTTGACCCTCATTCTCACCCTCTCTCTTCCAAAAACGAATTTCATCTCTCTCAAGGTTCTTCCATGGCTTCTTGGAGCTAAACCCTTCATCTTCAACCATCCATTCATCCATTGCCCAAGAGCCTTTCATTAAAGTTGAAGAGCTCATCAAGGGGAGCATTTCCATCCGAATAGTTTCTTCTATTTCCTTCTTTGGTGCATAACTAGTAAGTTACTCTTCTTCATTTTAGTTCTCATTGACCCTAAGGAAACAAAGTTTATGATGTGTGAGGTCAATGAGGACACATAATTGCTTCCTACGAATTTTGAATGTATGATTTTGTTAGGAGCATGTCTAGGTTGATTTCTTGCCTTTGAATGTTGAAATTACTCTTTCATCATGTTAATTGAGGTCTTGAACATGTTAGAAATAATGTAGTATGTTGTTGATGAAAGTGAAATTATTTGGGAATGCCCTAAATTATGCCTATGTGGTGTTTGTAAAAATGGTTATGTGTTGTATCCTCAATATTGGACTACTTGAAGAACGTGAATTATATTAAAATGTTTTAGGTGAAATTGTACCCTTGTTGAACTTAGAAGTGACCTAAGTTGGGTTATGAAGCATATAGCTTCAATTTCCCCAAAATTGGGAATTTAGTGAAAAGACTCAACGGAGTCGACTCTAGGGAATATTTGAACGTGTTGAACCCTAGTTTCAATCCCTACGAAGTTTGGACACCGTTTGATTGGTCTACTCAAGTATGAGATTTGGTTTGATTGTTTATAACAAGTTTCTATGAAAGGTTGGTTTTGTGCAATTTAATTGCCTTGATATGATTTTATAGTAGAGATTGATACCCTACTTGGTTGGTCGAGTTCGCTCTTGTCGAATTCGGTCTTTGATTGGTTTAAAGTCAAGTAAATATCTACTTGTGCATTGCATTGAGTCCAGCTGGCACAATTTGGTTTGTTTATTGAGTCAAGGTGGGACGATGCATCGCCTTCACGAATTATGGGATTCGTGCTTGCTATGGATCGCCGCACCTGGGACTTCACACACCCCTCCACCGTGGCCGCGGTGGGAAGTAGCCCTTTGCCGTATCGGTTAAGTGCCGCGTTGGCTTGCTATTGAGATCGAGTAGGTTCTCGGTATGAGTCGATGAATTCACATAACATCGATGGCACGAACTAGTAAAGAATGTTTTGCGGGGAGCTACTGCGGCCGTGACTATCATATCCTACTTGTATGATTTACTTTACGCACTTATGTGAATAAGGTGCTAAGTGTTAAATGATGATAAAATGCCATAATTGTGATAATTGTCATGCTATAACATGAACATGCATATTTTAGTAACTTACTAAGTCTTTCGACTTACCCTATTTGTTTGCTTTGCTTTCCTTAGATCAAAGCCGAGGAGACGTCCCACGTTAGATCCGTGTTCGCTTGGACGTTGTGAGCGAGGTTGCTCTTTTGGACTATTAACTGATTAATCTTTTAATTTGGAAAGGACGTTGGGAAGCAAGTCATGTAGACTTGGCTTGGGTATTTGTATGTTGTAGTAACTTAAATATTTGGTACTTGTAATTCTTTTGGTATGCCGACTTTATGTCGAGCTTGTTTATATGTTGTTGGTTCATCACAGTTTCTTCCGCTGAAACTTATTTAAAGTGTTATTATTGTTGTTGTCTCCGGCATGTTGTGGCCGTTGAGGTTTTATAAGCATGTGTTAATTGTAGGAGTAGTTGTTGGGTTCCGGCTGTAACGTCGCCGATGACTTGTTTAAATTAGGTTGTTTTTCCGGCCAAGTGTAGCCGAGTTGTTAATTGTCTGAAATGTTGCGCCACATGAATTTTAAAATCCTACTTGTGCATGCTTATGTGTTTAAACTTGTCTATTTGGACGGCGCGATTCGGGATCTCGTATTGGGGTCCGGGTTGGGTCGCCACAATATCCAATAAGGAATATCATTTATTGTTTTGAGTATTACTTGCCTACTTATATTATGATTCACTAAGCATAACATACACACACAAACCCACTCAAACACACACATATGCCAAAAAAACACACACACATGGCAAAAACACACACATGCACACACATACACATAATGATAAGTTAATAACTTAATATTCATCAATCATAATATTTTCACAAACTTTTCACGTTAAATAAAAAAATTAATGGGCCCCACGTTCAACAACGACCAATATATTTTCTTAATTTTGATATTTATCTTTTCTTTCCTTTTTTTTACACCTCAAATAAAAAGTGATATTTGCAATACGACACTATTTTTATCACTTAATATATATAAAGTTGTCAAAATTTTATAATAGTCTTCATAGTTGTGAGATAGAAAATATATGTGTTTATTGATTTGACACTAATAAATGATTATGTAAAAGTAATAAAAAATAAAAAAGTCAAATACCTTATTAAAAAATTAAAAATTTATATTCATTATAATTATAAATTATAAATACCAAATAAATATTCTTAATCCAAAACAAATAACAAGTACGTTCATAATAATCAATAATTTTTATGATTACTTGTTTATATATATATTAACTTTCAACTGTATAAAAAAAGTGGTCTAGTTTAGTGGTAACAAGCTTTGTTGTAAGGCAATTTGGGTTCATGTTTGAATCTTGCTAATCGTAAGTTATGTATTTAATTATTATTATTTTTAAGTAAACAGCCGGCGGTGGCGGTTGGAGGCGGTGATCGGTGGTGGGTGGTGATGGTGGGCAGCGGCGGGTGGTGGTTGTTGCCGGCGGTGGGAGGCGGTGGCCGTTGGTGGTTGCGAAAGGTCGTAAATGGCGGCGATGGGTGGAGGCGGTTGACAGTGGTAACATTAGTGGATAAATCCGATGGATAACCGGTTAATATCCATAATTATCCATTTTGTTAATGGATAATATCCATTAACACCCATTAACTTAGTTGGGTGTTAATGGATAATAACCAATAAGTCTTTTATAATGGATATAATAGATAACCCAATGGATTGGATAAATTTTTGCCACCCCTAAGCGCACCCCTAATGCAGCTTATTGGACAATAAATGCAAATGATGGATGCATATACTACTTTATTTGATGCAAATGTGATGTAGAGAATTATAGGATGCTTACTAACATGATGCATGTATGCCCCTTCATTCTATCATGCATATGAAAATACAAAAATGCAGTACATATTTTTAAGATGCAAAATGTATTTTTATGATGCCTAGGATGCAAAAAGTAACTATTTAGATGCAAAGCAATACACATAATCCCTTTTTTATTATTTTTTTTCATTTCATTATATTTTTATTTTTTTTATGGCTAAAATACATGTTTAGATGCAAAAAAATGCATTTTCATGCCTAAATATATATTTGGATGCACAAAAGTGCATCATTCTCTTTATTACGTGGGAATGTAAAAGAATACAACCTATACTTTAAGATGCAAAATATACACATTTTTTTTTCTCGATATTCCTCTTTTTTCTTTTTTCTTTTTTCTTTTTGAATTTTCTAAAAACAAAACTTGAAAAATATTTGCCTTTTATTTATTTGAAGTTAGGATAAGGATACATTACCTTTCTTACCTTTTCTGTGCCTGGGTGGCTGCTGCGGATTCAGCTGATGTTGACATTTCTGCCACCTTCACTTCTTCAAGATGGGGACTTCTTTTCTTCTCTTTTTTCCTCATTTTTTTATTATTCCTTATTTTCTTAAATGATATGTATATACAAATATTTATTATGCAATGCAATACAATTTTATATGATGCAATAAATTAAATATGCAGACTCAAAATGCACGCACAAAGTAAAGCTATACTGATGTCTAATGGGTAATGGCACGCTATATCTCAGAAACTGATTTTAAAGGAATATACCTTCAGGCTCGAGCAGGCTTTTCAAACGATACGCGGGGAGGAAAAGGCAGTCGCCTCCTCCTGTTCTCGGCCATATAATTGCTACAGGGCTACACTTGGCATAAGGCTATTCTCATAGCCCCTGCTTTTTTCTTCACAATCAGACAGGGCAACAGTGAATGATCGGAACCCAAGTCGTCTAGCTGTTTCAGGACAACGACAGTGCGGATAATAAATAGGACAAGGACACTTTTGGTGCTTCTCATTTTGATGAGACTGAGCCCCTTCTGTACCTCGCAGAAGAATTATATGGACCATTTGGGCGGACGACAGCGATGGATGCTCCGGGGCTTAAGCTGCAAATGAAGGATAGTTTTGGGGGAAACAAGTGGGGGTAGAGGCAATAAATAGATATGTACAGGCAATTAATGTATAACCTAAATTTCTTTAGCAATTATTCCTAAGTTGCACCTTAGGACCTGAAAATTTTATATTTTAGTGTTTTATTCGAGCTTCCTGTCGTGGTTTTTCTTCTTTTTCTTTTGTCAGTCGAGCCCCCTTGCATGCTGAAGACTGGAGGTAGGATGCCGAGGTTTCAAAGAGTGCTTTCCTTCCCCTTTTTCTCATGATATATATTTTTTATTTTGCTCTAACTTTTGCCTAGGATGTCCTTTCGGATTTTCAACCTAGCGAGCCCTTATTCTTCCCTTTTATTTTATTATTATTTTTTTTACTTGCTCTAATTTTGCCTAGGCC
Organism: Codonopsis lanceolata; assembly: GCA_013146195.2. NCBI lineage: Eukaryota > Viridiplantae > Streptophyta > Magnoliopsida > Asterales > Campanulaceae > Codonopsis > Codonopsis lanceolata. Next base: position 175,958,958 of record CM028378.1, read on the forward strand.
GCCCTTTCAGGTTTTCAGCCTAGCGAGCCCTTATTATTATTATTATTATTATTATTATTATTATTATTATTATTATTATTATTATTATTATTATTATTATTATTATTATTATTATTATTATTATTATTATTATTATTATTATTATTATTATTATTATTATTATTATTATTATTATTATTATTATTATTATTATTATTATTATTATTATTATTATTATTATTATTATTATTATTATTATTATTATTATTATTATTATTATTATTATTATTATTATTATTATTATTATTATTATTATTATTATTATTATTATTATTATTATTATTATTATTATTATTATTATTATTATTATTATTATTATTATTATTATTATTATTATTATTATTATTATTATTATTATTATTATTATTATTATTATTATTATTATTATTATTATTATTATTATTATTATTATTATTATTATTATTATTATTATTATTATTATTATTATTATTATTATTATTATTATTATTATTATTATTATTATTATTATTATTATTATTATTATTATTATTATTATTATTATTATTATTATTATTATTATTATTATTATTATTTTATGCTCTAACTTTTTCCTAGGCCGCCCTTTCGGGTTTTCAGCCTAGCGAGCTGGAGATGGAAGCACTTGCCAGATAGGGTGACTCAAGCATAATACCTTTTGAGCTCGTTGAGATTGGAGGGCTGAACAAGGTCTTCTTTTTCCTGGTTTGTGAGGAGTATGGCACCTCCTGACCGGATCTCTTTGATAATATACGGCACATCGTGGAAGAGAGTGGTGGCAGCCTTTTGATAAGTAGCCCCAGCATTTTTCAGCCCAAACGACATGACAGTGTAGCAATAAGTTCCCCAAGGAGTAGTGAATAAGGTCTTCTCCTGGTCCTCTGCTGCCATTTTGATTTGATTATAGCCCAGCATGCCGTTGACGAAGGATCTGATTTCATGAGAAGCAATGACGTCTACCACAATATTGATATTGGGTAGAGGGAAGTCATCTTTGGGCTTGGGAATGGTCACTATATTGGACAGCCAGATCGGGTATTTTACTACCCGAATGAAATCGACGTGTAGTTGCTTCATGATTTCTTCTTTGACTTGTAGTGACCATTCCGGCTTGATCCGACAGAACTTTTGTCTGATTGGCTGAGCATCCGGTTATATGGGGGTCTGGTGTTCGATTATGGCTGGGTCCAGCCCCGGCATATCTTCATAGGACCAGGCAAATATGTCTACAAACTCTTTGAGGAGGTCAATGAGTGCTATCCTTTCAGAGCCTTGCAGGTAGTTGCCGATTTTGATTCCTTTGGTTTTATTGTCCAGCCCCAGATTGATAGTGGATTAGTCTTCAGTTGCTGTTGATGAATGATGTTGTTCCTGGTGCTCTACTGACTTTACAAGCTCAAGCAAATAATTTTATCTTTCGGGCCTTTTTCATTAAACGACTCATTATTATAATTATTATTTAATGCGTCTTTTAATGTAGATGCAACTAAGGAATAAGCAAAGACATTTAGATTATGATTAAAAGCAAACCGTACAGGGTTTATTACATTATTGAGGACATGGGGTTTGATATCCTCAACTTTAGGGAGCGGATCGGTAGATGACCAATCTGTAAAGCTAGGGAAAGGAATAGGGATAATATATCCAAAGTGGTCCACCAGATCTGCGGGCGTCAAAAGCGGGTCGGTCGTAGTATACCAGTTCTGCAGAGGCTTATTAGAAATAGACTCAAACTCAGCAGGGAGCTTCTCATAATCAGCGCCTCTGCCTATCATACCCAGGAAGCTGTCACATGGTCTGTGTCAGAGTGACTACCTCTTTCCAGGTTTGGTTGGTAGTCTCGGCCAGATCGGGTAAGGTGGCTAACATCTCCATCGACCCAAGTGGCTTTTTAAATATTGCCAGTACTTTGGCTACCCAGGATAGTGTCCCAAGAGAGCATATTGAAGCTAGGCTCTTTTATGGATGGGGATGGAAAGAAAGGAACAAGGATATATGGTAATGGGTGTTTATTTGTTTCGAACTTGGGTACACAAAAATTTTCATCAACCTCAATCATGTTGATTTGAGGTAAAGGGTTATTGACTATATTTGGTTTGGGAGGAGGCTTTTCAATAACCTTATCATCTATAAGATCATGGATAGCATCTTTGAGCATATAACCATTTATCGGTGAGGTGACCACTGCAGCGATGATATTCCAAGTACTGGGCATGATTCCAGGTCCTGGACAGGGGGTTCGGTGGCTTATAATTTTCCATAGGCTTTAACACTCCTTGTGCCATTAGCCCCTGCAGGATTACAGACTAGGGGGCTTGCAATTCATCATAATGTCGATTCACCTTGTTCTGATTTCTAAAATTTCTATTCGGGCCATTATTCCCCCCGACTCTGTTGACAGACCTGTCCGCTCCATAAGACCATGGAACAGTGCCATAACTTTGGGTAGGAAAAGTGGCTAATGCATTTCCTACCATATTGACGACTGGTGCTGGTGTGGCTGCAGCTGTCTTTCTTTTAGAGTAACGGAAAGAGCTAGGAGGCGTATTGACTTGTAATTGCCCCGTCCGTATATCTTCATAAATACGGGCTCCTATCTCCACTATTTTTTTAAAATTGGTGTAGGGGAGATACCGCATGTGTTCCAGGTAAATGGGCTGGAGGTTTTTGATGAACATTCTGCATGACTCGGCCGGATCAGGTCTGTCAAAGGTCTGAGCCAACTTTCTTTTCCACCTGACTGCGAACTCAGCACATGTTTCTTTCTCCCTTTGGGTGCACGACTCAAGGTCCCTTCTATTTTCAGGACTGGTGTTGTCTTTGTATCTTTCAAGAAACACTTCAGCTATCTGGTCCCAAGTATTCATAGTGCTACTATCGGACAACATTAGCCATTGTTTGCAGCCCCTATTAGGGTGAGGTGAAAATTGGAAGCCATAGCTTCAAAGCTAGCTCCCCTTGACTGCATGCCGGTGGAATAAGATTTCAAATGGGATATAGGGCATCCAGTCCCATCAAATTTTTCTATGTCGGGCATTTTGAATTTTAAAGGCAATACTGCTGCAGGTTGTAATGTCAGTGCCCGCATAGAAAATTCCCCTTTGTTGAGAAGTTTGAGCATCATGGCCTTCTTATTTTCCATGTCAGCCTCCATTTTGGTGGCTGGGGTAGTTGGCTTTTGGTATATACTGGTTGGATTTGGGAAGGCTGGGTTAATTTCTGGCTGCGGTATCTGGTAAGGATTTTGGGCTGGATTAAGATTTTGGGCTGGATACGGATTTTGGGCTGGTGGATTCTGGGCTGGTGGAACTTGGGTAGGATAAGGATTTTGGGCTGGTGGAACTTGGGTAGGACAAGAATTTTGGGTTGGTGGATTTTGGGCTAGTGGATTCTGGGCTGGTGGATTATTGATGGTTTCGACTGGGCGGCCAGGATCATTATAAGGTAAATAAGTGGTAACTTGGCCTGGCGGGTTATAACTTTGTGGGTCAATATATGGGCTGTTCTGGAGTGGGTTGGTTATGGGAGAAGGGAGGTCATTTGGGCTTTGGGGAATTTTGGTGCTTGGGGAAGGATATGAAGGATAGGACGGGTAGGGGCTGATATTTGGGTAGTAGGGACTTGGTGGAGGATTGGGATTTGGGGTATCGACAATATTTGGTGGGTTAGTGTTTGGCTGGGGGTTTGGGTTTGGAGGCACATGAGATGTTGATGCTTCCTGGGGGACTGCAGGGGAAGAGTTCACCTCACCACGGGACTTTAAACTTTGCACCAGACTAGCCATTTGGCTCATCATACGAGCAGTCGCTGCACCCAAATTTTGGTCAAATCATTCCTGCATTGCTGGAGTCGGAGCGTACCCTGGAGCCCCTGCATCTGTACCCATAGCGGACTGGTCACTTTCTGCTACCATATTGCTCGGATCTGTTTTCTCTGAACTGATTCTGCCCTTGTTTGATCTGATACTGATATCCTCTGTTCTGATTTCTGCACTTATTTCCCGTATCAACCGACCAGTACTATCTCTACTTTTCCAAATTTGGGCCAGGTTTCTGAGGAAAATGGTGTTGGAGGTATCAGAAGGCTGGCTGAAGGCTTTCTGGGTTTGGAGTACAGCGTGCCTTTATTAATATTTTTATTTATTTATTATTTTCCCTACAATTGACCGGATAAGCACCTGCTTTATTTTGACAGTCTCAAGACTTTTCCTGGAACAGTGGATTCTTTCTCTAGAGTACAGGACCAACGTATTCCACCTGCCTTTTGACTCCCCAAGATCGGACTAATCTCAGGCGAATGGCCTATACTCTTTCCAGGATCCACCATTCGAAATGATCTAGGTCGAGCATCAGAGAATAATAAATCAGCCCCTGTGTATTTATTTCTTTTTTTGTTGCGCAATTTTTTTTGACTGATAATTAATTTTTTTTGTTGCGCAATCATTTTATTATTTTTTTGGCGAGATATATATATATATATATATATATATATATATATATATATTTGACTTCTTTTTTTTCATCATTTTTTTTTGACAGAGGCTGACCTACGATTCAAAGATGCAAAAACCGGTCGGTCTTTGAAGTGTCCTGAGAATCTATATGCATTCTAGCGTTGGCTTATGCAGGGGGTAGGCTGACCATGGTGTAGGGTAACAGTTCGGAATATACCTATATGTGTGCACGTGTGTGCGGTATCTAAAAATCAGTAAAATCTTTATTCATTTTCAAATATATAAACAGAAAAATATAACATATATGGCTTGTCTTGCTGTTACGTGTGGATTTTCTCGGCTTTTTAATTTGAGCGCAAGCAAGCAAGCACACCATATTAAGAAATAGAAAGAAAAGTGGGGAATCTATCTATCCCTATTAATTACAAATTGGTCCTATATCCCCAAAAGAAAATGGCAGAATGAATGCAAATATGTACAAATTGAGCAGAATAATAATAATAAAATCAATAATGAACAGAAAGAAATAATAATACAGAGCCGAAAATAAAGCAATATTAAAAATAAAGTCCCGGCCCTTTTATTGTGTTGCCCGGAATTTTTATTGTAAACATAATATATATATATATATATATATATATTTGAAACTTTTTCTTTTTCGATTTTTTTTGATCTTTTTAAAGAGAAATATTTTTAAATATACCTGTAACAACTATCGGAATGAAACGGCTGCAAGAGGATCATATCCACAAACATAGACACGAATATATAGGAACGCAATATTCAAATGCATAAATTAATATAACAAGCATACTTTAGCTAGAAACAAAGAAAACAAAAAAAGTTTTTGTTTTATGAGTCTAGCCATCCATTTTTTTAAAAATAAAACGATCTCCCCAGCAGAGTTGCCACTGTGGGTTCCCGGGAACGTGCGCCCGCACCCTTGGATAGGGGTGCGCGTACGTGCGGATGCGGGACACCACTGCTCTCGTTCCACCCTCCCTTATTTAGGGGAAGACGAAATCAAAAGTGCGAGAGGAGTGCTGTCAAAGATAGCACATTGGAATGCGTCTCAGTTGCCTTTAGTGGATTTTTGATCAAATATGGGAACTTTGGGTTTCCCGCATCAAGTTATCCCTTGTTTAGGGGATACCAGGATATGGGAATGCATCATCCTTTCATTCCCATTTTCCCCTTTTTAGGGGAAAACGGAAAAGTGCAAAGGAGTGTTGCGAGGCCCCACTGAATCCAAAAAGTTTTAGAGTCGTCATCTTTATTTTAAGGCAAAATAAAGCAAAACCAAAAAAGAAAAGAAAAACCAGAGATTGAAAAAGGGTTCGGAGGCTAAGTTACGAGTTGGGAAGGTGCTAGGCACCCAACTCGCCCTTTCGGTCTCAAAAATAGTTTTTAGCTAAAGTATGCTTATTGTTATATTTATTTAGCAAATAAATAAATCATTAAAAGACAGGAAAATAAAACAAATACATCCGTGACTACATTATTTACGGACTTGCAGCCATTTCCTTACAATAATTACAAATATATTTAAAAATATTTGGCCATTATAACAGCTCTTTTACATAGTATTTTCTAACTAAATCCGGGCAACACAACGGCTTATATTGTCTACATTGGGCCGGATTTAAATAACAACTTTTATAAAAATAATGTCCTTAAAGGCTATTACCTTTTAGGGCGGGGTGTGCTCGCTCTGTCCTTCTCGGGAGAAGGAAACTTTTATTGCTGCTGCTGCTGCTGTGATTTGGGCAGAGTGATGGCTTATTTGTGGTAGTTTTGGCTTACTTACTCGGGCAGAATGACGACTTAGTTTTGGTGGTTTTGGCCTATTTGGTTGGGCGGAATAACGGCTTATTTCGGGTGATTTCAGCCTATTTACTCAAGCAGAGTAACAGCTTACTTTATGATTTTTGGGCCGGGGAAATAAGGTGGATACCTAACTAAAGGGCTAGGGATCACTTTAACTGGTTAGATTTGTATTTGGAGGAGGTTTGGCAGAGTTTTGAGGTTTTATGAGAGAAGGGATCGCTCACACTCACTGATCGCTCACTGCGTTAAAAATACGTAGAGTAACTCTGGGCTTCAAGCCTTCGTCGAAAAAATTGTGTCTCAAAGCATAGCCGGGCACCTGTATTTATAGTTGGATTTGTGCTTTATCAGCTTGTACCGCGTGCTTGACATTTTGTACAATGCGTTAACTGATCGGCACTATTTGGGGACCTTGGCGCGGCCTAACAGCATATTTGGCGCGGAGCCAAGGGCAAAAAATTCTTCAATTTTCGACACTTTCCCCCCATGCAGTTCACTATTCATCCATCCTACTTTCTCCATTTGCATTTTTAACCCTGTAACTTGACATTTGTTAAGTTTAAGCAATTCTTGATATCACATGTCAGAGTCACACATCAGGGGTACGAAATTGGGGTGTCTACATAATCTCTATCATATGCAACCAAACACATGAAAATGTTTCACACTTGACTTTATACCATTTATGATCTCACAAGGAGTCATGGTGCTGTCGGGTCTTAGATAGACCCAATTTCAAGGTAACAAGCTATGCTTAAGGCCTCAGCTAAAAACGTTTTGACAAATTCTTCGAGCTCAACATGACTGAAGCCATTTCTTGTAATGTGCAAACTTTTCCGAGCTCAATTTTATTTATGTACAACTAACATGCTATAATGATAAAATATCTCTCTTTTCGCCCAACATCACACTTCCAGATCTCTCTCTCTTTAAATACCTGTAGGAATTATTCCGTAATATAACCCATATGAATTAATAGTAAATAAGTTTTAACAATTAAGTGTCCCACTTTGATGGTTAAGTGAGAATAAACATATGCTAAACTTGGGAGTTTTAAAGTGGTACTCCCTCTTCATGTGTCTTAAATAGTTGTACAAGGTATATATATAATCAATGGATGCACATATGTATATATTATTTCCCTTTAAGGATAAACATCATTGACTTAGTCAATGATGTTTATCAAGGTCATCATCACATTAATGCGGTGGCATGAAGGCTAGACCAAGGAAGGTTTGATTTGGTTTCCTTCATGTGAAGAAACCAAATCAACAAGTCACTCTCTCTCTCTCTCTCTCTCTCTCTATATATATATATATATATATATATATATATATATATGGTATGTCCGTAATAGGACGGAAGGGAGATACTGAGAGAGACTAAAAGCGTGTCTTCATATATAAGGGAAAAGAAAAGTGAAGGAAATTAAAGGGAAGCTCTCCTCACCATCAAGAAGGAATTAAAGAAAAGGCAAGGTTGAAAATTCCGCTTTCCATAACAGTTGCGAATCGATATCATGGACCCAGGTTAGTTTCCATTACATGTACATGTATATTAAATCGTGAGAATTATGTGTTCCAAGATTTTGGGTTCATAAAGTATAATGAGTTTCTTGAAAATGATTTATGTTTGAAACTCATGCTCGTATAAAAGGTTAACATGTGGTATTAGAGCTTAAGGTTGCGAACGCATACTTTCTTCGATTAAAGTATCTAGTATATTTTAAACTCTAAAGTTTGTATGGTAATTATACATATAATATTTTTGTTGCTCTTGTACTATTTAAAAGCGTAATTAGAGCTTTTGCGTAGTACGGTTTTTTTTTTTTTGTAAAATTAATTGGGTGTTCAACGCCAGTTATATTGAATTTCAATCTTTGCCGAAAATTTGTAGAACAAATTGGATATTATGTTTTATTTTTCAAATAAATTTTTAATGTTCTATTAAAGGCTTGAAATATAAAGTATAATTTATTGTTAAGACATTAATAGCTTGTTAGTCACCAAAGTGGTCTGGCTGAATGGAATGTCTAATACATTAAATTAAGGGCGAAGCGTAGAAATGGTCCATTGACTATATGCCTCTTACAGTTTTAGTCCTTTAACAATTTTTGTCAAATCTGAGTCCTTTGAGTATAAATTTTTTTCAGCGTCAGTCATTTTGATGGATGTCGTTAACAAAATACCGTTAAGTTACACATGTGCATTTAGTAAGGGCTAAAATGATTTTTTTTCAAACTTAACTTATATCACAATTTTTAATTGTTTCCCTAGGGTTTGAAAAATCACTATGAGGCCCTCTTCCAAATTTTTTTGGGAAACCCACGAAAAATCCTCCATGTCAAAATTTCATTTGAAAAGTTAAATGAGATTTTTTTATTCAAATCCCTTTGATTTTTGTTTCATTGTTTTCCAATCAGATTTCATATATAAATTAACCGATCCAAATTGGTGTTTTGAGAAATTACTATTAATATTTGGGTATTGAGACCTGTTATTTGTTGGTTTGAAGCTGAGATTTAAAAAAAAGTTAATTTAATTAAAGAATGGTGACCATTGTTGGATTTAATAATGGATGTGGGTTGAGAAATTTGAGAAAGAAACAGATGATTAATGAAGGGGGAAAGAAAAAGATATTGTAGAAAAAGATCGAAATGTTTCTCTAGAGGAACTGTCCCGTCCCAAATGAGCATTTGAGAAAGAACGGGCTTATGCATATGTCTACTTGGAAGAATTTTCAGAAGATTGACGTCGACCACCCATTGCCCCAACTTCACGCTTAGTAGCCCCAACATTGGCAGCTGGTCTGGAATCAAGGGATGTTACATGAATAGGATCTGAAGACGAAGAATACACCCCTACCACATAACTGCTTAGAGTTGCCATAGAATGCAATTAAGAATCATTTGCTTTCCCTGCTTGCACAAATGGAGCAACATTTGAAACCAAAGGTGTATCTTTCCAATCAGTGCCACTTAAATTGGTCTCCTTGGCTTGCCTAGTGCGTGAATCAGCTGGCCCATTAAAATGATGCCCAACAGGTGGCTTTTGATTGTTAAAAGTCCCTGTTGAATTGCCAAAAAATTGAGGAAGAAGGCCTCACAATTATTTTTCAAACCCTAGGGACTCAATTGAACATTGTGATATAAGTTAAGTTTGAAAAAAAAATCAGTTTAACCCTTACTAAATGCACATGGGAAACTTAACAGTATTTTGTTAATGACATCCATCAAAAGGACTGACGCTAAAAAAATTAAATACTCAAAGGACCTAGATTTGACAAAAAATTGTTAAGAGACTAAAACTGTGAGAGGCCTATAGTCAGCAAACCATTTTTGTGCTTCACCCTAAAATTAATTTTATGTCAGTTGTTCATGAGTACAGAGATACCTTTAAAAATGACAAGAAAAGTTCATTGAACAATTGATTTTATAGACTAATTGTTAGAAGGTTGTCCAAAGACGAACCATTACAAGTAGTCTATAACGTTAAAGGGACTAATCATTGTACCTTGGTGGTTAAATAAAATGTATATCCAAAGATAGACAACTTATTATAGTATTGTATATATGCTATGATTATCCATTAAAGTGTCTATCATATGGCATCAATTAAATTGTTTGTGTTTAAGGCTTATCCAAAGGTGAACTTAAATACATGCTTAAAGTTCATGACTGTTTATGAATTTATTAAAGTTAACTCAAAGCACTAATGGTTGAGCATGTATAAATGTTTTGTAGCCTCGTTAAGTCTTTTTGCATCAGGAAGTTTGGTTCGTAAGTTCAACAGGCTGAACTATACTGATTGGTCTAAAAAAATCTAGTTTACTCTGTGTGTTATGGATTTGGACATAGCTATAGTATCAGATGAAAATCCCGCAACCATTACTGAGACTAGCTTAGAAGATGAAAAGTCCATCTATGGGGCTTGGGAGCGGTCTAACAAGCTGAGCTTGAACCTTATGAAAATGACTATGGCTAAAAACTATTAAAGCCATCAAAGTCAAAGACTGAAGATGCTAGAGAGTTCATGCTAAAGGTTAAAGTTTATTCTTAGTTGGATCTTGTAGATAAATCCATTGTAGGCAATCTCATAGGCGAATTGACTACAAAGAAGTTTGATTGGTCAAAGCCAATTCATGATCATGTAATAGAAATGTACAACATAGCAGCAAAGTTGAAGACTATGAGAATGGATATGAGTGATAGCTTTCTCGTACTGTTCATAATGAATTCCATTCCTGCTGATTTTGGCCTATTCCAGGTGAACTACAACACCATGAAAGATAAATGGAACTTTAAACAATTAAAGGCCATGTTAGTGCAGGAGGAAGGGATATTAAATAAAATAAAAGATCACTCTATCCATCTCATAGTTTATGATGGTGCTAGCAGCAGCAAGTTCAAACCAGGTAAAAGAGACAAAGTCAAAAAAAAATGATACGGCCCCAATAAAGGTTTATGATGGCCAAATCAAGAAAAAGAAAATTAGGTGTTTCTTTTATAGCAAAGAAGGACACATAAAGGCCGATTGTCCTAAACAAAATGAATGGTTCGAGAATAAAAGGTACATATTATATTTCTGTATGTTTTGAATCAAATATTATTGAAGTACCTAATAATTCCTGGTGGTTAGATTCTGGTGCAACTACTCGTGTTTCATGTTATATAGGGATTTAGTACGATCTAGCCCATAAACAGAAATGAACAGTACTTGTTTATGGGAAACATGATGAAGGCACGAATAGAGGGCATAAGGACTTATAGGTTGCTTTTGGACATTGGGTGTCACATAAACCAGGAAATATGTTTCTATGTACTTGAATGTGCCTGAAATCTTATTTCAGTAAGGAAGCTGGATGTAATAGGTTATCCTTTTTAGATTTGGAAGGGCAGGTTTTTGTTGTATAAAGATAATTATTTTTATGGGTCAAGAAAGTTGAATGACTTACTTTATCGTGTAAATCTCAACAACGATTTTGTTGAATCTTTGTTTCATGTTGAAAGGAATGTAGGCATTAAACGTAGTACACCAAATGAAAGTTCAGCTTACTTATGGCATCAAAGATTGGGTCACATTTCCAAAGAAAGGTTATTGAGGTTGATGAAAAGTGAAATTCTTCCTCAATTGGATTTTAGTGACAAGAACTTATGTGTCGACAACATTAAAGGAAAGCGGACTAAAACCACAGTAAAGAAATCAGTCACACAAAGCACTCAACTCTTTGGGCTGATACACACTGATATTTGTGGTCCTTTTGACATTCCAAGTTGGAGCGGCGAACAATATTTCATTACCTTTATTGATGACTACTCACGTTATGGTTATATTTATCTATTGCATGAAAAGTCTCATTCAATGAATATCCTCGAGGTGTTCATAAATGAAGTGGAAAGGTAGTTAGATAAGAAAGTTAATAAAGTGAGATCGGATAGAGGTGGTGAGTATTACGGAAAATTTATTGAAAAGGGACAATGTTCACGTCCATTTGCAAAGTTCCTTGAAAGTCGTGTCATTTGTCCACAGTATACAATGCCTGGGACTCCTCAGCAGAATGGTGTTATTGAGAGACGAAATCGTACATTAATGGATATGGTTAGGAGTATGTTAAATGATTGCTCCTTACCCCTATCAATGTGGATGCATACTGTTAGTCCCAAAAGGCACAATAATAAGCTAGAAGGGGGATTGAATAGCTTATTATACACTTAAAACTTTTTGTATTAGTTCCTAAAACAAGCACTTGCAATCTATTAAGGAGATTGAAGTAGCGGAAGTCTTGTAAGGAAGACAGTTCAAGTCTGCCGATTAAGGACTACTGGTAGAGTTGACGGAAAACTCAAGTCTGTTGTTGAAGGAATAAGTAAAGGAAACAAGAAACAGTTCAAAGTAGTAATCAACCAAAAAGGAAGAACACAAGTATTTGAGATGGTTCATATTATAAAGAGTGCTACGTCCACCACCAAGGCAGTTAACCTTAGATTTAAAATGTGCACTATATTTTCCAATAGTTCTATTACAAGGAATATATCCAATGGATCGTGTACAAAATATTTGACTTGTGTTTGGGGGTTTGAGATTTGAATATCTGGATAAACAACATATTCAATTGTGCAGAAGAATAATTAAAGGGAACAAAAATAAGAAGCTTAAGATAAATGTTGATGCAGATCTTCTTGATTGTTGTCGAGGACTTCTTGATCAGTTTATGATCTCTTGAATGAACTGAGTGTAAAGACTTTATGTTGTTGGAGAATTTTCGGAGCATTATTATCTTCAGTCTTTAATGGCAGTATTTATAGAAGGGGCATTCTTGAGATCCGTTGGAGAAGACGAAGTGTAACAGCCTTATTAGGTTGAATGCATTAAATGCATGGAGCTGTCTTGTGGATTTCGTCTTCACTGATTCTCGGCGAAAGGTGAGTGGTGCGAGTTGTTGCAAAACCATGTAGGAAAGTCGAGGTGCATGTCTAATTGTTGGTACTATAAAAGACCATTCACCGCTCATCGCTTCGCACGCGAAAGTCTTCTCGCTTTTACGGAAAGGTCGCGTGTCTAAGAAGTATTCAAATTCAAACTGATAAAGGATGAATTTAATTAATCCACTAAGACTTGGTGAATGTACACGTCATGCTTGAACACGTGCAGACAAGGTCTGCCGCTGGATGCTGTTGAAGGTCTTCCGGTGAAGCATGGCTAAAGTCTTCCATTGAACCTATGAAGCCTATAAGAAACTATTCTATGGAAAAGTTCTATGCACAACTGCCACGCTAATTGATACGCAGCCCAATTAGCCACTAATGTATAAAATTAATGTAATGTATGAACAGATGTAAATCAAAAATACAAATGAGAAACAACAATCTCGTCCTATTTACATCTGGTCATCATTACTTACAAGTGAGGGCTATAAACAAATATATGATAGATAATAGCATGTCAAGAGTGATTTTAGATTTATAACGGTAGACACGCCTCTATCAAACAGAAGAACACCTCAAGTGTAAAATCTAATCTAGGTGCTTACAAACAGAAGAGATGAAGAAAACAACACACAGATTAGTAGTAAAGAGTTCAATTATGGATTTAAACTGAATGTTTAAATTCTAAGCAGATATATGAATTGAAATAGCAAGAATTGAATAGTAGACATTTTTGAAAGACAATTAATCTTCTGTATTGAAACGAGAAGTTTAATATTACAGAGTTTTCAAAAATATAAAGATAGATACAAAGGTTAAGGAAAGAAAAAAGATACAAAACTACCATGGTCTTTTCCCTTTGCCTTTGTCTGCTGCTTCCTTCTCTTTTCCTTGATGTCCAAGTTCTTCAGCTCTTCTGACGTACTCTTCGTGGGCAGAGGTAGGAGGTCTGGTGGAGCGAGAACAGTAGTCCAGTTATTCACGTAGACAGTTGTTCTCTTCCATTAGCATCTGGTTGATAGACCTCATTTGTCTCTCTTCTGTGATGGCCAGATCACGATCACGTTGAGCATTGAGTACATCGTGAGGCGAGTTGAGAGCAATTTTGTTGAACTCGACAACAGCCGGGCGGTTGTGGCCAAGATGGAGAGTGATGGCGTGGAACAATTCGTAAAACAGAGATGAGCAGAGCCGTGCGCATTCCGTGTGTTGAGCTTCAACGTTGATCTTGGCATCAGTGAACTCGTGCTTCATCTGTCCGAATCTTGTCCGCACATCTTCTTGAAATTAACGAAGGATGGCAACATTTCTATCATTTTCTTTGGACGCGGTAGTTGCAAGCTCGGCGCCAACTGTGGAGATATTGGTGAGTTCTCCCAGTTTGTCGTAAAAGGCGTCCTGGCGAGCCAAAATTTCAGAGTTGGCCGGTTGAGATGGAGAAGGGTCCAGGCCAATGTGTATATGCTCACTGCCAGCAGAAAAGGTGGCTTCGGCAGTGGTTGTGGGTCGGAAGGGCTGTTGGAGAGGTGGAGTGGCAGAGTCGGAAGAGGTTAAGTCGCGGGAAGGGAATGTATGAGTTGAGGAGGAAACTGTTATGGGTGGAGAGTGGGGAGGTGTTGGTGGATGGTCAAGTTCAATGTCAGTGTTTGAGTTGTCACTGAGCATTGAAGGTTCTGGTAGGGGGTCGGTAGAGAACCAAAAGGAAGGGGCGGGGTTGAAAAGGGATTTGGGTTTAAGTAGGGTAGGTTGGGATGAAGGTTGGGGGAAGAGATCTGCTACCGATGAAAGTTCAAAGAGAAACTTCGAGGCAGCAGAGTCTAGGGGTTTAATGGGTGTGGTTTGGGTTCGTTCGGATGGTGTAGTTTGGGTGGTAGGGTTACGGTGGGGTGAAGCAGGGGTGGGTGGGTTTGGTGAATAGTTGAAGGGTGAGGGAGGAGGTGGAGGGGGTGTTCTGGCAGGCTCCTCCTAGGTGTGTGGCTCCTCCTGAGGGATAGACTCCTCCGGAGGGGGTGAACTCCTCTGAGTAGATGACTCAGTAGGAATGGGTTGGGTAGCGCTAGAGGGTTGGTTGCCAGCAGACTTTTTCGCCTTTAGCAACCGAACGTAAAGTTCAACGCTTTATCTACAGAGGCTAGAGTGTCTGCCGGTGGTCGGGTTGCCCTGCATGTTTTACGTAGTCGCCTACGTTTAGGTTTTGGTGAAGGTGAGGGTTGGTCAAAAGAGGGTTTATGTTTGGGTTTAGGAGAAGGCTGGGTAGTGGAGGTTGGTTGGTCTGGGTTAGAAGGTGGGGGAGATGAAGGCATTTTCAGGAGCCTGCCAGATTCTGACACGCCTCGGCCTTCGCCTCTTGCCTAATCCACTTGGCTTGAAGCTTTTTAGCCTCTTCTTCCGTCCTTGCTCTTTTGGCCTTGGCCGCTTCCTTTTTCTTCAGCAATTGCTCAGACTCTTCAGCCATATCTTTTGCTTTCTGGTGAATGTCTCGAGCAAGGCAGGCATTGAATTTGTCAGCTATAGTATGATAGCTCTTGTTAGCAGCATCATATGTGCCCATGTTGAAACGCGTGATGACCATTGGCGTTGGCTTGGCTACCTTTTCAAGAGAGACATTGGGAAGTCTTTGTTGCTACCTTCGCTTGTTCTCGTAGTCGGCATACTTCTTGAAGAAAGTGGCCGTCAGCTTCTTGTCCTTGCTCACAAGAGTGAGCTCATCTTCCTTAACGGAAGAGTTGATTTCTGCCGTGTCCTGTAGAAGGACATTGATTAGCCTGACAAAAGGCCGTTTGCAGTTGGGGTTGTCCTTCACTTTCTCAACATACTATTTCATTTCATTGAATACGATAGTGCCGTAGTTGAGGTGAGTCTGTAGGAAGACGGCACTGGTGAGGTTCAGCTGTTAGGTAGTGAGCATGTCGTGGGCCCCGCTTCTGAATAGAAGGCCCCTTGCTGCATGGTTTAGGCGCAAGACGCCCGTAGGGAAGAGGTTCCTCAAGCATTTTGCCTTGAGGTTCCCTCAGAGTATTAATTCCCCTCATTGCTTCCCAGGCATGGTCAGCCTCAGCAATGGTTATCTCCAATTCACCACCATAGCACACTCCAATGATTTTGGAAATCATTTTGGTAGTGATGGAGACGGGTCGTCCTCGAATCCATCCACGCATTGTAGTCGGATTCCTGATGACCATTCTCTGATAGAATTCCTCAGCAAGGAGGATACTGTAGTCCTTGTCATGAAGGAAGAAAAGCGGTAGAATCACCGAAGCATTCATATCTTCGTAGGCTTTGACGCTGGCGGTGAATGTGTAGACAGAGTTAAGGTCTATGCATATGCCGGGTACATACAGCTTCGGGTCCAGAGCCATTATAATGTCGTGAGGAGTAGGATATCGAGGGTATCCTGGAAGGTTAACAGACGGACTAGGTGGTATAGCCTTCTCAGGGTCAAACTCTTTCCTGCTGTCACTTTTTGACTTTGAAGAGGATTTTACCCACAAAAACACATTTAGAAATTAGGGCTTTTGACTTTACAGAACAAACAATCAAAGATTTCATTTTTTGTGAAATTAATTTAAAAGTTTCGATTAAAATCTTGAAACCCTTGAATGTTTTGGATAAATAACCCAGGGAAACATTAACAGATGATTTCTAAGAGTAATGAGTATACAAAGTACAGAGAAAACTTTTAGTTTCAAGGTTTTGAAAAACAACAATGGCGGAAACCGTCCAGATACGCAAAAGCGTCCTTTCGGATTCCTTTAAAATAACTCAAAAAAGGAAATACTGAACAAAAATTAATGAATAGCAAACCAGAGAGTAGTGAAGAGCATACCATTGTCGCTGTAGAGAAGAAGAAGTGAAGAATAGTTTGGAAATGGAGGAAGCAGTTGCAGAGAGAAAGAAAGGGTTTGAGTAGAGAGAGAAATATTAGAGAGAGAGGGGTTTCGTAAAGTTTTTGGAAAGGGCGGTTCAAAGTCTATTTAAAGGAGGAAAAAAATCTTTTAGCGAAAAAGCTGTAACTTACGATATTTTCAAAGTACTAAAAATTTTGACTTTTAACCCCTTTTTCCTTTTAGAAACCTTTCCTGTTTTAATAGACTAAGTTGAAACACTAAACTGGTAAACGAGAAGAGCTAAAGTCTGCCATTAGAAGGCAAATAAAGTCTGCCGGTTAGTAAAAGTCTAAGTCTGCCGGTATGAAAGAAAAACTTAAAGAATAGAAATTAAGAGTAGGATCACTCATACTAAGATTACTCCTTAAGTAAGTAAACCGAGTTGCATCCAGTGGTTTGGTGAGAATGTCAGCCAATTGATGTTCAGTTGGAATATATTCCAGACTGATGTTACCTTTTTCCACATGATCTTTGAGGAAGTGATAACGGATATCAATGTGCTTTGTCTTCGAGTGCATCACTGGATTTTTGGAGACTGAAATTGCTGAAGTGTTATCATACATGATTGGACAATTTGCAGTCTTGATGTTGTAGTCCACTAGCTGCTACTTCATCCATATTAGCTAAGAGCAACAACTGCTGGCAGCAATATATTCTGCCTCTGTGGTTGAGTTTGCAACCGATCCTTGCTTCTTGCATGACCATGACACAAGTCTATTTCCAAGAAATTGACAAGTCCCACTGGTGCTTCTTCTACTCACTTTGCAGGCTGCATAATCTGCATCTAAGTACCCAACTAGATCGAAGTTGTTGCGTTTGGAATACCAGATACCTAGATTTGTAGTGGTTGAAACATATCTGATGATACGTTTAGCAACAAGCAAATGTGATTCCCTTGGATCTGTCTGAAATCTAGCACAAACACAAACAACAAACATAATATCGTCTACGGGCAAGAAGGTAAAGAAGTGAACCCTATGATTCCTCGGCACTGGTCATGTTCTCTTGCTTTCCCTTTTCATCTTTGTCAAGATGGTAGTGGGTAGACATTGGAGTCTCAAATCCTTTTGATGAATCAAGACCAAATTTCTTGATAAGTTCCTTTGCATATTTGGTTTGGCTAATGAAGATCCCATCTGAAATCTGCTGAATCTGGCAAATCTAGAAAGACGCGAGCTTCCCATCATGCTCATCTCGAACTTGCTTTTGCATTAGCTTCTCGAATCGCCACAGCTTTGGTTTGTAGATCTAAAGATAATGTCGCCCACGAGATTTGTACCACCGTAGAGAATGACCTTTCCAGGTCTTGAGGATGAACAGAGTTCAGTGTCTATTCCTCCTCTCACGAGCTTGTTTCAGCCATAGTAGTGCTTTCTTTGAGACGGTCAGACATGATCCCGCTTGTCTTGAATGACAAAACCCGAGGTTGTTCAACGATACGCTTAAAGATCACCATTGAGAAAGGCACTCTTCACATCCATCTCGAGAAATTTTAAAGTCCATGAACGAAACATAGGCTAGAAAGAGTCTAATTGCCTCTAATCTAGCAACAGAGAAAATGTTTCATCGAAGTAAATTCCTTCTTCCTCGCTTGCAGCCTTGAGCAACCAATCTAGCTTTGTTTCCGGTGACGTTCCCATCTTCATCTCTCTTGTTCCTCGAATACCCACTTGGTACCGATAACCGGATGGCCGGCTCGAACTAGGCTCCACACACTTTGCATCTTTCAAACCGGTTCAGCCTCTCTTCCGCATAGCTTCAATCCAAGAATGGTTTTTGATAGCTTCATCAATTTTCTTTGGCTCGATTTCAAACACGAATGCGAATGCAAACATGGTCTCATTTGGAACTCTATTCCTCGCATTTAACTCCCGAGTTGAGATCACCAATGATTTGAGAAATGGATGATCTCTGTTTCAATAATACTGAGGAAGATCACTCCTGGTGGGTTTTTCCCTTAAAGATTCTGGAGTGGGTAGAGAAGGAGATCCATCAAAATTAGGTTCATAAGAGATAGGATCTTCAAAAATTTCATTTTCTGGTGAACAAGAAGGGTGAGTGATCTCGCAGCGTTTGGGGTAAAATAGAAGAGATGGGTTCTGTGGTCAACCAAGAAAGAGTTGAGTTGGCACCAGCAGAGTTAAAATCTGTTGGTGCAGGTTAGCGTAACCGAAGGGTTTCAGTAGCTGGAGGATTACGAAGCGTAGTAGAAGCAGATGTTGTATTTGTACTATCTCATCATCATCGTAATCATTAGCAACATTCTGAGCCTTTCGAGGCTTTAACAAGTCATATTCATCAAAAAGTAACATGCACATATTCGAATATTTTTAAAGAACTTTTGTTGAAAATGCGAGATGCTTTTGAATGTTTGGAATAGCCTAGAAAAATCCTTCGTCTGATTTTGAATCAATTTACCTCTATATTCTTTTCCATTATATAGAATAAAACATTTATAGACGAAGATTTTGAAAAATCCTATGTTTGGGGCTCTTCCTCTCCATATTTCATATGGAGTTTTGTTATGAAACTTGTTTACCGAGGGATCTATTCAGGTAAAACATGCGAGTTGACTTTCCGCCCGTATACTTTGAAGTTTAGCTTCACAAAGATAGTTCTTGCCGATTCAATTAGTGTCATGTTCTTCCGCTCACCTACACCATTTTGTTGAGGAGTTCCGGCCAGAGAGAAGTTGTGGCCGATCCCGTGGTCATCACAATATCTTTCTACACCGTTGTTCTTGATTTCGGGTTCCATTGTATCGTCGATATGTCACTAATGTCTTCAAACTTTTGGGTTTGAAGTCTTCTGAAAAGAGCGGTGACTAGATCATATGTCTCATCTTTCGAAGTCATTGTTTTGATCCAGTGTGAACCTAGAGTAGTCGTCAACTACTTGTTCCCGGAGATACCGAATCGCAAAGTGATTGGTCCAAAGAGATCCATATGGTTGAAGAGATCCGGTCGCTGACATATTTACTTTCTTTGAAGCACTTGGAAAGTTTTCCCAATTGGCAAGCTTTGCAACTTCGTCATGGTTGGCGCACACCATAGTAGACCTTAACAAGCCCATCTTTTGGAAAGCTTGGAGGTACTTGAAGTTGAGGTGACTAAGACGCTTGTGCCAAAGCAACCTGTTGTCACGAACGTTGTTAGCGACTAGGCAAAGTGGAGAATCTCCCTAGAAATTTAAGTCCACGACATAGGCGTTTCCTTGTCTATGCCGATTAGTAGAGTTGAGGTGGATTCACGATCTTTGATGAGACATTGGTTGGAGGAGAATTGGCGGATGAGTCCTTTGTCGCGAGGTGGGATATGCTCGAGGATTGTGCTTTAAGCCATTCACTAGAGAAAACTTTGTTGATGGAGAGACTTCCTCTAGTGATTGAGCCATACCCAATGTTTTTCCTCTTGCATTGTCACCGAAAATCACCGTGGGACCTTTGGCTTCTATATCGAGTAGACTTCTTTCATCATGTGTCTTGAGCGACCATCCGGTACGGATGTCCTTATCTTACGTATCTATAGCCATGAAAAGACCACTGAAAATATCAAAAACAAGGTCCCCTTTATTTTCATTTGGGTCTGAGGATTAGCAACCTTTTGGAACCCATACACTGCCTAACCTTGAGAGAACTAGGTCTCTCGGTTTTGGAGTGAACCTGAAGCCGGGGCGATGCGGGGCCGGATGGCCTAAACAATTGCAAGAATGACAAAGATGAAAGTTCCATGAGGG
>CM028378.1:175979419-176007621 GCA_013146195.2 Codonopsis lanceolata
AACTTAACGTAATACAATCTCTTGCAACGAATTTAACGCATCGTAATCTCAATGTAACGCAACTTAACGTGACGTAACGTACTTAACTTAACGCCACGTAAAGTAACGTATCTTCTAACGAAACGTAACGTACCATTTTAACTTACATGAATATGTTATTTCTCCAAGATTCCATGTTGCATACAATGATGAGCACAAATGCATTAACGGGTTACATTTTTGTCTCGATCTCGATCCGACGTAAAAACCCAATCTGATCAAATATTTTTCAAAAATTTTGTTTAGCGGAAGTTACCCCTAATTGGAAAATACCTCAATTTGTTCACGACAATGCATCAATTCGTTTAACGGGTTACCCTAATTTTAAATTATGAAAATATTTAGCTTAATTTAAAGCAGATATTAATAAACACGTAAGCATTAGCCACATGCAAAATTCAAATTTACTCTACTTATATAATTTTGTTATTATTTTCTTAAATATATAAATTTTAAGTTTGTATTGTAATTATATATGCTAATCATTTTAATGAATGATAAATTAAATTATTAAATTAATATTTCAAATATTAATTTAATAATAAAATATCATTCTCATTAAAATGATATATTTCCTATATATACATACATACATACATATATATATATGCTACATACATATATACACACACACACACACACACACACACACACAAAGGGGATTTTACAAAAAAAATAAATATTTCAAAAACATTATTTATTTTAATTTTATTAAAGGGATTTTAAAAATACAAAACATTATTTATACAAAAACAAACAAATACTATTAACGGAAAATTGCCGCTAAAGTCACCTTAGCTTACCTAAATTTAACGTCGCTAATTAAATAAATTATGAAAAGCATCTCTTTTCCGTTGCTAAAGGTCACCTTAGCCACGAATTTTCCGGCAATACTATTTTTCGACTTATTTTAATTTAAATTCCAACAATCGAAAATTTTGTCGCTAAAGTTGTGACTCCTAGCTAACGTAAAATTCCTGCCGATAAATATTTTAAATTTAATTTTCTTTAGCGGCCGAAATTTTCCGATTCTTTGGAATTAATATTTATTTGAAATATTTTGTTTTTTGTAAATAAATAATGTTTTGAAATATTTGTGTTTTTTGTAAAATCCATTTGTATTTATGTGTGTGTGTGTGTATATATATATAATTATAATCTTTTTAATGAATGATATTTTATTATTAAATTAATATTTGAAATGTTAATTTAATAATATAATATCAATAATTAAAATGATTAGCATCAATATAATTACAAAAATAAAAATATTCACATTACAACAACTTAACTTAACGCGTAACATAACGTAGCGTAACTTTACTTAACGTAGCGTAACTTAGCGTGTAAAGTTAACGTAAAAGTAATGTAATGTAACAATGTAGCGTGGCGTAACTTAGCGTAGCGCGTGTAACTGGCGTAGCGTAGCGTGGCATTAGCGTGGCAACGTAGCGTAAGTTAAGTTAATAACTGGCGTAACGTGGCGTAACATATAACGTAACGTAACTTAACATAACGTAACGTAACGTAACGTAATGTAAGTTAAGTTAATCTAACTTAACGTAACGTAACGTAACGTAACTTAACATACTGTAACTTAACGTAACATAAGTTAACTTAACTTAACTAATGAAAACACGATACACCTATTGGCAAAATGGTATAATGGAGTACGATGGACCGTTATAACATTAAAACATGCTACGCCTATTGGCGAAATGTTATAATGGACTACGATGAACCATTATAACATGAAAACACGCTACGCTTATTAATTGACTAAATGGTATAATGGAGTACGATGGATCATTATAACATGAAAATACGCTACGCCTATTGACGAAATAGTATAATGGAGTACGATGGACCATTATAACATGAAAACACGCTACGCCGATTGGCGAAATGTTATAATAGACTACGATGGACCATTATAACATGAACGAGTTAACTTAATGTAACATAACGTAACGTAACGTAATGTAATGTAATGTAATGTAACTTAACATAACTTAACTTAACGTAACGTAACTTAACTTACGTAACTTAAGGTAACATAAGTTAACTTAACGTACTTGTGGCGTAATGGCAATATTACTTAGCTAACAACGTAACGTAACTTCACGTAATAACATTATCGTAATAACGTGATGGCAGTAACTTAACGATAAATAACGTATGCGTAACTTAACGTCCGTAAATAACGTAACTTAGCAACGTAGCGTAACGTTGCCGCGTAACTAACATAACTTAACGTAACGTAACCTAACGTTACTTAGCGGGTTACCCTAATTTTAAATAATGAAAATATTTAGCAACGGAATGTGCTAGAGACATGCAACACAGTATGACAAATGCAAATTCAAATTTACTCTATTTATATAATTTTGTTATTATTTTCTTAAATATATAAATTAAGTTGTAATGTGAATATTTTTATTTTTGTAATTATATTGATGTTAATCATTTTAATGAATGATATAATATTATTAAATTAATATTTCAAATATTAATTTATTAATAATATAATTTAATGAATGATATTTTAAGTGTGTGTGTGTATATATTAATTTGTATATACATGAAAACACAATTATAATGGAGTACGATGGACCATTATAACATGAAAACACATTACGCCTATTGGCAAAATGGTATAATGGAGTACGATGGACCATTATAACATGAAAACACGATACGCCTATTGGCGAAATGTTATAACTTAACGTAACGTAACGTAACTTAATGTAACATAAGTTAACCTAACCTAATGTAACGTAAGTTAACTTAACTTAATGTAACGTAAGTTAACTTAACTTAACGTAACGTAACGTAACTTAACGTAACGTAACGTAACTTACGTAATGTAAGTTAACTTAACTTAACGTAACGTAACGTAACGTAACGCAATTTAACTTAACGTAATGTAACGTAACTTAATGTAACTTAACGTAACTTAACGTAACGTAAGTTAACTTAACTTAACGTAACTTAATGTAACGTAACTTAACGTGACGTAACATAACGTAACATAACATAACTTAACGTAATGTAATGTAACGTAACTTAACGTAACGTAACGTAACCACTTGTCTCAACCTTGGGCCTTCGGGTTTTCTTCCCCCAAGAAGTACTTGACCTAGGCTGATCAATATCTTTCGCAGATTTAGTTCCTCCCCAACTAGTGGATCTAGAAAGTTCTTCCTTTCACCACCCACTTGATACTGGTTTTTCTGTACCAGCACCCACATTCTGCATTTTGTTTATCACCTTCTCCCAACCACCACTTGACTCATCATTTTTCTTAGATCCCACTGCAACCCAACCACTCGACTGGTCAGTTTGGTCCACCTTGGTACCCTTATATCATTAGTATTTTTGAAAGTACCATAATTTGGGAATTCCTTAATCCGTGTGACTGGTGAGGATAATAATTTTGGGATGAACGAAATATATTAGAGATTTGGAAAAGATTTTTTTAATTAAAATTTCATTCATTGGAGATGTAAAATATTTTTATACAAGTGACATTTAGATAATGACATATGGCTAACCAGAATCTAAAAAAATCAAGTGTCATGTTTCAAAAGCCGCTTGTATAATATATATATATATATACAATTTTGCTAATGAATATATATTACTACAAAAAAGTACGATGAATATATAATTTTACAGTTTTATGGTTGCGAAAATTTGTATTTGCATTTTTTTTATTTTTAATTGTTATCGCAATTAACTTCATCAATTTAATTTTTTTCCGATCCGTAATTTCGTATACAAATTAAAAAAATTAAAAAAAAACATAAGTTTTGTAATTTGAATATTTTTTTTTCTTTTTAACTATTATCGTAATTAACTTAAGCAATTTAATTTTTGTCCGGACCGCAATTTTGTATACAAATTATTAATTAATCCCTCCGTTCCGGGCAAAGAAGCTCCGTTTGAAAGTCAAATTTTTTTATAAGAAAATAATATTTTTAGTAGTTCATTTCTACAATATCTGAACGTCATTGGTTTCTCATACCTTGTAACGGATCATAATCCTCGTCAATTACTTTACAACGTGTCAACCATTGATTATATCCTCAATCTAACGGTCTCAGTTTCTTCATTCTTGAGAATTTAAATAGCTACCAAATCCCCCTGTCAGTTCATTATTCGTAATAGTCTAAACTCCCTCTCTCTCTCTCTAGAATAAACAAACACACAATCTCTCTCTAAAACAATGGCTCGTACCAAGCAGACCGCAAGGAAATCTACCGGTGGGAAGGCGCCAAGGAAGCAGCTGGCAACCAAGGCCAGAAATCGGCCCGGCGATCGGAGGAGTGAAGAAGCCACACGATTCGGCCAGAACGGTGGCGTTGAGGGAGATCAGGAAATACCAGAAGAGCACTGAGTTGTTGATCCGTAAGCTTCCATTCCAGAGGCTGGTTAGGGAAATCGCACAAGATTTCAAGACAAATCTGAGGTTTTCAGAGCTCCACTGTTGCTGTTCTGCAAGAAGCAGCCGAGGCTTATCTGGTGGGATTGTTTGAAGACACAAACCTTTGTGCAATTCATGCCAAGAGGGTAACTATTATGCCTAAGGATATCCAGCTTGCTGGTAGAATTCGGGGAGAGAGAACTTAGAAATGTGGTTGATTTGAGTGAGAAATGGAAGAAATTTGGAGAATAAGAGAAAGGAGGAGTCACGGCCAGTTTTGGAGAAGAAGGAGAACAGAGCTGGGTCTGTCTCCTGCTATTCCTGTATAAAGGGATAAGAATTTTTCCTTCTCCTCCCCTCCAAGTTTGTAATTTTGACATCTAAACGCCCGGAATCGTTCATTTTGTAAATTGGCCTCTCCAACAATTATGACTTAACGAAAATTAACGTCCTCCAACGGAGTTAACTACCGACGGTCCACTTCCCGGCAACACAACATCATCATCTAGTTTTGTTGTTTGATAATATTGTTAAAATTTAGAATGAGAATTGAGTTAGAATTTTAAATACTTTAATTTTATAAAATTAATTTATAACATTAAACTACATATTTGATATACTAATAAAAATTTATTTAGCTATAATATATAATTACAATTGAATTTTACATGGTATCTAAATAATAAAATTGTTATGATATTAATGGAAAATTTCATGTTATTTAAATTCTATATAATTTGAATATTTATGGAAATCAAATTTAATGCATCGAAACGAACACTAAAATATTTTTTTAACAATATATGTAAATATATACACTTAAAAGTTACATTATTTTAATTAATTTATAAAAACCTTTAGCGACGGAAATTTGTCTGCCGGACATCTGCGACGCATGATCACCGACGGCCAACCGACGGAAAAATTCCGTCGCTAGGGAGCCATTAGCGACAAAATCTTGACTTTAGCGACGGAAAATTCCGTTGCTAAAGGTCATTTTTCTAGTAGTGAATCAAGTAGGTCATCGGAGTGGTAGTTTTGATCCTGAAAGCAACGTGTTCATCCGACTTGTTGACTAGCTAGTCGAATATATGATGTGCTTGATTTCTTCAACTCAAACTCGACTTCGACTTCATGACTAGGTTGAATCTCCAAAAGGTCTTCAGTATCCATTGTTGTTTTTCTATATCACTTACAATGCTTATTATCTGGTTTTTCTTACAATGATGTTTCAAATCTTGGACGCTACAGGCCCACAGCTATACATATACTTAAGGGCAATTTTCAAGTGGGTACAATTTTAGAAACATGTTTTCATTTAGAACCATCAATTTTTTGGGCATTTCATGTAACTACAAATTAGTTGCCAATTGACAAAAATGTCATTAATGAAGATCCGGCCTAAAAAAATTCAAAAAAGCTGATGCCAAGATTTGGCATCAGCATTGATTTCACAGTTTATTCGAACAAAAAAAAAATTAAAAAAGCTGATGGCAAGGCTTGGCATCAGGTGAAAAAAATTCAAAAAAGTTGATGCCAAGTTTTGGCATCAGCATGCATTGATTTCACAGTTTATTCAAACAAAAAAAATTCAAAAAAGCTGATGCCAAAAAGCTGATGCCAAGGTTTGACATCAGCATTGATTTCACAGTTTATTCAAACAAAAAAAAATCAAAAAAGCTGATGCCAAGACTTGGCATCAGGTGAAAAAAAATTCCAATAATCCAGGCATCAGGTTGCTGATGCCAAATGCTCCTGGCATCAGGTTGACAAACTCATTCTTCATCTTCTGGCATCAGGTTGCTGATGCTGAAGCTTTTTTATTGAAATTTTCGATGATTCCTTTCCAAGTCCAAACAGATCAGAAGGGCTGAGTAATATAAGATCCAAATGCTCAACCAAGAAATTCGTATGACAGAACCCTCCGTCAATCCCCCCTTTGTGGAGGGCATCTCTTAGGATTGGAGGCCTAAAGGTTTTCCTCTTTCATAGATCAAATCATAGACTGGTCATAGGAGAAAAAATCAGCCTAATTCAAATCATTTTCTTCAGAAAGTCCGTCCGATCCGACAAGTCAAAAGTTTCAATCGAGGCGTTCTCTGTCACCGCGGCTCTATCACTTAGATTATATATGAGGGTTGAGAAGTGCTTTCTGACCAAGCTAAATGGAAGGAAAGTCTGATTGTCAGACTTAATCTTCTTAGGCCCCTCAGGTCAGTTCTCGCTTCAATCTTCTTATGCAAACTTCTCTTCACACCCCTAAAACCATCGGTATGTTAATTGGGGGCAGTGATGTATTTTTACCCCAAAAATTTACCTAAAAGATATGTCTAAAAAATGGTTGGATTGATTTGAAAACATGTTTTAAAAAATGTACCGACTTGTAATTATTTCTATACTTTACCCCTAGGGGTTTTAGGGTCAAGGATGGGGCTGAAGCCCGACAGCCTTCCTAGGCCTAAGCCTGTGAGGTGGCAACAGGCCTATTTTGATTTTAATTGGGTCGGATGACCCATTTCATATATTGGACTTGTGATTAGTCCATTTTGTAAATGGACTGTAAGCGAAATCAATTGACAGATGCTCTTAAAGATGCTCAAGTTGGAGAGCTTAAGCTTCTTTTGTTCAATTTTATTTTAAAAATGTCATTAAAGTGTGCATTGTCTGATATCAAACCAAATGATGCATCACGATTCACGATTCACGATAACAAATGTGTGCATTGTCTGATATCAAACCAAATGATGCATTCTCTTATCAAATTATACATCACGATACATTAAAGTGTTTTATAACGGTTTGAGAAAAATATCAGTGACTAAAGTGGTTGAAAATCCGTCAAGTGTACCTACCAGAATAGGAAAACTGGCTTTGATAGGTATGCAAAGGATCCGCTCAATTCTTGTACTCATTTGCATGAGCAAAAGAAGAGAAGGGTCTTGGTAAGAAAAACTTTTTCCACGAAGAGTTGATCGGAATGCCTTAATGAGATTTACAACTGGTCCCTGTCGCCGGAAACCTCTGTTGCCTAAGCATCTCAACTCCATTTGATTCAACAGTTTGAGGTCTTGCCCTAGATCTATGAGAATTGCTAGGATTTTGATTATTTTCTCCGCACTTGCTTGTACTCTTGACTTTGACCAAAGAAATGGAAAAACGTCCATTTAGGTGGGTTTGGGTCTCCTATTTCTTTCTCAGCCGGGAGTTTCGATGCGAGCATCGAATAAGAATTCCAAGCAACTTCTTCGGTCCTCTTTCTTTCATTGTTGTTCTCATTTCTGCCACAAGGTGTTTGCAGGTTCTATCTAGCATCTCATGATTGTTGGGTAGAACCCTATACAATCTTACAGAATATGAAAATAAATAATATAAAATATCGAAAACAAAACCGTTATACTTCTGGTTGCGGAGGAAGACTTGTAGAGCGTTGCTCTGAACGAAGGTCTGCTGGTGACTTAGTAAGTCTGCTGGTGGAGTCTTCTAGTGGAAGGACTAATGTCTACCGGTGGCTTAGTTCCAAGTCTGCTGGCAGAAGCACTGAAGGTCTACCTGTAACGCCCCGTATTCTTGCATGTGCATTGTATGCCTGTCTTCTTACTTTCTTGGTTGATTGTTAGCATGTTTACTTGTTATATAAATGTTTTATAATCATTCATAGATCATTCTAGAAGTCCATAACATGTTTAGAATCATATAAACTTGTTTGTTGAATCGCCGGTTTGATCGCGTTGAATTTGGCCTTAGCGATTCCTCTCGTTGCTCGTATTTGCTTCTATTTCAACGTACGAAGTGTTCGTTGAGTTCTTGGCTTTATATTCAGGTCTTAATCATGTTGAAACAAACCTTTTTCATGCCCAAGATATCCTAGTTTGATTGGTGTTTGATTGTAGTTTGATCCGTTGTTCATTCGTCGCGTGGTTCGCGCCTTGTTCTAGCTTGTTCCGGGGGTTGTTCGGGTGCGTTTCCGACTTGTTTTGAGTAGGGTTAGACCTTAGAATGGTTGCCCAAAAGTTTGGGACCATTTAGATCAAGTTTAGATCAAGTTTTAGAGGTTCTGGAGCCGAGGCGGCCGCAGAGGTGAGGCGCCCGCCTCAAATGCAGGGAGCAATTGCTGAATGGTCTGAACTTGGGGGAGGCCCCAGTTGTTGAGGCGGCCGCATGGCCTTGGGTGAGGCGCCCGCCTCACCTGCTGTCCTGTTACGGGATGATTTTCTCCTGTTCTGAAATTGGTCGACTTGTACACTTCAAACCCATGTCTAAACCTATCCTAAACCTCCCTAACCCTTCCTACTTAAGTCCTAACATCCCTAACTAATTTTAATGATGGATTAAGAGCCCATTAGTGACCAATTAAGCCACCAAATCAGCCAAGAAAGGGACCACATTGGCTTGACACTTGTCCCACCCAACTTTTGACCACTTATAAGCCACAAATCAGCTCATTTCCTCTTCATTTGCTGAGAGCTTTTTCAAAAACGAATTTCATCCTCTCTCTAACTCTTCCATGGTTTCTTGAGGTCTCATCTCCATCTTCAATCATCCATTCATCATTTGGCCAAGAGTTCTTCATTAAAGTTGTAGAGCTCAAGAAGAGGAGCATTTCCATCCGATTGGTTTCCTTTATTGCTTTCTTTGGTGTATAACTTGTAAGTTACTTTCTTCATCTTCTTCTTTTAAGTTCTCTTTGACCCTAAGGAAGCAAAGCCTATGGTGGTTGAGGTCAATGAGGACACATGTATGCCTTCCATGCTATCTTCTTGTGTGTTGAGATTTTGATCTTGTTAGGAGCATGTATAGGTTGAATTCTTGCTTGTGAAAGCCTATATTATTCTTTCATCTTGCCTATTTAAAGTTTTAAACATGTTAGAGACATGTATAATGTTTGTTGTTGGAAGTTTGTTCATATGAGAATGCCCTAAATGGAGCCTACATTATATGTTGTTATGTTGTATGTGTTCTATCTTATGAAATGAACTCTATGATGAACATGAAACACTTTGCATTGCCTTGGTGAATTTAATACCTTGTTGAACCTAGAAATGACCTAGGTTGGGTTATGAAGCATATAGCTTCAATTTCTCCAAATTTGGGAATTTAGAGCAAAGACTCAACGGAGTCGACTCTAGGGAATATTTGAACGTGTTGAACTCTAATTTCAATCCCTACGAAGTTTGAACACCGTTTGATTTGGTTTACTCAAGTATGAGCTTGGTTTGTTTGTTTATAACAAGTTTTTATGAAAGGTTGGTTTTGTGCAATCTAATTGCCTTGTTATGATTTTGTAGTAGAGATTAATACCCTACTTGGTTGGTCGAGTTCGCTCTTGTCGAATTCGGTCTTGGTTGGTTTTAGTCAAGTAAATATCTACTTGTGCATCACATTGAGTCCAGCTGGCACTATTTGGTTTGTTTATTGGGTCAAGGTGGGACGATGCATCGCCTTCACGAATTATGGGATTCGTGCTCGCTATGGATCGCCGCACCTGGGACTTCACACACACCTCCATTGTTGGCCGCAATGGGGAAGTAGCCCCTTTGCCGTATCAGTTAAGTGCCGCATTGGCTTGCTATCTAGATCGAGTGGTACTTGATAAAAGTTGATGCATTCACAGAGCATCAATGTTGCACGATAAAGTATAATAAAGTTTTATTGCAGGAGCTACGAAGCGGCCGTGACTATATCATATCCTACTTGTATGATTTAATTTCCCGCACTTATGTGAACAATGTGCTAAATGCTATATGATGATCATGTATCATAATTGAGATAAATGTCATGCTATAACATGAACATGCATTGTAGTAACTTACTAAGTCTTTCGACTTACCCTATTTGTTTGCTTTGTCTTTCCTTAGATCCGAGCCGAGGAGACGTTACGAGATAGACTCGCTTATTCCACTTTTGGTTGTTGTATTGCAAGGTGGATCTTTTGGACTTGTTGTTTAGACTTTTATTTTGGAAAGGACGTTGGGAAGCAAGTCATGTAGACTTGGCTTGGGGTTTTTGATGTTGTTGTAACTTAACTACTTAACACTTGTAATCTTTTGGTATGCCGACTTATATGTCGAGCCTGTTTATATGTGTATGGTTCACTACGGTTTTCTTCCGCTAAAGCTCGTTTAATTGTTGTTGTTGTTGTTGTCTCCGGCATGTTGTGGCCGTTGAGGTTATTATATGCATGTGTTAATAATAGTAGGAGTAGTTGTTGGGTTCCGGCTGTAACGTCGCCGATGACTTGTTTATTTCAGGTTGCTTTTCCGGCCAAGTGTAGCCGAGTTGTTGTTTGTATGCGATGTTGCGCCACATGAATTTTATAATCCTACTTATGCATGCTTGTGTTATTGATTATTTGGACGGCACGACTCGGGATCTCGCATTGGGGTCCGGGTCGGGTCGTCACACTACCGGTGGAAGTAATGCAGGTCTACCGGTGGAAGTAATGCAGGTCTACCGGTAGAAGACTGAAGTCTGCTGGTAGAAGGAAAAACGTACCGAGGCCTGTGTAACACACAGTTTCCTTGAAACATTATTCGTTCCACTCCCTGTAAGTGCCTGGAGTTCTAACATAGGACGAACGTCTCCCAGGATACAACGGCATTACCGGATGGCTTTGCATCAAGGTCCGCTAACCGAATCTATGCTTAAATCAATCACCAAACGGAGGCCAAGAAAGATGAAGATCAATATGCAATGCAAATGGAAGTGTATCAGAGGAAGAGAAACTTAGTGTTTTCTGTGAGCGTATTCTCTGTTATGAAGAATGGTTCCTTTATATAGGCCAGTGAATCAACGCGTTTTAATTATGCCCATTAACCACTCAATTAAAGCGGACATTAAGACATAATTAATCTGTCCATTAAACAGAATTTATTCTGCTCTTTATTGCTGGAGTTACAAAACTTGAATTTAAAATTCAAAAGAGGCGTGTTTGTCTAGGTAGCACAATTTGGTCCGATATTCGTGTCCGCATGTGCAGGCACACGAGTACGCCAGTCCAAGCCAAATTGGACCTTGATTTGCACCCCCCTGCGGGCGCGGGAGGGATAGTTCTTTCTATACAAGCTTATCCAACACCAAGGGAGCCTTTGTATATAAACTCTTCAAGATTTTCACATTTTCCCAATGTGGGATAACCCACTTCCAACATTTCAAATGTCCTACTTTAAACCTCTATAACTTATTCATCCGATATCCGAATTGGACAAATAAATATAGTATTCTTATGTTTTTACGGAAAAGAACATAATTCCACAATCACCATAGTCATTACATAAATGACTCACAAATAAATTAGTGCCTCAAAGCCCCAATTTACTTCACTTAAAAAACACTAGTTTTCCAACAATCCCCCACATGAAGGAAATTAACGATAACGGTGATAGACTTCAACAGTTGAAACCTGCATAGGATAGGTAGGTGTTAACCTTTGAACCTTTCCTTGCGAAAGCATGCTAGCTTTATCGACTGATCAGTAGACATGATGTCTTTGAACTGTTATGCCTTAAGAGTAAACGATTACATACTTCACACAGGAATCTTCCTGACAAAAATCAGTTCTCATAGTTATGTTCATTCATGGCCCTGAACATACACCTGGTTCTGCAAGAGGGTCTAAGAATTGAGTCTCATTCAATTCTCTTCGAAGCGGTCCCACTTCTCTCTCACATAGGTGATTCTTAAAAATCATTAAAAGCCATATGCTTATCCTCTTACTTACACTCATCACTTGATAAGAGATAAATCCCCCACAGTGACTCAAAATCTTTTTAGAATTAGGTTGTCCCTTTGAACCTAGATCTTGGGATCTCCAGTCAACTAGGTTGGGTTTCCTTTGTATAGATTTATTTTTCAAGAGGTTTGAGACCCATTCCTCTTGATGACTTTTCAACTAACTCTCGATTTAACCCTTTGGTTAACGGATCTGCTATATTATCCTTTGACTTTACGTAGTCAATATATATAGTACCAGTTGAGAGTAGTTGTCTGATGGTATTATGTCTACGACGTATATGTCTAGACTTACCATTGTACATGTTGCTCTATGCCTTGCCAATAGCTGATTGACTGTCACAATGTATGCAAATTGCAGCAATGTGTTTTGTCCACCTTTGGAATATCTTCTATAAATTGGCGTAGCCATTCAGCTTCTTCACCACTTTTATCTAGAGCTATAAACTCAGACTCCATCGTGGATCTAGCTATTACAGTTTGTTTAGAAGATTTTCATGATATGGCTGCACCTGCCAAAGTGAATACAAATCCACTAATAGACCTTGAGTCTTTAATATCAAAGATCCAATTAGCATCTGTATATCCTTCAATTCATCGCTTGGATCTCTTGTATAGTGTCCATAATCCCGAGTATATCTTAAGTACCTTAGTACTGACTATCGCTTTCCGTGATCACCCCTGTGATTACTCGTGATATCTACTCGCCTACTCACAAGATAGGCAATATCCGGTCTTGTACAACTCATTAAGTACATCAGACTTCCTATGATTCTCGAGTATTCTATCCGAGCAGCCTCACCGCTATTCTTTGATAGATGTAGACTTCTGTCAATAGGAGTTCTAGCTATTGCAATGTCATCCTTGCTAAATTTCTCTAGAATTTTATCCACATAGTGTGACTGACTTAAAGTAAGTGATCGATGTTTTATTTAATCTTTTTCCTTGCAAGTGAACAAGACTATTATAGAATAGTTTTGGAAGCAAGGGTCGAACCCACAGAGACAAGTTTTCACGAACAATGCAATTATTGACAGCAAATTATTAACCTAATGGGGTTTTTATGTTTAATTCTACTTTAAACTACTATTTATAGATGTTTAACTAATTAGACAGTAATAACAGATATGAAGATCTTATGGTGGGTGGAAATCTAGGATTCTGGGTTTCACTTATATCTCCTTTATATTCAATTCATAATAATGTCATTCAATGTCTTGGGTTCGTTCACTAAAAATAGATATAGTCTGTTGAACAATTGGTTCGGCCTCCATCCCCAAAAATTCATCCATTCTATATCCTAAGCACGAGGAACTGTCAATCTAACGTCACCTAGATTTATGATCTATCTGTCACCTAGATCATGTAAGAACCTGGTCCTAACTTATCACTCTCGTGCATCGATAGGTCCAATTTATTGTGTTGGTGAGCCAGTGTACGACATATGCACTTGGTCATACAGTTATCCGCACGGACCGCACCTCTAAGCCTTTATTATTTGCGATTACATTCATTTGTTCAAAGCAAAATAATATAGGGGTTGATAAACAACACAATCAACAAGCATTGAATAGACATATATAAGAATCAAAACATAAATTCGATACAAGTTACCTCCCACCTCCTAGATTATGGATGATTTAGTTCATCATAGACAATGAACAGCACATGGAGATGATCGGATACATGATTTGATCTTCAATACTTGAAATTACAGGATCTAACTATGTTATACAATCTAAAACTACCTAAAATCTATGAAAAGAGAGCTTCACGGCCCTCTCCTTTTTTTGGCTCGGCATCGGCTTCTATATATACTCGGGAGTTGTAATCGATTGAATGACTGTGTGAAAATCCGACTTTGACGCATTCTGACCACCTTGCGGTCGCAAGGTGCTGGGTACCTTGCGTCCGCAAGGTCTCCAGTGTGTCCGGCCTTGGAAATTTCTTGGCTTGAGCCTTTTCTACCCGTACTGCCTACCTTGCGGTCGCAGTGCGAGGCACCTGCGTCGCAAGGTGTCCAGATTGTGCACTTTCATTATTTCTTCAATTTTCCTTTTGGCCCTTCTTGAAATTTGCACTTAAAACCCGGAGTTTCGCGTATTTTCACAATAACCCTGAAACTTACAAAACTCACCGAAAACATATATTAGTAACCAAAAGCCTCGTGAAATGGCATAATTTAAGTCATAGAAGTATATAAAATCGACGTATAAAATACATCGATCAAATACCCCTAAACTTGAACTTTGCTCATCCACGAGTAAACAAATAAACTCATAAATACAAAAGCATATAAATAACAAAAATTAAAATCTTTTTGGAGGGTGACACTATTTACACTCCTCTATAAACCCACAAACTCAAGGAGACTCTTTCGAGTGACTCGACTATGCAGATAAATACGAAAAACAAATAAATACAAAAGCGAATAAAATTACACATAAAGTAAAATAAAATCTTTTTGGCTTCATCTCAAGTTATAGGTGTATGGCATGCATGTAATCTCAGTTTGGTGCTCACCACATATATGCATGCTTAGTCATATAAAACCAACTAGTCTTTTCTTAAGACTGCTACTACTTCTAATTTCTCCGTGTGTGTGTGCTTACCAGTCTTAAAGAATATCTTAACTAAAACAGTTTTATTGAGCTAAACACCACATTCATATGAAAATAAAAGTTTAGGAAAAAATCATGCATTAAGAATTATGAGATCTACCATCCAAACCTGGTCAGTTACAGACAGAGAGGTCCCAAGGATTCAAAAGACTTATACATCCATCCCATGCACTTCTATGTATGACATACAATGCTCTCCTATCCCAATGACTTGTAATAGCTAAGATTATGCTAACACAGTGAGCTTTTAGGGTAAATAAAAGTGAATAAGAAGTGTGTGATCAATTTCATATTACTCACTTGACAGTAAAAACAACATAAGCATTGGCAAGAAGATCATTAGGTCTTTATTAGCTTGTAATGTAAGGCCAAGGTGTTGGGGGATATGAAGGAAAGGAATTAGAATTCAAAGTGAGAGAGTAAGACTACCTTTTATCCCTCATACTTCCAAGCAAAAGGAAGTTTTACCTATTTAGGCTAGGACCTGCAAAGACCACAAGTGGAGGGGTGCTTTCTATAACTTTTAAGTTTTCTTCTTTCCCCCCCAAACTTGTTTTGGGCAGTATATTCTTCTAAAAATATCACATCATTCTTATCAGCATGATTTTTCTAACATATTTTTCTCTTGAAAGCTATGCTTCCATTTGAATCTTTGTTTATACTCTTCTTCTTCCGTTTCATTTTTCGTCGACACATAAATTTTTTTTTTTCGACGACGGAAAGAAGAAGCCTTCCGAAAAATAGCCTAACTGAAAAGAAGTGGTCCTCCTAGAATCAATTTCCCACCCACATCCTACTCTCTCAAAGGGCAGGCTAAAAGTGTATAGGCTTTTAGGGTTAAAATAATGTGGGTAATAGAAACGATGGCGAATGGGGGTTTCAATAGTGTGCTTAGCACACTCCATTCTTTTTCATTAGGCTCAAAAGGGACACTAGGGATATATTTAGTATGGGTCAGGGAATATTTAGGCTCTAACGATCCAAAGATGGCCTAAGTCATTTCTTAATGCCAAATGCTCACATAGTATTTAAAGCAAGTAAGACAACACAAAATATCATATCAACTATGGGAATTGGGGTTGAGTGTTTAGCATCACTGGATTTCACATAAGCATTCGCTAAGACAGATGGTATGGACAATTGAGACTAACATGCAGACACGGTTCGAAAGTGTGCTTGAGATATATAAATGAGAAAAATCCAAGGGATCTAACTATCATGCAATTGACCCTAAGTTACAATTTAATGCAACAATTATGTTCGAATGGCTATGCATCATATTCTTGTGCATGTGGCACCCCGCTCCCTTGGTTAGCTCGGTTTGCGTGCCGTACTTGCACTTCTTCCCTTGTTGACAGTATGTTTGATTTACGAGAGGGTCTAGATGTGTATGAGAAACCACATTAAGACCAAAACACTATTAAGAGATGTCATATAGTTGTTGACTTGC
This sequence comes from Codonopsis lanceolata, assembly GCA_013146195.2. Lineage (NCBI taxonomy): Eukaryota > Viridiplantae > Streptophyta > Magnoliopsida > Asterales > Campanulaceae > Codonopsis > Codonopsis lanceolata. Next base: position 175,995,684 of record CM028378.1, read on the forward strand.
TAAAGTCACAAGTCGTGACTCGACGATAGTCGGAATGCGACGCGATTGAGGGTTTGCTTGCGTTTTGTGTTTGTGACCTCGGTTTATTAAACATGTTTAGATACATTAGACTTCAAGTTGGAGGTGTTCCTTAAGTCTATCGATGATTTGGAAGCTTTGGAGATAGCATTCGTCTCTATCGCGTAGTTCCGGTTGCACGTTGTTGCACCTCCTCCCGGTTTCGCTCCGAGTTGTTCCGGATGTTGTTCGGGTGTGCTTCCGACTTGTTTTGAGTTGGGTTAGACCTTAGAATGGTTGCCCATGAGTTTGGGACCATTTAGGACATGTTTAGACCAAGTTCAAGGGCTGGACTTTGTGCTCGCGTGATCGACCTCGATCACCGTCATCGCGGGACAATGCTGAGAGCATTGCAAAATGAACTTAAGCTCCCAGAAGTCCAGGCGCCCGCCTGGAGATGTATGAGGCGCCCGCCTCAAGTGCTGGGGGTCACCTACGGAATTTTTCTTTGTTTTGCCTTGTTCTGTGTTTTGACGAGAAATACCTATCCTACCCTCATTAAACCCCCTCTAAACCCTTCCTAACCACCCATACTTAGCCCTAAACATGTACTAACATTAGTTGGAAGTTAATTAAGGTTAGATTAGTGAATGATTACTCCTAATCTCTACTAATTATGCAAGGGAAATAACTATTGTGCCCTCTTTATTTTTGGGGGTATAAATACCCAAACCCTTTTGAGAAATCAGAAAATCCTCTTCATTTCTCATTCTCCACCATACGTATTAGAGAGATAGAGAGTCCATGGGAGATTCAAGCCCTAGCCTCCTTCTCTCTTCGATCCAAGACGATCCAACCGTCCGATTGCCGCCAAACTTCGGATTCTTGACGTATGCGACGGGAAGAACAACTTCACCGTTCGGATTTTGATTCTCTTGAGTTTTCACTCAAGCTAGGTAAGTTACTTCCTTTTGATTTTGGTTCATTGGCCCTAAGGAAAACAACCTATATGCTATTTGTGGGCAATGAACACTTGATATGCTTTGTATGCCCAATTTGGGGATTTTTGGAAGTATAAACTTGTTAGGAGCATTTGTAGAATGACTTCTATGATTATTGAAGTATATGATTATTCTTCATCTTGTGTTTCTAGGATTATGAGTATGCTAGAAATCATGTCCACATGTTATTTGGGTTTATTGTGGAAGTATGCCTATGATTGGGGCTTTGGATGTGTGAATTCAATATATATCATGAGTAGGATCATTTAATGGAAATTATGTGATTTATGGGATGGGTTATGATTTATGTTGGGTTTTGTTATAAATTTTAGGGCTTAAGAATCAAGCCCGAATTATTGGAGAAATTATTGTTAATTGAAGTGGGTGTTAATGTTGAGATTGATGAAGGGGTAAATAATGTAAATAATGTATTTTGACTCAATGGAGTCGAAATAAGTTCATTAGTGTGTTAATGAACTTGGGTTGAAATCCTACGACATTTGGGTTTCGTTTGACTATGATTATAATGAGTTCTTGGGTTGTTAGGCTTGGGAATCAAGCCGAATGAATTTTGGGATTTTGTAGTATAAATGAATGAAATGTTTAATTGTGGGTTTATGAAACACATAAAGAATGAAATGTAGAATTAAGACTCAACGGAGTCGTTGTAAGGTCAATAATATAATAATGAGCTTTGGGTTGAAACCCTACGATGTTCGGGTCTTGCTTAGTTATGTTTGTGCGTACCCGAGTATCTTATTCGGTGTCCAATCGAGACACTCATGTTATAGAGACCTATTGGGAGTATGTTTAGAGCGTGCTCGTTGGAGCACGGAGTATTAGAGATCAACCTATGATCTCGTATGCCTTTAAGAAATGATCATTTGAACGAGTTTTCCTTTAGGGGATTTGGTCGCGTGCACATGAATGCACTAGGAGTGACTACGGGGTAGTCTTGATGTTCTTGAGTATAGCATTGAGGAAGTCGGTTATATACGACAGTTGGGACTATTGTTGAGTCCGGTATGCTTTTATGTATAGACTAAATACTAAGTCTTGATTGTGGTTGTTCTTAGACTAAATAATAGTCTTGATTTAATCTTGAGTAGATGACTATAGTAGACCTCACGTCGTGATTTATTGAGCTTATAAGCTATTCTTGAATTGGTGATGACTTGAGGTTTATGAATACCTCAATATGTGGTTCTTGAACTAAACTTACAAGTTAGCTGAACATGTTAAGTGTGTACATTTATGTGCATTGTTTATTGGGTTTTGTAGAGCATTATGACCTACTTGATTTGATGAGTCCTTTTTTGATGGACTTGGTCCTTATTGGTTTATCCAAGTAAATATCTACTTGGGCATCTTGATTTGAGTCCAGCTGGCGTCTTGGTCGTTTTTCGGCAATGGGGGACGATTCATAGCCTTTGAAACATTCGCTATGAATCGCCGCATTGGTACCCTTCTCTCACTATATGGCCAATAGTGGGATGTGGTCTCGTCAGATAGCGCCACCTAGCCCGATATTGAGCTCCCATTTCTCATCCCAGGGTTGGATGAATGTAACGAGGTACTCATTAAGAAAACTGATGAGTTGTGATCATTTGAGGATTGAAACCCAGATTATGATCATTTCAGGGTTGGACCCGTGGTTTGAATATTGGGGGCTAGGCCCAGATTCTGGTTATACGTGTTTACGTATGAGCATTTATGTGAAAGATAATATGCTATATGGCTTATGTGAGTTTATGTGCTTTGATAGCTAAGTACATGTTTATTGTTGGTATACTAGTATGATACCATGATTTTTATATATGCTTGTGCATTATGCCATGCCATGCCATGATATGCCATACTATTGCATTTAGTAACTTACTGGGTCATTATGACTCACTCCGTGTGTTTGTTTTCCTTAGTGTGCGTGATCCCGTTAGTGCGCGTGGCGGCTTGATAGTGATTTCTAGAAGGTGGTCTTCCGGCTTTAAGCTTGGATTTATTATTATTATTGTTATTATGTATTTGTGAGACACAAATGTAAAGTTATGTAGACTTTACTTGGGTAGATTATATTAGTATTTTGTTATCGTATTATTTTGGGAGCCGACTTGTTTGGTCGAGCGGTTGTATCTCTTAAGAGTTGTTCCCTTTGTTATTTCGAGCATGCTTTAGCTCACTCATTCTAGTATTGTCGGTATTGTCATCTCCGACGACATTAGTCGAGAGACTTGGGTTTAGTTGTTAGTATTTAAATATCTTATTCGATTAGTTGATTTGTCCCTCCGGCATGTTGTAGCCATTGAGTGGTTGTTTATCGAGGTTGATATTTCGTTGATTCGCCGGCCTTAGGTTTGCCGATGGTTTGTTGCCCGCGCAATGTTGCGCCACGCGAAGTCGTAGATTTGTCGAGAGATAGTTATCTCTCAGCCTTGCGTTCCTTTGTTTAGGATTAAATGCTTGGGTTCCACTTATGATTTGCTTCCGCAGATTTTAGTTTTTAGTTGTTCCGTATTGCCGTTATGGCTTTACCTTCCTATTAGAGTTCGATGGCTCATCTTTTGACTCGTACCATTATGCTTAGCAGGTGCTTGTCCGTCTTTTAGTCTGTCTTAATGGCACGACCTTGGGATTTCGCATTGGAGTCCGGTCGGTCGTTACACTTGGTACGAGCTATAGGTTAGCTATTTCGCCGGGGATAGGTTCCTTGGCCTAGTTTGGGTTGGGTTTATTGTTGAGTTATTAACGCTGAGTGTTCTTTGTAGGCGTATTATGTCAGGAACTTGGCGTGGAGCTAGTTCTAGTAGACCCCGTTCGGGTACAGCTCGTGGCAACGAGAGAGGGGAGAATGTTATTGATCCGCGTGTGACTCCTCAACAAATGTTTGGATTGGAAGATGATTCTACCATTCTTGCGAGATTCTTGAAGTTGAAACCTGAGAGCTTCGATGGAGGACCCGATGCTTCTAAAGCAGAACTTTGGATAGAAAGCATGGAGAAGATCTTTGCAGTTTTGGGTTGTACATCAGAAGAGATGGTGACCTTAGCGGTGTTTAGATTGGATGGTGCGGCCGAGCATTGGTGGCTTGAAATTCGAGATCGTTGGAGACGGCATGGAGTGCCTCGAGTGTCGGAGAACTTTGTCAAGGAGTTTATGGTACGGTTTAGTCCGGTAGTAATTCGAGAAAGAAGAGAGATGGAATTCCTAGTGTTAGAACAAGGAGATATGACCGTGGCCCAGTATTCAACAAAGTTTGCAGAGCTGGCTCGCTATTGTGGTTACTTGGTACCGGATGAGGCGAAGAAGACCGAGAGGTTTGTGAAAGGCTTGAGGACGAAATATCGTAGGCATCTTATTCCATTACAACTTACGGATTACCAAGGGGCTGTGGATCGTGCATATGCGATGGAGTTGGACATCGAGGAGTACGCTCAAAGAGAACACCGAAGACTAATAGGAGCAATGATGGTAATAGAGGGCAGGCAGCACCTCAGACAGTTAGTCAAGGAAAAGTACGTTTTGGTAATCGGAGTGATGTTTCTACCTCTAGACGGAGACGACGAGGTGACGAGTTGACATGTAACTTTTGTAAGAAAACGGGACACACCGAGGATAGGTGTTGGGGTACAACAGGAAAATGCTTTGTTTGTGGCGGCGATCATGTTCGTAAAGATTGCCCGAGGAGGAGAGTTAGTCAGTCTGGGAGTATTAGTCAACAATCTAGTGGCTCCAAGAGAGATGGTGATGGTCGGCCTAGAGTTTGAGGTCGTGTGCGCGTGGCGGTTGGCCATTACAGAGTTTTGAAACCTATCCGAAATAGGAAGGTATATTCTTATATATATATATATATTGAAATTATACCGTTGCTACTATTACCGTTATTATGAGTACGCGCTTTAATTGGTAGCTCATGTGCATTCATACATACATTATATGGTGTATTGTGTAATATTAGTTATTTGCTCGATCGGGAATAATACCCCAATGTGAGATCGATATATGATATGGTTGTTTTGTGAATTAGGTATTGAAATTATACGTTGTGTATGGATTCTTGTTTAGTCTATATATATACGCGCTTTAATTGGACTATGCTATATATAGAGTTGTGGTTTTGTGTGGTTATATATAAAGGTAATATATATATATATATATATATATATATATATATATATATATATATATATATGAAGTATGAATTGTATATTGATACTTATCGGTTTGGTATGATGTTTGTATATTCTATAAAGATATGTTTAATGTAATGAATGATATAATATTATGGTATTGTTAGTAGTTACTATGCGAGTAGGATATACACTCGACTTGTGAGAAGGTTGAAGGTTGCGATTTAGAGGATAATCACGGCTGCACGGGAGAGATTGACGCTTCACCGTGAGTATTGAGATGTTAACGTTGTGTTAGGATGCTTAGTGTATACATTGGTTGTAGACTTGGTCTAGAGCTTAAGAAAGGATAGTTTTGCGGAGTGTAGACGTTACGAGTATCGGTTGACGTGTCGGTTTCTTGTAAATCCTAGTGAGTTATCTTGGTTGGGTGTACTAGGTACACGAGTTTGTGGTAGCTATGATTGTTGTTTGCCAAGGTAATAGACCTTGTTACTTGGTCTGAAATTTTATTCAGTTACGTGCATTAGTTGTAGGAAACACCTACTTGATGCATTTACATTGTAGTATATTAAATTCTCATTTCATCATTATTATCTCCTGTTCATTCATTTCATTAGCATAGGAGACTGTTTGAAGGATGCTTAAAACTTTTTATTCATGAACCCTCGCATCCTTACGACGGAAACTTTTGAAGCTAATTCAGTAGGTACCCTGAATTGGTAAGCAAAAGGCATTCGTCGTTGGACTAGGATTGGTAAGAATTAAGTTAGAAATTGACTATACCCGTTACCAAATGGAATAGACTGAAATGGAATGAATTTTCAAAACATTTCATTAATGTGCTCTTATATGATCTCACCCGCGATGGGGGAAATCGCGAGAGTGATTCCCACTATTTGAAATGCTGACTTGATTATCTCTAATCTGTTTGTGAATTGCTCCATAGGCAATTATTATTTCTTTAACTTAGAATCTCTTGTTCTTGAATTTCATGATGTGCCCCGAAACAAATAGTTTCGGTAGTTGAATGTTTAAAGTGTCCTTTAATGTGTTTTTACATGATTGGCCTAGTGTTGTTCGTATGTGTATTCGTGACTCAAGTATGAGTCGTATTATTTCCAATCGAAGGTGTTTGATGTTGTTATGTCTATTGAGAGTTCGTAGACTTTTGAATTTGGATTATTAGAGTTTGAACCTCGTGCGTATTATGGTTGAGTGTAGACCTAATGTTGGTTTGTATCATGATTTAGAATTCGGGACGAATTCTTTTTAAGGTGGAGAGAGTGTGGCACCCCGCTCCCTTGGTTAGCTCGGTTTACGTGCCGTACTTGCACTTCTTCCCTTGTTGATAGTATGTTTGGTTTACGAGAGGGTCTAGATGTGTATGAGAAACCACATTAAGACCAAAACACTATTAAGAGATGTCATATAGTTGTTGACTTGCTAAAGTCACAAGTCGTGACTCGACGATAGTCGGAATGCGACGCGATTGAGGGTTTGCTTGCGTTTTGTGTTTGTGACCTCGGTTTGGTCCTAGACCTCTATATGATGGTTTATTAACATGTTTAGATGCATTAGACTTCAAGTTGGAGGTGTTCCTTAAGTCTATCGATGATTTGGAAGCTTTGGAGATAGCATTCGTCTCTATCGCGTAGTTCGGGGAGTGAGTCGCTTAATTGTCTCTCCTTTGGAATTCTTATTTCCCTAGTTGTTATTGAACTTTCTAGAAGTATTCAAGCTTCTTCATTAGCCCTTAGACTTGCCTTAAAAGTCACCTTTCATTGCTCGTTCGATTGCGAGTTCATTCGTCGTTCCGGTTGCACGTTGTTGAACCTCCTCCCGATTTCGCTCCGAGTTGTTCCGGATGTTTTTCGGGTGTGCTTCCGACTTGTTTTGAGTTGGGTTAGACCTTAGAATGGTTGCCCATGAGTTTGGGACCATTTAGGACATGTTTAGACCAAGTTCAAGGGCTCGGACCTCGCCGATCGACTCCTCGATCACCACTGCTGCCTGACAATGCCGAGAGCATTGCAAAATGAACTTAAGCTCCCAGAAGTCCAGGCGCCCGCCTAGAGATGTATGAGGTGCCCGCCTCAAGTGCTGGGGGTCACCTACGGAATTTTTCTCTGTTTTGCCATGTTCTGTGTTTTGACGAGAAATACCTATCCTACCCTCATTAAACCCCCTCTAAACCCTTCCTAACCACTCATACTTAGCCCTAAACATGTACTAACATTAGTTGGAAGTTAATTAAGGTTAGATTAGTGAATGATTACTCCTAATCTCTACTAATTATGCAAGGGAAATAACTATTGTGCCCTCTTTATTTTTGGGGGTATAAATACCCAAACCCTTTTGAGAAATCAGAAAATCCTCTTCATTTCTCATTCTCCACCATACGTATTAGAGAGATAGAGAGTCCATGGGAGATTCAAGCCCTAGCCTCCTTCTCTCTTCGATCCAAGACGATCCAACCGTCCGATTGCCGCCAAACTTCGGATTCTTGACGTATGCGACGGGTAGAACAACTTCACCGTTCGGATTTTGATTCTCTTGAGTTTTCACTCAAGCTAGGTAAGTTACTTCCTTTTGATTTTGGTTCATTGGCCCTAAGGAAAACAACCTATATGCTATTTGTGGGCAATGAACACTTGATATGCTTTGTATGCCCAATTTGGGGATTTTTGGAAGTATAAACTTGTTAGGAGCATTTGTAGAATGACTTCTATGATTATTGAAGTATATGATTATTCTTCATCTTGTGTTTCTAGGATTATGAGTATGCTAGAAATCATGTCCACATGTTATTTGGGTTTATTGTGGAAGTATGCCTATGATTGGGGCTTTGGATGTGTGAATTCAATATATATCATGAGTAGGATCATTTAATGGAAATTATGTGATTTATGAGATGGGTTATGATTTATGTTGGGTTTTGTTATGAATTTTAGGGCTTGAGAATCAAGCCCGAATTATTGGAGAAATTATTGTTAATTGAAGTGGGTGTTAATGTTGAGATTGATGAAGGGTGTAAATAATGAAACTTAGTATTTTGACTCAATGGAGTCGAAATAAGTTCATTAGTGTGTTAATGAACTTGGGTTGAAATCCTACGACATTTGGGTTTCGTTTGACTATGATTATAATGAGTTCTTGGGTTGTTAGGCTTGGGAATCAAGCCGAATGAATTTTGGGATTTTGTAGTATAAATGAATGAAATGTTTAATTGTGGGTTTATGAAACACATAAAGAATGAAATGTAGAATTAAGACTCAACGGAGTCGTTGTAAGGTCAATAATATAATAATGAGCTTTGGGTTGAAACCCTACGATGTTCGGGTCTTGCTTAGTTATGTTTCAGTGGCACCGAGTATCTTATTCGGTGTCCAATCGAGACACTCATGTTATAGAGACCTATTGGGAGTATAGTTTAGAGCGTGCTCGTTGGAGCACCTGAGTATTAGAGATCAACCTATGATCTCGTATGCCTTTAAGAAATGATCATTTGAACGAAGTTTTCCTTTAGGGGATTTGGTCGCGGCACATGAATGCACTTATGCGAGGAGTGACTACGGGGTAGTCTTGATGTTCTTGAGTATAGCATTGAGGAAGTCGGTTATATACTACGCTTGGGACTATTGTTGAGTCCGGTATGCTTTTATGTATAGACTAAATGCTAAGTCTTGATTGTGGTTGTTCTTAGACTAAATAATAGTCTTGATTTAATCTTGAGTAGAGGACTATAGTAGACCTCACGTCAGTGATTTATTGAGCTTATAAGCTATTCTTGAATTGGTGATGACTTGAGGTTTATGAATACCTCAATATGTGGTTCTTGAACTAAACTTACAAGTTAGTTGAACATGTTAAGGTGTACATTTATGTGCATTGTTTATTGGGTTTTGTAGAGCATTATGACCTACTTGATTTGATGAGTCCTTTTTGATGGACTTGGTCCTTATTGGTTTATCCAAGTAAATATCTACTGGGCATCTTGATTTGAGTCCACCGGGCGCCTTGGTCGCTTTTAAGCAATGGGACGATTCATAGCCTTTGGAAACATTCGCTATGAATCGCCGCATTGGTATCCTTTCTCCTCACTATATGGCCAATAGTGGGATGTGGTCTCGTGATTAGCGCCACCTAGCCCGATATTGAGCTCCCATTTCTCATCCCGTGGTGGATGAATGTAACGAGGTACTCATTAAGAAAACCGATGAGTTGTGATCATTTGAGGATTGAAACCCGTATTATGATCATTTCGTGGTTGGACCCGTGGTTTGAATATTGGGGCTAGGCCTAGCCTCGTTATACGTGTTTACGTATGAGCATTTATGTGAAAGATAATATGCTATATGGCTTATGTGAGTTTATGTGCTTTGATAGCTAAGTACATGTTTATTGTTGGTATACTAGTATGATACCATGATTTTATATATGCTTGTGCATTATGCCATGCCATGCCATGATATGCCATACTATTGCATTTAGTAACTTATCGGGTCATTATGACTCACTCCGTGTGTTTGTTTTCCTTAGTAAGGTGCAAAGCGATCCCGTTAGTACGCTGCGGACGGCTTCGATAGTGATTTCTAGAAGGTGGTCTTCCTGCTTTAAGCTTGGATTTATTATTATTATTGTTATTATGTATTTGTGAGACACGAATGTAAAGTTATGTAGACTTTACTTGGGTAGATTATATTAGTATTTTGTTATCGATTATTTTGGGAGCCGATTTGTTTGGTCGAGCGGTTGTATTCTTAAGAGTTGTTCCTTTGTTATTTCGAGCATGCTTTTAGCTCACTCATTCTAGTATTGTTTCAGATTATTGTCATCTCCGAATTACATTAGCGAGAGACTTGGGTTTAGTTGTTAGTATTTAAATATCTTATTCGATTAGTTGATTTGTCCCTCCAGCATGTTGAGCCGCTGAGTGGTTGTTTATCGTGTTGATATTCTGATTCGCCCCTTAGGTTTGCCGATGGTTTGTTGCCCGTGCGCAATGTTAAGGCCACGCGAGTCAGATTTGTCAGAGATAGTTATCTCACCTTGCCTTTGTTTAGATTAAATGCTTGGGTTCCACTTTATGATTTGCTTCCGCAGATTTTAGTTTTTAGTTGTTCCAGATTGCCGTTATGGCTTTACCTTCCTATTAGAGTTCGATGGCTCATCTTTGACTCGCACTCATTATGCTTAGTGTGCTTGTCCGTTTTTAGTCTGCCTTTTACGGAACACCTGGGATTTCGCATTGGAGTCCGGTCGTCAACACTTGCACGTAGCCATAGTTATCAAGCCATAGATTCCCGCCTAGTTTGGGTCAGGGTTTATTGTTGAGTTATTAACGCCGAGTGTTCTTTGTAGGCGATTATGTCGAACTTGGCGTGGAGCTAGTTCTAGTAGACCCCTGCTCGGTACAACTCGTGGGCAACGCAGAGAGGGAGAATGTTGATCCGCTGTGTGACTCCTCAACAAATGTTTGATTGAAGATGATTCTACCATTCTTGCGAGATTCTTGAAGTTGAAACCTCGAGAGCTTTCGATGGAGGACCCGATGCTTCTAAAGCGTAACTTCGATAGAAAGCATGGAGAAGATCTTGCAGCTTTTGGGTTGTACTTAAGAGATGGTGACCTTAGAAGTGTTTAAATTGATGGTGCGGCCGACCATTGGTGGCTTGAAATTCGAGATAGTTGAGACACCATGGAGTGCCTCGAGTGTGAAGAACTTTGTCAAGGAGTTATGGTACGCTATATCCAAAGAGTAATTCGAGAAAGAAGAGAGATGGAATTCATAACGCAGAACAAGGAATATGACGTGGCTCAAGATTCAACAAAGCCTCAGAAGTTGGCTCGCTATTGTGGCTACTTAGTACCGTGAGGCTTAGGAAGACCCAGAGGCTTGTGAAAGGCTTAAGGATAAATATCGTAGGCAGCTTATTCCATTACGACTACGGATTACCAATGGGTCGTGGATCGTGCATATGCGATGGAGTTGACACGAGAGTACGCCAAAAAGAACCCGAGACAATAATAGGAGCAATGATGGTAATAGAGGGCAGAAGACCTCGTACGCTTAGTCAAGGAAAGTAATGCTGGGTGGCCGGAGTGGTGTTTCTACTTAGACGGAGGCGACGAGGTGATGAATTGATATGCAATTTTTGTAAGAAAAACTAGACATGCCGAGGATAGGTGTCAGTACAACAGAAAATGTTTTGTTTGTGGCGGTGATCATGTTCAGAAGATTGCCCGAGGAGAGAGTTAATCGTAGGGAGTATTAGTCAACAACCTAGTGGCTCCAAGAGATGGTGATGGTCGGCCTAGAGTTTGAGGTCGCAGGCGCTGCGGGCTGGGCCATTACTGGAGTTTTGAAACCTATCCAATAGAAGGTATATTCTTTGATATATATATATATTGAAATTATAACTGCTACTATTACCGTTATTATGAGTACGCTTAATTGGTAGCTCATGTGCATTCATACATACATTATATGGTGTATTGTGTAATATTGGTTATTTGTTCGATCGAATAATACCCCAATGTGAGATCGATATATGATATGGTTGTTTTGTGAATTACCTGTAGGTAATCGCATCTGTATGGATTCTTGTTTAGTCTATATATATAAGACTATGCTATATAGAGTTGTGGTTTTGTGGTTATATATAAAGGCCATATATATATATGAAGTATGAATTGTATATTGATAATTTATTCCGCTTGGTATGATGTTTGTATATTCTTAGAAAGAATGCAATGAATGATATAATATTATGGTATTGTTAGTAGTTACTGGCAGTAGAGGCACCGACTTGT
>CM028378.1:176007721-176037259 GCA_013146195.2 Codonopsis lanceolata
AGGCGATTGCGAGAGAAAGGGAGGGTTTGAGAGAGATAAATTTTTTAGAGAAAGGGATTTTTGTAAAAGGAAAAGCCAGAGAGAAAAAAATTCCTTTTTAACGAGTAAGTTGTGACTTAAGATATTTCTAAGTACTAGCGCTTTTTGACTTTCAGCCCCTTTTCCCTTTTAGAAACCTTTCCTGCTTTAATAGACCGAGTAGAAATACTAACCTGGTACATGTCTGCCGATATATGAAAAATAAGGTATGCCGGTTAGTAGAAGTCTAAGTCTACCGATATGAAGAAATCATATTAATAATAGACATTTAAGCAGTAGGATCAATCATACCAATATTTCTCCTTAAATAAGCAAACCTGGTTGCATCCAATGGTTTGGTGAGAATGTCAGCCAATTGATGTTCAGTTGGAACATATTCCAGACTGATGTTACCTTTTTCCACATGATCTTTGAGGAAATGATAACGGATATCAATGTTGCTTCGTTTTTTAGTGCATCACTGGATTCTTGGAGACTGAAATTGCTAAAGTTGTATTCCACTAGCTGCTACATCATCCATAGGAGCTGAGAGCAACAACTGCTGGCAACAATATATTCTGCTTCTGTGGTTGAGTTGGCAACTGATCCTTGCTTTTTGCATGACCATGAGACAAGTCTATTTCCTAGAAATTGACAAGTCCCACTGGTGCTTCTTCTACTTACTTTGCAGGCTGCATAATCTGCATCTGAGTGTCCAACTAGATTGAAGTTGTTGCATTTGGAATACCAGATACCTATATTTGTGGTTGTTGAGACATATCTGATGATTCGTTTGGCAGCAAGAAAGTGTGATTCTTTTGGATCTGCCTGAAATCTAGCACAAACACAAACAACAAGCATAATATCAGGTCTACTAGCTGTAAGGTAAATAAGTGAACCTATGATTCCTCGATATTTGGTCATGTTCTCTTGCTTTCCATTTTCATCTTTATCAAGATGGCAGTCGGTAGATATTGGAGTTTCAAATCGCTTTGCTGAGTCAAGACCAAACTTCTTGATTAGTTCCTTTGCATATTTGGTTTGGCTGATGAAGATTCCTTTAGAGGTTTGTTGAATTTGCAATCCGAGAAAGTAGGTGAGTTCTCCCATCATGCTCATCTCGAACTTGCTTTGCATTTACTTCTCGAATCTCTTGCACAGGCTTTGGTTTGTAGATCCAAAGATAATGTCGTCCACATAGATTTGTACCAGAAGAGAATGACCTTTGTGCATGAGAATGAACAGAGTAGTATCTATTCTTCCTCTTATGCATCCTTGTTCAATTAAGAACTTTGATAGAGTTGCATACCAAGCTCTTGGAGCTTGTTTTAGGCCATAGAGTGCTTTCTTGAGTCGGTAGACATGATTTTGTTTGTCTTGAATGACAAATCCTGGAATTTTTTCTACATATACCGTTTCTTGAAGATCACCATTCAGAAAGGCACTCTTTACGTCCATCTGATACACCTTAAAGTCCATGAACGAAGCATAGGCTAGAAAGAGTCTGATTGCCTCTAATCTAGCGACAGGAGCAAATGTTTCATCAAAGTCAATTCCTTCTTCCAATCGGTAGCCTTGGGCAACCAATCTAGCTTTATTTCTAGTGACATTTCCATCTTCATCTCTCTTGTTTTTTAATACCCATTTGGTGCCAATGACTGGATGGTCAGCTGGTCTTTGCACTAGATTCCACACTTTGCATCTTTGAAACTGGTTTAGCTCTTCTTGCATAGCTTCAATCCAGTAGTGGTCTTCGATAGCTTCATCAATCTTCTTTGGTTCGATTTCGGATATGAATGCAAATGCAAACATAGTCTCATTTCGAACTCTATTTCTGGTACAAACTCCTGAGTTGAGATCACCAATGATTTGAGAAATGGGATGATCTTTAGCTTCAATAATAGCTGGGGGAAGATCACTTCTGGTGTGTTCTTCCCTTAAGGATTCTGGAGTTGGTTTGGAAGAAGAGTCACCAAAATCAGGTTCAGAGGTGATAGGATTTTGGAATCCTTCATTTTCTGGTGAACAAGAAGGGTGAGTGATCTGCAAAGGTGTTTGGGGTAAAACAGAAGAGTTGTTGTTAGCGTCGGTAGAATTGAAATCTTTCGGTGCAGGGTTATAAGAGTCGGTAGGGTCTGCAGTTGGTGGATTCTGAAGTGGAGTAGATGTAGATGTTGTATTTGTACCTGTCTCATCATTATCAAAATCATTAGCAACATTTGGAGCCTTTCGAGGCTCTAATAAATCATATTCATCAAAAGTAACATGTATGGATTCTACGATTTTTAAAGAAGTTTTGTTGAATATGCGAAATGCTTTTGAGTGTTTGGAATAGCCCAGAAAAATTCCTTCGTCTGATTTTGAATCAAATTTTCCTCTATATTCTTTTCCATTGTAAAGAATAAAACATTTACAGCCGAAGATTTTGAAAAATCCTATGTTTGGGGCTCTTCCTCTCCATATTTCATATGGAGTTTTGTTATGAAACTTGTTTACCAGGGATCTGTTTTGAGTAAAACATGCAGAGTTAACGGCTTCTGCCCAAAAATACTTTGGAAGTTTTGCTTCAGCCAACATAGTTCTTGCTGCTTCAATTAGTGTCTTGTTCTTTCGTTCAGCTACACCATTTTGTTGAGGAGTTCCGGCAGCAGAGAAGTTGTGGCCGATCCCGTGGTCATCACAATATCTTTCAACACCATTGTTTCTGAATTTGGTGTCGTTGTCTCATCTGATGTCACTAATATCTTCAAGCTTTTGGGTTTGAAGTCTTCTAAAAAGAGCGGTAACCAGGATCATATGTCTCATCTTTTGATGTCATTGTTTCGATCCAGGTGAATCTAGAGTAGTCATCAACTACTACGAGAGTGTACTTGTCTCCTGAAATACTGACAGTAGTGATTGGTCCAAAGAGATCCATATGCAGAAGTTGAAGAGGTCTGGTCGTTGATATGATAGACTTACTTTTGAAGGAAGACTTCGAAAGTTTTCCTAATTGGCAAGCTTTGCAACTTCTTTTGTGGTCGGCAGACACCATAGGTAGACCTTTGACAAGCCCATCTTTGGAGAGCTTGGAGAGGTACTTGAAATTGAGGTGAATGAGACACTTGTGCCATAGCCAACTGTTGTTACTAACATTGTCAACAACTAGTCAAAGGCTGGAGAATCTCCCAACAAAATTTAAGTCCACGACATAGACGTTTCCTTGTCTATTGCCGGTCAGTATTGTTGAGCTTGATTCACGATCTTTGATGAGACATTGGTTGGAGGAGAATTGGCAGAGGAGTCCTTTGTCGCAGAATTGGGATATGCTCAGAAGATTATGCTTTAAGCCGTTTACTAGAGAAACTTTGTTGATGGAGAGACTTCCTCTAGAGATTGAGCCATACCCAATTGTTTTTCCTCTTGCATTGTCGCCGAAGATTACTGTGGGACCTTGTACTTCAGCTATATTTGTAAGTAGGCTTCTGTTACCTGTCATGTGTCTGGAATAGCCACTATCAAGGTACCAGATGTCTTTATCTTCTGAATCTATAGCCATGAAGCAGACCTGAAAAATATTTAAAGAAAATAAGGTCCCCTTTATTTTCTTATGAGTCCTGAGGATTAGCAGCCTTTAGGAACTCAAACCTGTCTAATCTTAGGAGAACTGAATCTCTTAGATTTTGGTGTGAACCTTAGCAGGCATTCCTTTGCCAGATGGCCTAAGCAATAGCATGAATGACAAAGATGAAATTTCCATGGAAGACTGTTAGTTGCCTTGGCTGAAGAGTGCTTGTGAATCTCTTTGTTCTTAACAGCAGTCATTGGTTCAGTTGTCTTGTTGACGGTAGACTTAATAGGTTTCTGTTGAACCTTCCTAGGTATATTATTAACAGTTTTAGCCTTGACTGGTCTGTTGATACTCCTTTTAGGAGGATTAGGTAGAATACCTTTAAGTTTACTTTCAACAGTTTTAGGTGCCTTGCCTAATTCATAGACAAACTTGATAGTTACTGGTAGAGATTTCTTAGGTCTACCGCCAGCAGATTTTGCCTTGGCATAATTTTTGTCGGTAGACTTTGGATTCTTTACTGTTCCTTTCTCAAGCTTCTCATTAGAAGCAGTTACTTTGGCTTTACCTTTCTGAGGCTTGGGGTAAACGTAACGTACACTTGCATAACCAAGTCCTTGTTTGCCCTCGTCTCCGAACTTTTGTTTGGAGAAAGAAATATCAAAAGCAGTCTTGGAGGTTTCACCTTTTTCAGTGACAGGAGAGTGTGTCGGACTGGGTTCATCAAAAAATCCTAAGCCAGTTTTATCTGAACTTGACTTTTGATTTGATAGGATTTCTTCAAATGTATCCTTGGAGCTGTTCCAAGCGTCAATTGTCTTTTGCGAGGCAAATTTCTCCAGGTCGACTCCTTTGATGTGCTCAGTGAGACATTCGAATTTGTCACAAAGAAATTTGTTTTCTCCTTTAAGCCTGATACTTTCTTGTTGACAGCTATTGAGAGTTTGAATCTCAGCTGCCAGCAGAGATTTCTCAGCAGCCAGCTTCTCACAGTGCTTGGCGAGTTTTACGTAGGCTACTCTAAAGGAATTGAATTCTTCAAGCATATCTTGATTATCTTTAAGAAGTTCTTCCTTGCTAAGATTCTCACAGTTGGTCTCACCTTTGTCGAATGGACTAGGTGAGGTTTCGACTTCATGTTCAGAGTCATAGGTGGGACCTGAATCATGAGCTATTAAGCATATGTTAGCTTGCTCACAATCATCCTCATCCTCTTCTGAATCAGTCTCAACCCATGTAGCAGCCTGTCTTTCTTCTATGTCTTAAGCCAGCATACCTTTATGTTTTTGAAATTTCTTGTATTGAGGTTTTCGATATGCTTCAAATTTTGGCTTTGGAAACTTGGAGGAGAAGTGGCCAGGTTTTCTACAGTTATAACACACTAGCTCTTCGATAGATGAACTCTCATTAGTTCTTCTAAAAGGTTGTTGGTGTGTATCCTTGCTACCATATTTTGCAAATTTTTTAAAACGTTTTACGAACATAGCAAATTGTTCGTCTGAAAGAAAATCATTTTCATTTGAGGAAGTGGAAGGTTTATTTTCAATTGTGGATTCTTCTTGTACCATGGCGGGCAAGGATACAGTTCTGAACTATTTGTCTTGCTCTAGAGATTGATTTACTTCGAGCTCATAAACCTTCAAACTTACGTAAAGACTACGGAGAGTCATTTCGTTTAAGTTTTTAGATTCTTTCATGGCGGTGGTCTTAACATGCCACAAGCTACCTAGAGAGCCTAGAAATCTCATATTCATTTCCTTTTTGTCATAGATTTTACCAAGAGAAAAGCAGCTATTAATTACCTCACTGAAGCGATCGTATGCTTGTCTCAAGGTTTCCTTGGGATCCTTTTTGAAGGAGTCAAACTGCTGGATGAATGTATACTTTCTGTTGTCTCTTGTGTCTTGGTCTCCTTCCAAGTATTCTACAAGAGCTTCCCATATTTCTTTAATTATTGTGCACCGGATCACTTGTTGATAAGTGCTGGTGTCTAGAGAGCTAGTTATGATGTTGATTGCTTTGCTGTCTAGCTCTACTAGTTTTCTGTCGTCCTCTGTCCATTCTGATTCTTCTTTGGGTACTTCGGCAGGGTTTCTAGCAACAGAAGCAAGAAGGTTGGCCTTCATTGGTACGTGTCGTCCATCATGTACACACTTCCATAACCCGTTGTCAATAGAATTCATAAAACGCATTATCTTATCTTTCCAGACATCAAAATGACCTTCGTCCAATATAGGGACGTGGTTCGCATTTGATGTGGGCAGCATATAGTGTGTTTGTGCCATTGGATCGAATCTCTCAAGAGTTTTAATCTTGGAAAAACTGGTTTTCAAAGAGTTAAGCTCTGATACCAATTGTTGGTCCCAAAGGGCACAAGAATAAGCTAGAAGGGGGGGGTTAAATAGCTTATTATACACTTAAAATTTTCTTAAGTTTGTTCCTAAAACAAGCACTTGCAATCTATTGAATAGATTGAAGTAGCGGAAGTATTGTAAGGAAAACAGTTTAAGTCTACCAATAAAGGATTATAGGTAGTCCTGATTGAGAAACTCAAGTCTGCAGATTTGAAGATAAGTAAAGGAAATAAGAGACAGTAAGGGAAGAACACATGTGTTTGAGATGGTTCACACTTTAAAGAGTGCTACGTCCACCACCAAGGCAGTCAACCTTGGATTTAAAATGTGCACTATGTTTTCCAATAGTTCTATTACAAATAATATATCTAATAGATCGTGTATAAAATATTTGACTTGTGTTTAGGGGTTTGGGAATTGAATATCTAGATAATCAAGATATTTAATTCATGCAAAAGAATAGTTTACAGATAACAACAAGAAAAAGCTTAAAATAAATGTTGAAGTATCTCTTCTAATTGCTGTTGAGGACTTCTCGATCAGTTGATGATCTCTTGAAAGCGCTGAGTATAAAGACTTAGATTTGTAGAATTACAGAGCTTTTCAAGACAGACAGTTGTGTTCTTCAGTCTTTAATGGAAGTATTTATAGCGGGAGCATTTCAGAGATCCGTTGGAGAAGACAAAGAGTAACAGCTCTATTAGGTTTTTTGCATTAAATGCATGGAGCTGTCTTGAAGAACTTGTTCTCACTGATACTGAGCAGGGAGTGGTGCAGAGTTGTTTTGCAGGAGTTGGTAGCCGAAAAATCATAATATCAGACTTGCAAGTGTCAGTCTGTTCCATCTACTTTTGTTACTGTTCAGAGGGCGAAAAAGTCTTCAAGTCTTTTCGGAAAGTTGTTTAAGCGTGTCTGAGAAGCTTTGGGGAAATTTGAATTCAAAGACAAGATAGTAAAAATAATATTTTAATTAATTCACTAAATTTTGAAAGCCTGGACACGTCATGCATTTGAGCCCCTGTAGACAAAGTCTATCGCTAGAGCAATATTGAAGTCTTCCGCTGAAGGAAGGCTAAAGTCTTCCGCTGAACTGATAAGCCTTGTAAACTATCTTAGCAATGTTTTATACATAGTTGTCACGCTAATCGATACGCAACCCAATTAGTCACTATAGTATAAAACAGATGTAATGTATGAACAGATGTAAATCAAAATGTAATCAACAGCGCGCTCGAAAACTTGTGCAATGCGTTAAGACGGAGTGCACTGTTAGGGCTTTGGGCGCCGACACCATGGAGTCTGGGCGCCGCGCCCATATGCCTTGTGGCAGCGCCTGGGCTTCAATCTTTGCCTCCTTTTGGATACTCTGGCCCCTGCATTTCACCGTTTTACGCATCCTGTTTTGTCTTTTGCATTTTTAAAACCTTGTAACTTTATATTTATTAAGTTTCAACAAGTCTTGATATCGCATGTCAATGTTACATACCAGAGGTACGAAATTGGGGTGTCTACAGGGGCCTAGAAATAAGACAAAATATATGATTTTTAATATATTTTTTATCATAATCTAATTATTAAACATTAGTTCTTGAAATTTCCTAATACTAAATATCACCTAATAATTTAAAAATAATGATTACATTATGATGTTAAAATTTAAAACTAAAACTAAGAAATTTAATACCCCATCCGTTCTACACAAAAGTCAACTATTTTATTTTGTGATGTTTCACTCAAAGAGTCAATTTTCAAAAATTAAAGCAAAAATATATCATTTTATTTTTAATTGATTACTAAAAGTATCATTTTCTTAAAAATTTTGACTCTTAAACGGGGGCCCATAGCCTGGAACGGAATGAGTATCATTTAAGGTTCAAAATATTTAAAAAAAAATAGTCAAATTGATCAATTATCCATAGGTTCGTTGAAAATTACAACTTTTAAAAAATAATTTAAATTTTGAAATTGATAATTATTACTTCCTTCGTCCCTAAATTATTGTCCTGGTTGACCTGGCGCACAGATTAAGAAAAAAATAATTTTTTTGATTATTTATATTGGTTTAATGTGTAGTTTCCTTTAAAGTCCATGTGTATGTGGCTCATAATTAAAGTAAGATGAAAAAGTAAGGATAAAGTGGTAAAAGTGATGTTCTAAAAAGGTAAGTTTCAAAGTGGACAATTATTTTAGTACGAACGAAAAAGGAAAGGAAGACGATAATTTAAGGACGGAGGAGTATTATTTTTTTAAAACCCAAAATGACATTATTTTGGGCCAAATTTAAAAAAATATATATGAAAAATCAGCAGTTGGCCACCTATTTTTGTTAATTTACCCATTCTCTAGGCGCGGCCGATTTTTAGAATCTATAATACAATACAGCTCAGTGTGGCACGCTTACAATTGAGTTAGGATAAAAAGGGTCAGGATTTATTGTTTTACAGTAATCCAACGGCCCTTATTTCCCTTGGCTCTCACATGTGCGAATGACGGTTTACTGTTTTACAGTTTTATGTTATCGTAATTAACTTAATCAATTTAATTTTTTACCAATCCGTAACTTCGTATACAAATTAATTGAAATTTTTTTTTCTTTTTAACTTTTATTGTAATCTTTTTGTCCGGCCCGTTTTTTCTGACCCACAATTTCGTATACAAATTAATCAATTTACCGTTTTTCCCATATTCAACGGCTATTGAATAAAAAATTATTTTGCAACACCGATTTCCAAATAATGTCTCTCAATTTTTTTTAAAGAATTTTCATTGTAGTTTTTAAAAAGTTGATGAATGTCAAATTTTTAAACAAAAAATTATGTGCGGGCATTCATTTCAATGTAATATTGATATATATGAAATATAAAAAATGTCTCTCTATCACGTTTAATCTCACAATCTCAACCGTTTTTATCACGTTTTTTTCCATCCCTATTTTATTACTGCGAAAATTATTGAGATATTATGGTTTACAAGACGGTTTACAAGATGGTTTACAGTTATTATTTTACGTTTAATATTTTATAGTTAATATTTTACGGTTTTACAGTTATTTGCAAAAATTAGTTACTCTTTTACTGAGATATTACGAGTTTACAGTTAATATTTTACAGTTTTACAGTTTTATGATTGCGAAAATTTGAATTTGTATTTTTTTTCTTTTTTCGTAATTAACTTAATCAATTTAATTTTTTTCCGACCCGTAATTCCGTATACAATTTTTTTTTAAAATAAAAAAAATCGTAAGTTTTGTAATTTGAAATATTTAATTTTGTCAGGCCCGTTTTGTATGGCCCACAATTTCGTATACAAATTATTAATTAATCCCTCCGTTCCGGACAAAGAGAACCCCGTTTGAAAGTCAATTTTTTAAAAAAAATAATATTTTTAGTAGTTCATTTCTACAATATCTGCTTCATTTATTAATAAATTTTCAAACTGGCGTCGTGTCATCGGCACGAGCAAGAGTACTAGTCTAATATACAATAGAGCTCATGCTCACACATATGCAATTTACTAAAGTTATTTAGAGGCTGATATTATATTATCTTTAAAAATTTAACGGTCGGGATTCACCCTCTCATTCACATGTGTGAGAGTAGTTATCCCTTTTAACTCCCTATTTTTTCTCTCCCTATTACAAAGTCACCCCCTACAATTAATATTCTGATCAGTCACCACTATTTCTTCTCCATATGTGTTTCTTTCCACATTACAAAATCGCACCCTACGATTAATATTCTGAACAATCACCCTTATAAAACATTAATCTTATATTAATATAATCTCACAATAGAGCTCAGTTGATAGTTGATTGACTGAGGTCATGGGTCAGTTACATACAAATGTTTACAAATAACCCCTCAACTGTAACATTTTTTAAAATTGCACCTTCTATTTAAGCATTGTAATTTCAATTGACGAAATCACATAAACTGACATCGTGCGTCACAAAGATCTAGTACTAAAATATTTAAATTCAACCAAAAAGAAAACCGGGTCCAATTCTTACATTCTCTTACAAACATGTTCAAGTTTTGTCATTTGCTCTTTTAGTAACCATTTTCCAAAATGGTTGCTGGATCCTCATTTGCAGGCTGTTTAATGAAGCATGACATGAGATGACCGTTTTATAACATGTGTTCTTGGATAGTTTGCATGAATTCTCCAATGAAACAAGGTGGGGTCGAAGAGAAAATTGGGAAGAAAGATACAATGGTTTCATCAACTGTATGGAATCTAATAGGAAACTATGGAATCCACCATGAAATTTCACTTGACATTTTCTTTTCTTCTAGAACTACTTAGAGCTTGTTTGATTTTGCTTATCAGAATGTGTTTATTATTTATAATTTATCATAAATTATTTTTGAAGCGTTTGATTTCACATATGAAAAGATTCGTCATAAATCATTTACAAACCACTTAAAACACATGTAAAGTCCATAAATTGTAAACACTAAAGTCTCGTTTGGTACAATATTTTGAAAACACATCTTTTTCAAAACGCGTCATTTTTAAAACAAAACATTTTTAAAATATAGTTTTTTTCTTATAAAGATGTTTGGAAAACTATTACACAACGCTATTTTCATAAACGAAATAGTTGTAAACACAATATATTTTTAAAACGCTCCGAATTGAAGCGTTTTAAAACACTGCATTGAAACACTTTTAAAGAGAAAACGCTACTTTTTTTGCCAGCGTTTTAGTCAAAACGCTCCACCAAGAGACCTCCTCATTTCACATACCAAAGAAGTCCCAGAGCCTCCCAACTCTCTTTTTCTCTCTCTAAAAGCTACCGATCTCTCTTCCTTCCTTGCCACAAGCAAACGAGCCTTCCAGCTTCCTCGCCCAAGAGAGCCTTCGGTCCCCGGCCTCCTGCCCCTTGGCAGCCTCCTCCCTTACCCGAATAAGCAAGCCCCCTCATTCCTCATCCCCAACGAGCCGATCTAAAAGTCAAAAGGCACAGACTGCACAGTCATACTACCTGAATAACAACAAAGGGTGATGATACAACAACAATGATGATGGTACAACAACAACAAAAAAAGATTTTCTCTTTTGAGGAAACGACAAGGAGAGCACACTAGAAACTACTAACATCTAGTGGACTAAAGTCTAGGCGTATATATCGGGATTAGAATTTCACGCTACAAGAGGTAAGTACCCTTTTATTATTCTATCTCGTAATTAAAATAATAAAAATAGATAAATTATATCGTCCGTAAATAATGTGATAATTAGTTTATATATCCCGTTTATGTGGCATAAATGTAGATAATATTATTATTATGTTTGTACATGTTATGTGTAAATAATATAAATAGATAAAGTAGTATTTTTATATAAATGTATATAAAATATTAATAACTAACAATATGCTTAGATAATGGCTAACACACCTTAAATACTAAAATGACAACGTAGTCGTTATTATACCCAAACGACATCCCACCTTGCCAATATATGTATATAAACAAAAACCTAAAGTAAACACGAAAATCTAAGCATGTTATTTAGCAAAACTCAAATGAGACCAATAGGGCGAGTTGAGTGCTTAACCATTTGCCAACTCGTAACTTAGTCCTCGGACCTATACACTTTCTGATATTTTCGGTTTTTCTCTATTTAACCTTAAAATAGAAGTGACGACTCTGTAATCGCAATTTTTAGAGTCAACGATGAGGTCCAAACGTATTCCACGCGCTTCAATATTTTGAAACCACAGGCCTTTTTTATGGCGGGTCATCTCAGAACGGGGTAGTCACAGTGGCGACTCTGTTGGGGACTTTGTTTAAAAAAAACAAAAAGAGGGTTAGACTTAAATTTTTTGGGATTTGTTAATTTGTTTATATACACATAACATGCTTACATACATGCATAATTTATATTTTTGCTTACATGTATATATATTGCAAATATGCGCTTTCTTTCATACATATTGCAAATGTGATTTTCTATTATATATATTATTGCAAATATATGTTTTATTTGTTATTGTCAATATTCTACGTGGGCTATGAAATATTTGTAATTTGTATTCATTCAGCGAAAGCCACACATGTAATAAAAAATATTTTTTTATTATATCATTTTATTTTGGGGATTATGATCAAATGTAATTAATAAGAACAAATAGTATCCCCACTTTTCTTTCTATTTATTGATGTGAAGGTCGTCACACTCGCTCGCTCCGTTCCTTTGGGATTCAAACTAATCAGCCGTGAAAATCCACAAACAAACAAACAAAAAGAAAGGTCATTTCTACTTACTGCTTTATGCCTGTAAAATGTTTCCTGCTTTTTTAGCTGACTCACGTACATACATTCACATATAAAATACTATGAATTGCTACCCTTACACCAAAGCCACCTTACCCACTGCATCAGCCAACGTTAAATGTTGTAGATCTACTAAGACACTTCATGACCGGTCGATTTTTGTACCTGAAAATTAATGACCAATCCCATGTACATATACACTGGGGCAAATCAAAATATTTAGTGATATCTCTTTAGAACAATTGAATGGTGGATCCACGAAAGAGTATAGGCCCTTCGCCTAGGATTTGTCTGATCTTGGGAGGTCAAAAGGCAGGTGGAATACGAAGCTCTTATACCCTGGAGAAAGGAACCACTATTCCAGTACTAAATAAAGAGAATCAAAACAAAGCATATGCTTGTCCGACCAGCTTTAGGATAATAAATAAAACATCTGTTAATAATAATAAGTGCACACTATACTTTCCTGAGTCAAACACCTTGAGCCTAGCCTTCTCATACACTACCCTCGACTTTGTTTTCTCCCAAAAACCTCACCCAGCCCTGAAAAAATGAAGAGACAGTACTTGTCGTTTGATTAGAGATTTGGGTTCAGAAATAGAGGACAATTCAGATACGGATTTGGGTTCAGAAATAGATGACAATTCAGAGAATACAAATTTGGGTTCAGGAACAGAAATCATCTCAAATACAGATTTGGGTAGAATGGCCACCAAAGATGAACAAACATCTATGGGTACAAATACAGGAGCTTTAGGATATGCCCCTACTCTCGCCATGCAACAGTGGATAGATCAGAAACTAGGTGCTCACACTAATCGCCTAATGAGCTAGATAGCAAACCTCATGAAGAGCCTAAAGCCAAACACTTAAAATTCTCCTTCCCTTTTGGGACCTCATGAAGCATCAACCTCACATGTCCCTCCAAACACAAACTTTCAAATGGAAAACACCAACCCACCTTACCAAAACCTCTACCCCCCTCAAAACACCAACTTACCCAAACCTCAAAACCAAAACTCCAATCTTCCCTCTCATAACCAAAACACTGGCCCACCATTTCCAAACACTTACTCCCCATACCAATACACCAACCCTCATTCCAATGCCAACATCAATATCGGTTAATAACCAATAAATTTTAAAAGCATATATATATATATATATATATATATATATATATATATATATATATATAGGACACTTCATGGGCCGATCGGTTTTTATACCTCGAAATTAATGACCACTCCATGTTGCTAAAATATATGTAATTGAATAAAGATATATGCACAGGGGCTGATCAATAATTTTTATGGAATTTGTCCTAGACCATTTGAATAGTGGATCCCGGAAAGAGTATAGACCCTTCGCCTGAGATCTGTCCAATCTTGGGAAGTCGAAAGTCAGGTGGAATACGAAGGTTCTATACCCTGGAGAAAGAATCCATTGTACCAGGAAAAGTCCTAGACTGTCAAAACAAAGCATGTTCTTGTCCGATCAATTTTTAGGAAAAACAAATAAATTAATTATAAAAGCACACTGTACTTGAATCAAGAATCCTGGAACCTTCCCATCTGATACATTCAACCCTTTTCCTCAGAAACCTGGCCCGAATTTGGAAAGGAATAAATAGCACCAGTCGTTTGATTTGGGATACATGCACAGAGGTCAGGTCAAAGAGTACAATAATCAGTTCAGATGGTACATATTTGGGTAGAATGGACTCGAAAAACAAACAGACTGTTGCGGGTACCAATTATGAACAGACTGCTCTTGGAGCAGAGATAGAAGCTCATCGATATGCCCCACACCCTGAATTCCAGAATTGGTTGAAAAAAGAATTGGATGCTCATGTAGGAAGAGTCGCAAGCCAAGTAGTTGGAGATCTTTTGGAAAGTTTAGTAGAAATCTTCACTATGTTCTCTCATCGAATCAAGAGCCCACAATCTCCTACTAATAACTCCCTCCTTCCAGGAATCAACTTTTTCGTTCCAACAGAAAATACCTTCCCTTCAAATTCCAAAACTCAACCAAACATCAACCCTCAATAAAATACCAACCCTGTTTCCCAAAGCGATATCATTCCAAACATTTATAACTCCAGTCCACCAAGCATCTCATTTCCAAACACCAACCCTAAGCTCACTCACCTCAATGCATGTTACCATAACCAAAAAGACTACATCCCTTATGATCCTTTAAACACCTATACCCAGGAAATGACCCATGGGACACTACCCGGGATGATCTGTATGCATGAAAAAGAACGACTCCCCTCAAAAAGAAACACATACAATGAGTTTCTTGCACAAAGCTACCCAAGCCAAGAAGAAGATGTACAGTCATGCTACTCAAACAAATCCCAGCCAAACATCTCACCCCATCTAAAGGGAAGGAGGGAACAGGAAAAAAAGGCATTATGATGACTTGCCTGCTTCGAGGTCTATGATTTTTCAAATGCTATGGGCCCATGGTCAGCTTAAACCACTCAAGAATTATACACCTCCAAACCCATTACCTAGAACATGGAATCATGCCTAGTATTATGAATATCATCACTTCACCAACAAATGCTATCTGCTAAAAAATGCCATCCAAGACCTCATCAACAATAAAATCATCACAGTATCAGATACAAAAGAACAACCCTTGTCCCAGATCAAGCAAAGAATGTTTGAGAAATATATGTACTTCCACTCAGCTTTGTAAACTGGAATGAAAAAGATATGTCTTTTCTCTTTGGAATAAAAGAGCTTAGTTGCAACATGCTCTATTGGGACACTATCTTGGACAATAGTCAAACTATGAGCAGCGTTGAGAAAACCAGTTAGATTGGTGGGGATGTCAGTCATCTTACAAATGCATTTCATTCCTAAAACAACATTAAATTAAAGAGTACTTAATAAGGGAAATTTTGGTAAAATGTGTACAATTTTTTCATGAATTTGTATAATGTCATTTATTTTGTGACAGAGGAAATTTAATATAAATGAATAAGTGAGTGCACATAGTAACACACACATTGATATTATATACATATTAATAAGCATGTGAAAGAAGAACTAAATTATGGCTGATCATCATCATCAAGTTTTCCAGTAAGGGGTAGGCATAAAATTGTTGGGCTCCCTACTTGCTAGTGTTAAGCATCATGCTTCGGTTGTAGCCTTGTAGGCCATGAGGTAAAATCTACACATATCAAGTGAGGTCCAATTGTTGGATGCTTAAGTCAGAGCAGTCTTGGGGGCTCAGTCAAGTGCTAAGTTACTATGTTGAGCTATTTGGGTTAAAAACGTGTACAAGGAAATGAATTTGTGCTAGTAAATGGTTCAATCACCTATGAGTGTAGGGGTAGGGAGATTGTTGGACCTTCGCATGGAAGATTGAGCTAGCACTATGTGTATATGTATAAAAATATTAACAAGATCATATGAGATGAATGTCACTAAAGTTTTCAAAAAACAAGTTTCATTATGAGATGCTACAGAGCAAAGTCAAAAGAATCTAATCAATTTAATAGCAACTAATCCCCTTAGATAACATAATAAAATTGATTCACCACGTAATTCAAAGAAAATTAGGCTAAGCTTACCTCACAACTTTGACGTTATTCCCTACTTCTGCGCAGTTGCCTCTCCTCCACCTTTTTCTGGAAAAATGAACTAAGGAGCACTCCCAACAACTTAGGATGATAGAGTGTGAGCTTTAGATTAAACTGAAGAGATAAATCTTGAATCAAATAATAGGGTCACTTGTGTTATAACATCAAATATAATCATCATATCCAAGAAAATAATAGTCTATACATATTTAGAGCCGATAAAGAACAGAACACTGAGCTAATCTGATGCTGGAAAACAAACCCAACAAATGCAAGAACTATACAAGTGTACGAACCCTAGCGGCCATCTCAAATCACTTGGAATAAGATGTGTGTTTGACAACAGAACTGATTAAACATCAGGGAAAACTAATCGAAGTTTATGCAAAATAACAAAAGCGTGAAATTTTAACCATGCTTGTAACCCCAAGTGCACTCTCAATACCATTGCACTGTTACAATGTTCTGTAGAAATCAATATTCTCTCATTTTATATAGAAAACGAGAATGCTACATAATTGATTATATATAGATCGATTGACATGGGTAGATAAAGCTAAATACGTAATGTACTCAATCACATTCAAGGAGCTTGTTGGTCCACATGATTGCTCAAATAGGCTAGAGGGGGGGTGAATAGCCTATGCTGTCATTTAAAACTTTTCTTCTTTTTGTATAATTAAAGCATAGGTTTTAAAGGCATAGATAGTTTGCACGGTGAGCATGTCTGCTGGTATCAAGGAACAGCAGACTTGCTCTCAGAAGAGTTATGAACTCTGCTGGTGAACTGCCGTTTAAATCAAAAGCCTGTTTGAAAGAGTTTAAGCAGCGGAAATAGTTAGGCTTAGATTTAGGGAAGTCCTAAGTGGCTGTACACGAATATATGTTCAGAACAACACCACACTTAATCCTTCTTCCAAATGCCGATTTAGGAAATCATTTGAGAATAGCTTTTTAAAGGATAAATCAATTTATAAAAGCTCATGGAGAGGTAAATACTATAAGATAAATTATTTGAAAGACCATCTGAATTTATTCAAAGATAAATTACAGATTACATCAGCCTAGACACTCTATGTACAGTTTCTGTCCTCGTCCTTTCAAGCCTTAATCTTTACTTAATTGTTCATAGACAAACTCTTAAGTAAAGAGGGCTATAGGAGACGAGAACGAGAGACTGATATGAGAAGACACTATTGAAGGTCGTTCAGATATAAAATATCTGAACGATTGAGTGCATAGCACTCGACCTTTTATGATGATTGATTATTGCACAATCAACAGCATTTGTATGTGAATACAAATCTGAAAATATGAATGCAATATTTACAGACAGCTCTTCATCTTCCTTGGGAACCATCTGAAATCAATCTTCAAATCGATCCAAGAGCTTGACCTCTAGGTTTAGGAATAAAGTCATGAAGCTCCAGCTAAAGGTTGAGTTCTTCGAAGGAGGGTGAAGAATCAAATCAAGAATTGGGTTCTTGACCAAGATGTCCGATCTCTGTCTATTAAAGTTTCTGATCTCTCTTTTCTTCTTCAAGCCTTTTCTTCCTAGCAATCCACAGAGAGTGTTTTGCTAAGGTCTTCGTATTCGTCGACACTATTATATATCTATCTATATCTTCGAAGAAGAGGATGGGAGATTTCTTTTATAGACCGGGGTCAATTGATCGTTGAGAAATGAAGATGATTTTTCTATCCATTAGAAAAATGTTGTTGTTGAAATCCGTCGGATAGAGATGTTGTTCACTGGATCTTTGACTATTGGATAAAAGCTTTGTCTTGTAGATCCTCAACTGGTTGCCTGTCAGACTAAATTGATAAGTCTCTGAAAAGCGAGTCTGACGTCTGATGCACTATCAGGTGGTCTGTCCAATAAAGTAGATTCTTTTGACTTTTCCAGACCACGTGAGTGAGAGAAGGTCCTGCAGCATCACTTGTGTCAGGCTTCATAAAGATTTCTTCAATTGCTCTTGAAGCTTGAACACATTTGTCTAGTCTTGATCTGCTGCGGTTCTGTCTCTTTGTATCACGTGCAGAACTAAGTCTACCGGTGTGATGTTCAATGGTGAGTCTTCTTGTAGGGAAGGACTGCTGGTTGCTGATATGAACATTCAAACCGTAGCAATTCTGCTGATACCAAGTCTTCAAGGTATTTCCGTGATGCACTTGATAAGTCTGCTGGTGACGGGTCCTTTGAGAAACTTTGACACTTCAACACGTCTGCTGTGGCGAGTCTTCAAAGTGTCCTTTAGTGCATATGACAAGTCTGCTGGTGACGAGTCTTGCGAAAACCTTGATGCTACAGCAAGTCTAATGGTGCTGGTGCATATGAAGTGTTGGTCTGTTAAATCATCATATAGAAGGTAGGACTAGATTAGGACAACCTAACCTAAGACCTATGTGTTGTCAAACAAGTTGCCACACTAATCGGTACGCAGCCCTCTTAGCCACTTGTTATGACACACAGTAATGGGAACAATCAAATCAAAATATTCAGAATATGCAAGGTGATAAGTTAATTATCAAGAAGCATATTCCAACAATCTCCTCCTATTTGCTTGGAACAATTACAAGATGACATATACAAAGCACTAAAGCATTTATCAAGACATAGAAATAACATGCCCACAATGAATGATCATTTAATCTCAAGGCATGCCCTATGTTGATAATTACAAGAGCGATGGCTTTCTATAGTTTACTATTGCTATTACAGACTCGATAAATTAAAGTACTGAACAGGTAAAGCAATATTGAAAAACATTTTAGATCACTTATAATATTTGAAAATGTTTAATCAGGATCTAAAAAGTTTTAGGGTCCTTGCTTGCACAAAGGTTTTATAAGTTAAAGAATGTTTTGGCAAGCAAGATTGGCAAATCTTTATGTAATCATATGTTTTTGAAAGTGTTTACAATAAAGATTGCTTAAGATAACACTTTTTGAGAAAAAGAAAAACATTTATATCAAAAATAGCTTATTGATAAAACGCTTGATGTTTCTATTGAAAAATGTAGAATCTTTGTTGAAGGTAAGACTCAACAGAGATGTTTTAGTGAAAGAGTGTTTTTCAACAGAAGTGCCACAAAGGCTGAGCAAGATTCACATAGAATCAGCTGTAGGGGTGAATTTTTCACCTTATGTGTGTCTTTCATTGATCAAGGGAAATTTTGGTCTTTACCCTTGTTAGATATGAACTCTTCTCCTTAGTTCATGAACTCTCCTCCTAAGGCCAATATTCTTCTATGTCTTGGATAGTTGTGGTCGAAATACAATAAATGTCCTCCATAAGGAATGACTCTCCTCCTTAATGGATAACTCTCCTCCTTAATTGGTTATTCTCCTTCATTACAACTGATATGTCATAATTCTCCTCTTTTACGGATATGTCATTACCCTCCTCCTTAATGGTTGCAAGCAAGAGAGAGAGGGAGAAGAAGGGAGAACAGAAGAGAAGGACAGCAGACAAAGAAGATGCCATTAAAAATAAAATATTCTAATTAGATTGAGAAAGTACGAAAGAAAGATAAAAAATGCATCCTAGTTAGAATCCCCAAAGCTACCAGTGCTAGAACCTAAGGAATATTCTCTATCTTCATCAGAGAAGCTTCTATTACCGAACAACTCTCGAATTATCAGCAGGTCTCCAGTGATAGGAAGGCGTTCATCCTCGTGGATTGTGGATTGAATGGGTTGATAGGAGCAAAGAAAATAGCTGATAATTCTTGCGTACTTATGAATCCCAAACCCATTCACTCGTCTTCGCACGATAGACCAACAGATGAGAGAGAAGACAACTTCTGACCAATTGATCGATTGAGAATCGAGAATAGCAATGGTGAAGTTTCGAAGTCTTCTGGTGTCACTACCTGAGCCTGCTTCGTGAAATAGAAGGCATCGACTCAGAATCTCACCAATACAGTACATGTCTAAGGGATAATTGTTAATGTCCCAGGTACTGTAGTCATCTCGAGAATGGTAGCCAGTTCGTTGAAGCCATGATTCATTAAGGATAGAATCATCGAGAGCGTCAGGTCTAACAGAAGAAAGATGAAAGACGCGTGACAGGCTCTCGGCATTGAGGACGACATCGGTACCTCGAATGCGACCATTGAGGCTCTTACCATCTCTTGCCAGTTGCATCCTTAAGTAGAATTTGTCAACCAATTGAAGGCTGTAGAATTCTTCGCAAAAATTAAGGATGGAGACGAGTACAGAACTGTGAAGAACATCGATAATCGTTCCTCCAATAGTGTTGTTGAGGAGAAATTGTTCTCCCTGGATCGTGTGACATAGAATATAAGACTGAGAGCCTATTCTGGTAACGAAGGACGATTCAGGTGGAACGTATCGACTAGAGACACTTGAGGAAAATGAAGCGGCCATGGAAATTCTTCTGAAGATAGATGAAAAATGTTGGTAGAGAGTTGATACCAATTGGTGAAATAAGATCAATTGATATCAATTGTTGGGAAATCTCAATTAGGAAGATTATTATGGGAAGAATTAAATTTTTATTACTTTCGGAGGATTTATATTGAAAGAACAGACTTATCAAGAACCGTCCGTTTTTATCCATTGTAGAGTCAGAATGACGATATACAAAGAGATGAAGTAATCATGTCAAAGCTCGAATTTGAATGGAAATTTATCTTGGAAAGACGGCGATTCATGATGACGATATTAAGTCATTCTTGAAGATGTTATTAATAAAGATTTTGACTTAAATCGAGGAATCTCAATATGCAGATATTAGATATATATGATGGTGAAGTGTATTGAATAATGAGAAGAAGAACTTGTGTTGATATCAATGACTTCTTGAAAATAATATGAGTTTAAAATACAAACCTTTGAAGAAGTAAGATATGTTTTTGAAATTTTAAAATTCTCATAAGATAATTTACGAGGCATTCTGAATCATCTACACAATCCTCAGCAATCTCCCAAATCTTTAGGATTTTTAGAATTTAAACCAATTTTTAAGAAGTATTTCAAAAGATTATAAAATATTTTTCAAAACAGTACTGAAAGGTTTTG
Source organism: Codonopsis lanceolata (assembly GCA_013146195.2). Taxonomy (NCBI): domain Eukaryota; kingdom Viridiplantae; phylum Streptophyta; class Magnoliopsida; order Asterales; family Campanulaceae; genus Codonopsis; species Codonopsis lanceolata. The sequence goes on from CM028378.1 coordinate 176,028,572, forward strand.
AAAATATTTTTGAAGTTGATACCAATTATTGAAATATTACTTTGTTGGAAAACATTTTGAAAATCTATCAGTACTTCCAAAGTTTGTTTAAGTCAAAAATATCTTCACAAGTGGATGACCAGCAGAGTCGAAGGTCTGCTGATATGAGGTTATGAACAGCAGGGAAGAAGGTCTGCTGTTTAGGGATTACCAGCAAAGATTGGAGTCTGTTGATTCAATTGATAACCTAAAGATGTATGCAAAGAAATGAAAGTCTGGCCGCGCGATACGATAGAATGGGGAGTGAAGAATTGAGGAAAATATCTGCTGATATCAATTCTATGATATGCATGGTTATCAATTGTCTTGAACACACTAAGATGGTCAGCAATGAAGTTGTTGTGATTAGTTGAAGAATATTGTGTTCAAGGATGATTGAAGTCTAGTGAACTGATTTTTGGAAGGTGGGTGATCAATAGACTAAGGTATTGCTGATACCATATGTTATAGGTCGAGATGAAGAGTGATCAGCAATGTTTGAGGTATGCCGTTGTTAATTGATAGAAGTGACAAGGGAGTCGGCATAGATGAGAATCTACTGATGAAAGGTGATCAGGAGGTTTCAAAGTCTGCTGATACTGGATGTATCTTATGAGTTTAGCAGATAAGAGGATTTTCTTAAAAGAAATGATGTAACAGCAGACATGGAGATATGCTTATACCAATTGAATGAACATCGTTTCAACAAATTTATCCTTTAGGAGTGCCTCGGCTTCTGGAAGAATAAACCATAAGCTTCATCGGCATTGATGGGAATTTGCTATTGGATTGAACTTAACAGACTTGAAGATTTCTTTGAAATAAAGATGGAGCAAGACATGAAGATCCGCTTATACCAATTGAATGAATAGTGCTTGACAAATTTATCCTTTTGGAATGCCTCTACGGAAGGATAAACCATAAGCTTCATCGGCATTAGATTAACTGATGACTATGCATCTTCTCAATAGAATCCCAATTAAGTGAGAAGGGTATTAGAGTCAAAATGGGAGACAACAGCCATCTTAGTCAAAGTACTTGTATCACAAAGAAGCAAGTACCTTATTCTTAATTTGGCTAGAAGTCGTATTTCACTTCTTGAGTAAAGATGAAAGAACGTATTTCACTTCTTGGTCAATAGCTAAAGATGATAGACTATCTTCAAGGTAATAGAGTCAAACAAAGAAGAGAAAGAATTTGAAGCGAGTTGTCTTGAGCGGAGGAAACATCGATAAGAAATATAATTGAAGAAGCTGTTTGTTCCTCAGAAGGTCTATATTCCAACAGCAGGTATGAGGTTTGTTGTTGTGAAGTATTTGAGACCAAAAATTTTAGAAGGAATGAAGATTCACCAGAACACCATGGGTTAAGGTGAGATCTTCTATTCTGAAAAGGAGTTGCAAGGTAGCGCGTCCTTTCTAAGAAAATCCAAACCTATAGTTATCCATATTCCAACAGTAATTCTTCTGATGAGATTTCTACCAGTAGTCATAGGAGTTTTTAATTAAAATAAGGTTCTTTTACTGAGTCAAAATTAGTTTTCAAGATACCAGTTGATCTAATTATAATGGCAATTTAAAGCAAGATTGTCATTAAAACAAGGATCAACTTAGTCTTTTGAACACCAGAAGTTTTTTTTTTATATAAAACATTAATGTCTTCCGTAATGTCTGAATTAGATCTTGCAAAAATAGATCAAATTCATAAGACTATTATTGAAAAGGTATATCGTGGTTTCTTCTCATCAAAATTATAGTCTATTTGATTAGAATACTAATGGTTAAGGATTGGTTTGCTGTTGGGTTAACAACAGAGTTATGTTTGTTGTTGTGGATTCGGAATAGAAGTATAATATGAAATGCAGTGCAGAAACCATAAGTAAACATAAGATTTCATGCTATCAAAGAATGTGCATACAAAAGCGGATAGACATGAAGTAAAGTTGTTTTGAACAAGTTCTCATTTAGATCAAAATATAATCGATTACAAAGAGGATCTAATGATTACAAGATTCAATACAACTTCCAGTGACTTAACTACTCCTAGTAAACAACTAATCTAAAGACATGATACATTTCTAAAGATAAAAATGTTATAGGAGACGTCTATGAAGACCATGGACCCAGATCCGTTTAACCGGTTGGCAAACGGAATATAGGTTCAAATCAAGTGTTTAGTCGAAAGAGGCGACAAGCGGAATCTCTCGCGTAAGATATGCAGATATGTGATCCTATCGCCTACTCTTCCTTCTCCCTTCAGCTACCTCTTAAACCCAGGTGACCTTCACAAGCAAGCACGACAACCTTTCGAAAGTCGACTACTGTGAATTGTGCTGATCTCGAGGGAGAATCATGTCAGTAAAAGAACATGTAGAAGGTCTACAATGCCAAGAAGGAGCAGTTGACATGAGCACGATCACAGGAGTTTGGGAGAGGCATGCTAAATGGTTGTTGAGGTAAATCTTCATACAAGAGGAATCATCAAAACTAACCAAACAACTTTTGGTGGATAGGGAAGGTAGAAAAACTTGATCTAGTGCTAAGAATATTCCTAAGTAACATTTTGAAAGGAAGGGATTTTGTATCAGTGTCTATCATATTATTTTGGAGATAGTTTGCGAGTGATAGAGATAAGGGGAGGAATGTCTCTATAAATAGTCACTGAGGCAAGACGAAGGACCGGTTAATGAGATGAATTCATTAAGTTTGAAGAGTCCTTTCAACCTCTCTCATTAAATCCATATAAGGTAGTGAAAGATATGGTTGTAATTTCTAGATATTCGGTAAAGTATTCTCCTTGGAAAGCTTGAAAGATTTTGAAAAGACAAAACAGCTTTCTTAAGAAGATAAAAAGGTTTTCAAAAAGACAAAACAAATTTTTAGTAATTTTGAAAAAACAACTTTTCCAGAAAAAGGTTTGATTTTGACAAAAGTGACTTTTCAGAAAAATGTTTTGAGTGAAGAATACGTTTTCTTTCGAAAGATATTTTACCTTTACCGGGAATCTAAGAAATCTGTCTTTTACTTTAAGAAATAGTCAATTTCAAAAAGTTTAACCTCAACCTTTGTAGAAATTGCAAAGATGCCCATGTATGTTGCACATTGTCTATTAAGGTGGAAACTTCTATAAGTCAGCACACAGAACTGAGCTTATGAAGTACAGCAACGCAATAATGTTCAACAAAGAAGAAGGTTTGAAGGTAAAACAATCTAAACAGATCAAAGATAATCTAAAATTAGTTTGACAAGAAGACATCAAACCTGTTGAGTAAAGTAAATCATACTTGATAGAGTGAATAAAAATCAAAGAGCAAAGTATGATAAAGATTACTCAACCTTTATATTTCTTGAGATAAACAGGGAAAGAGCAAAGCATGCAAAGATAAGGCTTATGCGGTGATGATATATTCATGATCATGATTAACAGGGAATTATAAAGATAGAGTAGATATTGATCATATATCATAACCCAGAGAGAAGAAGTTTAGACTGAAGCAGGTGAATAGAATCCTGCAAATCAGTCAAGCATAACATTTTATTCTGTTAGAGAGAGAATAAAATTTTCTTGTTGATCTTGAGAGAATTTGTATTCCTGAATGAAAATCAAGAAAATCATTTGCAATATTTTATGAGCTTTAGAAAGCTCCAAAAAAAATCTAAGTTCATAAATAAGTTTTTCAAGAAAATCCTTGGGATGAAGAGAGGGGAATCTGGATCTTGAATATCTCATTTTTCCTTGGTCTTATGTGCTCATAGAAAGAAAAAGAGCAGAAATGGTCGAGACGAAATCCCGGCAATTGTGGGTGGCGAGGGAGATCGGAATCCGCTTTCTTTCATGCAAGTATTAAGGATAGAGCCCAACGGAATGTGATTCGCCTTCGCTGGATGATGGTTCTTTTCGGTGAAGATCCGAATAATAGGTTCTATGGTAGAAAATTATTTTCTTTGATTTGTTTGCCTCGGTCCATCTGTTATTGAGGAGTCTTTGTTCGTTGATTTCCGGCTAATGTTACCTCGGATGATACGATCTCGACCGCCATTCTAGGGAAGAGGAGGTGTGGTCTGCGGTTAAGTCTCTTAATCTAATAGTGCCCCAGTGATGGCTTCACAGGGGGTTGGTGTTAATGGTCAATCATTAAAGATAGCGTTGGTTGGTGCAATTGCGGAATTTTTCGAGGTAGTATAATGCATCGTGGATTATCCTCTGCCACTATTGTTCTCCTCCCAAAATTGATAAACCGAAAAGTTTGAGTGACCTCCGCCCGATAAGTTTGTGCAACTTTCTCTTGCGAAATTATTTCCAAAATTTTGGCAACCCGTCTTGCTTCAATTCTCCCAAAATTGATTTCCGATCAACAAGCGGGTTTTGTGCAAGGTCGTAGTATCCAAGAAAATATTCTTCGGCATGAGTTGGTTCACGAATAAATTATAAAACTTCGGGTGGAAATCTTGTTTTCAAAATCGATATGTCAAAAGCGTATGATAGACTAGAATGGAGTTTTCTAGGTCGTGCTCTCCAAGCTTTTGGTTTCAAATGGAGGTTTTTGCTCCATGATAAATAATTTGTCGAATTGTTGGTATTCCTTCAAAGTTAATGGTAACATTTCGAGGTTTCTTTAAAATTTGGGAGGGGTGTGAGGCAAGGGGATCCAATCTCTCCTTTACTATTTATTCTCGCCCAAGAAATCCTCTCGTATAATCTCAATAAAGCGATTCTTCAGGCGATTCAGCCCTATGTCTATGGAGGGGGTATTGTGATCACTCATTTACTATATGCGGATGACATGCTCCTCTTACTCGCAATGGTTCGAAGAAATCGTTTTGGGTTTAAAATCGGTTTTACGGAGTTATGAAGTTTAAATCGAGGCGGCTTGTCAATAACGATAGAGCGGGTTTTACTCTTCGACGGCTCTGCATAGGCGTCTCTCTAATATCGAACATTGAATGCAGGTATCGTCATAGGCGGTGGCTGCTATGACTTACTGGGTCTTCCCTCTTCCAAGGTCGTTTAAAGAGGGTGTACTTGAGCGGTTAGAGCAACGCATCAGCGGTAGAATACATGGGTGGAGAAATAAATTGCTTTCATTTGGTGCCAAAGTTACTTTGATAAAAGCTATTTTGTGTAGCCTTCCTATATATGCTATGGCTGCTTTGAGGGTTTCAAAGTCGGTTCTCGTCGGTAAGCATTGAGCAACATATGGCTAACTTTTTATGGAGTGATCGGGGTGATCGGCGCACTCAGCGGATAGCGTGGCATCGGGTTTGTCGATCAGCGACGAAGGGGTTTGGGTATTAGGCCTTTCTGACAGATTATGGATTCACTCCATGCTAAACTAGCTTGGAAATTTCTCGAATCGGGGTTTGTGGGGCGCGGTTTTGCATTGGTAAGTATGGTTCTCAACATCGGGGCGGTATCGGCGATCTAAAGCGACACTTGGAAGGCTGTTTTATCTCGTGATTCCTCTGATCATGCGATCCGAGCCTTGGCTGATGATCGGTCAAGGAAGCGTTCCTTTTGGGATGCAAGCGGTGTGGTTCTCGTCTTGTTGGGCCTCTCCCACATGGATTTAAATCTCACGATTCTTTGCGGCCATGCATAATTATGTGATATGATTCGTAATTCCTCCGGACTTACAAGGCTTGGTTTTCTACATTCATTGTGATATACGCCCGATAGGCTTATTAGTGAACTCACGGTTTCGAGGCGGGTAATTTAAAGCCGCTGCTTTCTCGGAATAAGCACGGAATCTCTTCTCAAATTTTCGATGGGCGCAAGTTATTTGGCGAAGTGGTTACCGATGCGTGTTAGTTGCTTTCTCTGGAAGTTATTCCACAATGCCTTGCTGTAGAGACACCAATATTCGGACTCGAAGGGTTCATTTAGCTTCTCGATGTCACCGTTGTTTACGCTCACCCATTTGGTATTGAGACCATCACGCACTTGTTTGTTCATTCTCAAATTGCCAAAGAGTTATGGACCGATTTGCGACCTATTTTCACTGGTGGCACTGATATGATTGTATTGAGCATTTATTCACGGTATGGTCTTTAGTTTCTTTGAGATCGCAGATAGGGGCTCTTCTTGTCGGTACTTTTGCTTACACTTGTTGGGAGATTTGGAAAGCTTGGTTGCACTGTCTTTGAGGATAACAGAATGGTTCCGGTGCTAAGCTCCCGCATTCTAGATGGTGTTAGAGGGATTAATCTTGGCTTTGTTCCTAAATCCAAGAGTGGGCGGGTTGCGTCCGCCTGTCAATACAATCTCTTCGGTTGAAGGTCACTTCGGTTCCTACTAGGAGAGGGTTATGGGTGTGTTGGAATCCTCACATTTGTAGGATATAAACTCAATACGGATGGCTCCTCTAGAGATGGTCGGTGTATGCAGTGGTGGGGTTATTCGAATTCTTTGGGTGCTTTTGTTTGTGCTTTCTCGGCGATTATGGCTGCGGCACAAATATGAAAGCGGAGATCTTGGCTCTTCGTGAGGGGCTCCGGCTTTGTCGATCTCTTATCTTTGGATCTGTGGTGGTAGAATCGGATTCTTTAACGGCAGTAAACGTTTTATCTCAGGGACATCATGAGCCATGGCAATATTCTTACTACCTTCGGGAGTGCAGGGCTCTTCTTGGCGATTCCTCTTTGATTCATGTTTTCAGTGAGCAAAATATGAGTGGCCGGATCGTTTAGCGACTTTTGCATATGAGCATGAAAGTCGGCTTATTTTGCAGATTATCCCTTTGCCCAATATGGTTAAAAAGCTTTAGCTTTCGATCTTGGTTACATAGTTTTAGGAAATAGTTCTCATTGTATTTCCTTTTGAGGTTAGGCTCCTTGCTTCCGTTTATGGGTTAGGCTGGTTGTCCCCCTTTTGTATGTTACGGTTTTTATTTTAATAAATTTACAGCGAGTGCCGCCTGCTTCCTTCAAAAAAAAAAAAAAAAAAAAAGCACTAGACATGAGATGTGCCTTAAGAGACAGTCGTATTCAGATCGAGGTAGATATTCTTCAGAATGTGCCTCTTGGAATCTGAGCTAATATGTCTGTAGTCAATGTTGCCTAAAAAATAGATTTCCTTTGCAACAGCTTAGGAGATCTTTGATTCATATTTCTTAGAAATTGATTTCAAGTAATTCTTTGAAATATAGGCCAAGTTCCCGAGAAACTAAATATCATATAACGAGAGGGATCAATCAATGTTTCATGATATAGAGTTTTTGACTCTTAACCTTTTCATAAGAATAGATAAAATGAATTAAAATTCTTTTCTTGTAAAATTGTAGAATTGTTAACTAAGAAATTTCTCTCGAAAGGGTGTTGGATTGATAACAATCGTTAGCCTTATGCCAAGAGAATTTGAATATGAAATCCATTTAAGTGAAGCATCCATCGGAGTGTCATACATCTGAGGAAAAGTTGTTCATAGTGCCAATTGATATATATATATATATATATATATCTATGTGTGTGTGTGTGTGTGTGTGTGTGTGTGTCATGTGAATAGTTTTCCCATAATCATCGTGGTAGTTGTCTATCTCAAGAAATTTTTGAAAACAAGATAATTTTTTTCAAAATAAGTAAGTTTTTCAAAATTTATCTCAAATGAAATCCTTGTCAAAGTTTTGAAGATAAAGCGAATTTTCTTTTTCGACATGCATTTGGGATGAGCAATCGAGAATCAAACTCTTAGGTGGTTAGACACGGCATATAGCGAAGAGCTTGGCTTTGATACCAATTGTTGGTCCACATGATTTCTCAAATAGGCTAGGGGGGTGAATAGCCTATGTTTCCATTTAAAACTTTTCTTCTTTTTTGTTTAATTAAAGCATAGGTTTTAAAAGCGTAGGCGGTTAACAGGTGAGCATGTCTGTGGGTATCAAGCGATGAACTTGCTCTTGAAGAGTTATGAACTCTATTTGGTGAGCTGCCGTTTAAATCAAAAGCTTGTTTGAAAGAGTTTAAGCATGAGGAAATAGTTAGGCTTAGATTTAGGAAGTCTTAAGTGGTTGTACACGAATATATGATGAACAACGGCACACTTAATTCTTCTTCCAAATCTGATTTAGAAAATCATTGAAATAGCTTTTCAAAGGATAAATCAATTTATAAAAGCTCATCGAGAGGTAAAAGACTGGAAGATAAATTATTTGAAAGAACATCTAAACTTATTCAAAGATAAATTGCGATTACACTCGACACTAGACACTCATGTCGGTTATGTCCTCGTCCTTTCAGGCCTAATCTTTACTTAATTGTTCATAGACAAACTCAAGTAAAGAGGGCTATAGGAGGCGAAGCAGACGGATATGAGAAGACACTATTGAAGGTCGTTCGGATATAAAATATCCGAGCGATTGGTGCATAACTCGACCTTTTATGATGATTGATTATTGCACAATCAACAACATTTGTATGTGAATACAAAAAAGATATGAATGCAATATTTATAGGCAACTCTTCATCTTCCTTGTGCACCATAAAATCAATCTTCAAATTGATCCAAGAGCTTGACCTCTAGATTTAGAATAAAGTCGAAGCCGCCTTAAGGTTGAGTTCTTCGAAGGAGGGTGAAGAACTCAAATCAAGAATGGGTTCTTGACCAAGACGCCCGATCTCTCGTCTATTGAAGTTTCGATCTCTCTCTTCTTCTCGAGTCTTTCTTCCTAGAAATCAC
>CM028378.1:176037359-176075159 GCA_013146195.2 Codonopsis lanceolata
TTGTCTTGGATAGTTGTGGTCGAAATACAATAAATGTCCTCCATAAGGAATGACTCTCCTCCTTAATGGATAACTCTCCTCCTTAATTGGTTATTCTCCTTCATTACAACCGATATGTCATAATTCTCCTCTTTTACGGATATGTCATTACCTCCTTAATGGTTGCAAGCAAGAGAGAAATGAGGAGAAAGAAAGAGAAGGAGAAGACAAAAGAAGAAGATGCCATTAAAAAATAAAATATTCTACTTAGATTGAGAAAGTACAAAGAAAGAAAAAATGCATCCTAGTTAGAATCCCAAAGCTACCAAGCTAGAACCTAAGGAATATTCTCTATCTTCATCGAGAAGCTTCTATTACCGAACAACTCTCGAAGTTATCGCAGTCTCCTGATAGGAAGGCGCTCATCCTCGTGGATTGTGGATTGAATGGGTTGATAGGAGCAAAGAAAATAGCTGATAATTCTTGCGTACTTATGAATCCCAAACCCATTCACTCGCTTTACGAGACCAAACAGATGAGAGAGAAAGACAACTTCGACCAATTGATCGATTGAGAATCGAGAATAGCAAATGGTGAAGTTTCTCAAGTCTATAATCTCACCAATACAAGACATGTCTAAGGGATAATTGTTGATGTCAGTCTTGTAGTCATCTCGAGAATGGTAGCCAGTTTGTTGAAGCCATGATTCATTAAGGATAGAATCATCGAGAGCGTCAGGTCTAACAGAAGAAATATGAAAGACGTGTGACAGGCTCTCGGCATTGAGGACGACATCGGTACCTCGAATGCGACCATTGAGGCTCTTACCATCTCTTGCCAGTTGCATCCTTAAGTAGAATTTGTCAACCAATTGAAGGCTGTAGAATTCTTCGCAAAAATTAAGGATGGAGACGAGTACAGAACTGTGAAGAACATCGATAATCGTTCCTCCAATAGTGTTGTTGAGGAGAAATTGTTCTCCCACGGATCGTGTGACATAGAATATAAGACCGAGAGCCTATTCTCGTCGCAACGGCGACGATTCAGGAACGACGTACGACTAGAGACACTTGGGGAAAATGAAGCGGCCATGGAAATTCTTCTGAAGATAGATGAAAAATGTTGGTAGAGAGATGATACCAATTGGTGAAATAAGATCAATTGATATCAATTGTTGGGAAATCTCAATTAGGAAGATTATTATGGGAAGAATTAAATTTTTATTACTTTCGGAGGATTTATATTGAAAGAACACACTTATCAAGAACCGTCGTTTTGCTATCCATTGTAGAGCTGTAATGACAGATATACAAAGAGATGAAGTAATCATGTCAAAGCTCGAATTTGAATGGAAATTTATCTTGGACAGACGGCGATTCATGATGACGATATTAAGTCATTCTTGAAGATGTTATTAATAAAGATTTTGACTTAAATCGAGGAATCTCAATATGCAGATATTAGATATATATGATGGTGAAGTGTATTGAATAATGAGAAGAAGAACTTGTGTTGATATCAATGACTTCTTGAAAATAATATGAGTTTAAAATACAAACCTTTGAAGAAGTAAGATATGTTTTTGAAATTTTAAAATTCTCATAAGATAATTTACGGGCATTCTGAATCATCTACACAATCCTCAGCAATCTCCCAAATCTTTAGGATTTTTAGAATTTAAACCAATTTTTAAGAAGTATTTCAAAAGATTATAAAATATTTTTCAAAAGCGATCTTGAAAGGTTTTGAAAATATTTTTGAAGTTGATACCAATTATTGAAATATTACTTTGTTGGAAAACATTTTGAAAATCTATCAGTACTTCCAAAGTTTGTTTAAGTCAAAAATATCTTCACAAGTGGATGACCAGCAGAGTCGAAGGTCTGCTGATATGAGGTTATGAACAGCAGGGAAGAAGGTCTGCTGTTTAGGGATTACCAGCAAAGATTGGAGTCTGTTGATTCAATTGATAACCTAAAGATGTATGCAGCAGTAATGAAAGTCTGCTGATACGCGTTGATAAAAGCAGAAAGAATGGGGAGTGAAGAATTGAGGAAAATATCTGCTGATATCAATTCTATGATATGCATGGTTATCAATTGTCTTGAACACACTAAGATGGTCAGCAATGAAGTTGTTGTGATTAGTTGAAGAATATTGTGTTCAAGGATGATTGAAGTCTACTGAACTGATTTTTGGAAGGTGGGTGATCAATAGACTAAGGTATTGCTGATACCATATGTTATAGGTCGAGATGAAGAGTGATCAGCAATGTTTGAGGTATGCCGTTGTTAATTGATAGAAGTGACAAGGGAGTCGGCATAGATGAGAATCTACTGATGAAAGGTGATCAGGAGGTTTCAAAGTCTGCTGATACTGGATGTATCTTATGAGTTTAGCAGATAAGAGGATTTTCTTAAAAGAAATGATGTAACAGCAGACATGGAGATATGCTTATACCAATTGAATGAACATCGTTTCAACAAATTTATCCTTTAGGAGTGCCTCGGCTTCTGGAAGAATAAACCATAAGCTTCATCGGCATTGATGGGAATTTGCTATTGGATTGAACTTAACAGACTTGAAGATTTGCTGAAATAAAGATGGAACAGCAGACATGAAGATCTGCTTATACCAATTGAATGAATAGTGCTTCAGCAAATTTATCCTTTTGGAATGCCTCGGCTTCTGGAAGGATAAACCATAAGCTTCATCGGCATTAGATTAACTGATGACTATGCATCTTCTCAATAGAATCCCAATTAAGTGAGAAGGGCATTAGAGGCAAAATGGGAGACAACAGCCATCTTAGTCAAAGTACTTGTATCACAAAGAAGCAAGTACCTTATTCTTAATTTGGCTAGAAGTACAGAGTTGAAAGAACGTATTTCACTTCTTGGTCAATAGCTAAAGATGATGACTATCTTCAGGGTAATAGAGTCATCTGTTCAAGACAAAGAAGAGAAAGAATTTGAAGCAGAGTTGTCTTGAACGGAGGAAACATCAGATAAGAAATATAATTGAAGAAGCTGTTTGTTCCTCAGAAGGTCTATATTCCAACAGCAGGTATGAGGTTTGTTGTTGTGAAGTATTTGAGACCAGAAATTTTAGAGGGAATGAAGATTCACAAGAACACCATGGGTTAAGGTGAGATCTTCTATTCCTGATAAAGGAGTTGCAAGGTAAGCAGTCCTTTCTAAGAAAATCCAAACCTATAGTTATCCATATTCCAACAGTAATTCTTCTGATGAGATTTCTACCAGTAGTCATAGGAGTTTTTAATTAAAATAAGGTTCTTTTACTGAGTCAAAATTAGTTTTCAAGATACCAGTTAATCTAATTATAATGACAGCATTTAAAGCAAGATTGTCATTAAAACAAGGATCAACTTAGTCTTTTGAACACCAGAAGTTTTTTTTTATATAAAACATTAATGTCTTCCATAATGTCTGAATTAGATCTTGCAAAAATAGATCAAATTCATAAGACTATTATTGAAAAGGTAGATCGTGGTTTCTTCTCATCAAAATTATAGTCTATTTGATTAGAATACTAATGGTTAAGGATTGGTTTGTTGTTGGGTTAACAACAGAGTTATGTTTGTTGTTGTGGATTCGGAATAGAAGTATAATATGAAGTACAGGTACCGAAACCATAAGTAAACATAAGATTTCATGCTATCAAAGAATGTGCATACAAAAGCAGATAGACATGAAGTAAAGTTGTTTTGAACAAGTTCTCATTTAGATCAAAATATAATCGATTACAAAGAGGATCTAATGATTACAAGATTCAATACAACTTCCAGTGACTTAACTACTCCTAGTAAACAACTAATCTAAAGACCTGATACATTTCTAAAGATAAAAATGTTATAGGAGACGTCTATGAAGACCATGGACCCAGATCCGTTTAACCGGTTGGCAAACGGAATATAGGTTCAAATCAAGTGTTTAGTCAAAAGAGGCAGCCAAACGGAATCTCTCGACTGTAAGATATGCAGATATGTGATCCTATCGCCTACTCTTCCTTCTCCCTTCAGCTACCTCTTAAACCCAGGTGACCTTCACAAGCAAGCACGACAACCTTTCGAAAGTCGACTACTGTGAATTGTGCTGATCTCGAGGGAGAATCATGTCAATAAAAGAACATGTAGAAGGTCTACAATGCCAAGAAGGAGCAGTTGACATGAGCACGATCACAGGAGTTTGGGAGAGGCATGCTAAATGGTTGTTGAGGTAAATCTTCATACAAGAGGAATCCTCAAAACTAACCAAACAACTTTTGGTGGATAAGGAAGGTAGAAAAACTTGATCTAGTGCTAAGAATATTCCTAAGTAACATTTTGAAAGGAAGGGATTTTGTATCAGTGTCTATCATATTATTTTGGAGATAGTTTGCGAGTGATAGAGATAAGGGGAGGAATGTCTCTATAAATAGTCACTGAGGCAAGACGAAGGACCGGTTAATGAGATGAATTCATTAAGTTTGAAGAGTCCTTTCAACCTCTCTCATTAAATCCATATAAGGTAGTGAAAGATATGGTTGTAATTTCTAGATATTCGGTAAAGTATTCTCCTTGGAAAGCTTGAAAGATTTTGAAAAGACAAAACAGCTTTCTTAAGAAGATAAAAAGGTTTTCAAAAAGACAAAACAAATTTTTAGTAATTTTGAAAAAACAACTTTTCCAGAAAAAGGTTTGATTTTGACAAAAGTGACTTTTCAGAAAAATGTTTTGAGTGAAGAATACGTTTTCTTTCGAAAGATATTTTACCTTTACCGGGAATCTAAGAAATCCGTCTTTTACTTTAAGAAATAGTCAATTTCAAAAAGTTTAACCTCAACCTTTGTAGAAATTGCAAAGATGCCCATGTATGTTGCACATTGTCTATTAAGGTGGAAACTTCTATAAGTCGGCACGTAGGCGAGCTTATGAAAAGAACGCAATAATGTTCAACAAAGAAGAAGGTTTGAAGGTAAAACAATCTAAACAGATCAAAGATAATCTAAAATTAGTTTGACAAGAAGACATCAAACCTGTTGAGTAAAGTAAATCATACTTGATAGAGTGAATAAAAATCAAAGAGCAAAGTATGATAAACAGTTACTCAACCTTTATATTTGCAGAGATAAACAGGAAAGAGCAAAGCATGCAAAGATAAGGCTTATGCAGTGATGATATATTCATGATCATGATTAACAGGGAATTATAAAGATAGAGTAGATATTGATCATATATCATAACCCAGAGAGAAGAAGTTTAGACTGAAGCAGGTGAATAGAATCCTGCAAATCAGTCAAGAATAACATTTTATTCTGTTAGAGAGAGAATAAAATTTTCTTGTTGATCTTGAGAGAATTTGTATTCCTGAATGAAAATCAAGAAAATCATTTGCAATATTTTATGAGCTTTAGAAAGCTCCAAAAAAAATCTAAGTACATAAATAAGTTTTTCAAGAAAATCCTTGGGATGAAGAGAGGGGAATCTGGATCTTGAATATCTCATTTTTCCTTGGTCTTATGTGCTTATAGAAAGAAAAAGAGCAGAGGAATTGAGCACTAGACATGAGATGTGCCTTAAGAGACAATCGTATTCAGATCGAGGTAGATATTCTTCAGAATGTGCCTCTTGGAATCTGAGCTAATATGTCTGTAGTCAATGTTGCCTAAAAAATAGATTTCCTTTGCAACAGCTTAGGAGATCTTTGATTCATATTTCTTAGAAATTGATTTCAAGTAATTCTTTGAAATATAGGCCAAGTTCCCAGAAACTAAATATCATATAACAGAGGGATCAATCAATGTTTCATGATATAGAGTTTTTGACTCTTAACCTTTTTCATAAGAATAGATAAAAATGAATTAAAATTCTTTTACTGTAAAGTTGTAGAATTGTTAACTAAGAAATTTCTCTCGAAAGGGTGTTGGATTGATAACAATCGTTAGCCTTATGCCAAGAGAATTTGAATATGAAATCCATTTAAGTGAAGCATCCATCGGAGTGTCATACATCTGAGGAAAAGTTGTTCATAGTGCCAATTGATATATATATATATATATATATATGTGTGTGTGTGTGTGTGTGTGTGTGTGTGTGTGTGTGTCATGTGAATAGTTTTCCCATAATCATCGTGGTAGTTGTCTATCTCAAGAAATTTTTGAAAACAAGATAATTTTTCAAAATAAGTAAGTTTTTCAAAAATTTATCTCAAATGAAATCCTTGTCAAAAGTTTTGAAGATAAAACGAATTTTTCTTTTGACATGCATTTCGGATGAGCAATCGAGAATCAAACTCTTAGGTGGTTAGACCTGGCATATAGCTTGAAGAGCTTGACTTTGATACCAATTGTTGGTCCACATAATTTCTCAAATAGGCTAGAGGGGGGTGAATAGCCTATGTTTCCATTTAAAACTTTTCTTCTTTTTGTTTAATTAAAGCATAGGTTTTAAAGGCGTAGATAGTTTGCACGGTGAGCATGTCTGCTGGTATCAAGGAACAGTAGACTTGCTCTTAGAAGAGTTATGAACTCTGCTGGTGAACTGTCATTTAAATCAAAAGCCTGTTTGAAAGAGATTAAGCAGCGGAAATAGTTAGTCTTAGATTTATGGAAGTCTTAAGTGGCTGTACACGAATGTATGTTCAGAACAACAGCACACTTAATTCTTCTTCCAAATGCAGATTTAGAAAATCATTAGAGAATAGCTTTTCAAAGGATAAATCAATTTATAAAAGCTCATCGAGAGGTAAAGACTGGAAGATAAATTATTTGAAAGAACATCTAAACTTATTCAAAGATAAATTGCAGATTACATCGGCCTAGACACTCTATGTACAGTTTATGTCCTCGTCCTTTCAAGCCTTAATCTTTACTTAATTGTTCATAGACAAACTCTTAAGTAAAGAGGGTTATAGGAGACGAGAACGAGAGACGGATATGAGAAGACACTATTGAAGGTCGTTCAGATATAAAATATCTGAACGATTGAGTGCATATCACTCGACCTTTTATGATGATTGATTATTGCACAATCAACAGTATTTGTATATGAATACAAATCTGAAGATATGAATGCAATATTTACAGACAGCTCTTCATCTTCCTTGTGCACCATCTGAAATCAATCTTCAAATTGATCCAAGAGCTTGACCTCTAGATTTAGGAATAAAGTCTTGAAGCTTCAGCTTAAGGTTGAGTTCTTCGAAGGAGGGTGAAGAACTCAAATCAAGAATTGGGTTCTTGACCAAGACGTCGATCTCTGTCTATTGAAGTTTCTGATCTCTCTCTTCTTCTTCGAGTCTTTTCTTCCTAGAAATCCACAGAGAATGTTTTGCTAAGGTCTGGGTAAGCTCACTGCAACTCTCTGTAAAGATCTGAGATGCGTTGGTGAAGACGATCTCGTGTAGATCTTACAGCTTCTTTGAAGTTTTGGTTGCAGCTGTCTTCGTAATCGTCGACACTATTGTATATCTATATGTATCTTCGAAGAAGAGGATGGTAGATTTCTTTTATAGACCGGGGTCAATTGATCTTTGAGAAATGAAGATAATTTTTCTATCCATTAGAAAAATGTCGTTGTTGAAATCTATCGGATAGAGATGTTGTTCACTAGATCTTTGACTGTTGGATAAAAGCTTTGTCTTGCAGATCCTGAATTGGTTGCCTGTCAGACTAAATTGATAAGTCTCTAAAAAGCGAGTCTGACGTCTGATGCACTATCAGGTGGTCTGTCCAATAAAGTAGATTCTTTTGACTTTTCCAGACCACGTGAGTAAGAGAAGGTCCTGCAGCATCACTTGTGTCAGGCTTCATAAAGATTTCTTCAATTGCTCTTGAAGCTTGAATACATTTGTCTTGTCTTGATCTGTTGCGGTTCTGTCTCTTTGTAGCACGTGCAGAACTAAGTCTGCCGGTGTGATGTTCAATGGTCAGTCTTCTTGTAGGGAAGGACTGTTGGTTACTGATGTGAACATTCAAACCGTGGCAAGTCTGCTGGTAGCAAGTCTTCAAGGTATTTCCGTGATGCACTTGATAAGTCTACTGGTGACGGGTGGTCCTTTGAGAAACTTTGACACTTCATCACATCTGCTGGTGGCGAGTCTTCAAAGTGTCCTTTAGTACATATGACAAGTCTGCTAGTGACGAGTCTTGCGAAAACCTTGATGCTACAGCAAGTCTGCTGGTGCTGGTACATATGAAATGTTGGTCTGTTTAATCATCATATAAAAGGTAGGACTAGATTAGGACAACCTAACTTAAGACCTATGTGTTGTCAAACAAGTTGCCACACTAATCGGTACGCAGCCCTCTTAGCCACTTGTTATGACACACAGTAATGGGAACAAGCTAATCAAAATATTCAGAATATGCAAGGTGATAAGTTAATTATCAAGAAGCGTATTCCAACAGAGCTACGTTGGTAATCGATTGAATCAGCATTTTGATCAGAGTTTCTTTCAATAATTTCAAACTATTCATACAAAGTTGAAGGTCCTTATCATATGCAATTAGAATATAATCACCTTCATCGTCTTGATATTTGACGTTAAAAGTTCCTTCACTTAACTTCAACCTCAAGATCTCTTTCTCCATGCAATTAAATCAATTCACATAATCAGATTCTAACATAGGCTATACTATCTGGAGTTAAATTAATTCACATATTGAGGTTCTAAGTATGGAGACTCTAGTCATTGAGGATTTTCATCAAACATCTGTGCTCACATAGGCTAGGGAGAAACAAAGTAGGTTTTAAGTATGGAGACTCAAGCATTGAGGCATTTCATCAAACATATGTGCTCACATAGACTGGAGAAACAGAGTAAAACTCGAGTCCTATTATATGAAACATATGTGCTCACATAGGCTAGGGAGAAACAGAGTTGGTTCTAAGTATGGAGACTCGAGTCATCAAGGCATTTCATCAAACATCTGTGCTCACATAGGCTGGGAGAAATAAAGTAAGACTCGAGTCATTGAGTAGGACTGCTTCAATTAAAATCAGGCTAAGCTTACCTCGCAACTTGGATGTCGTTCCCTGCTTCTACTTAGTTGCCTTTGCTCCACCGTCTCTGAAAAGATAAATCTTGAAACTTAAGAAGAAGAGAAGCAGATTGAGTTTGATTCCGCAAAGAATGGAAAACGGGAGACTCCATTGTAACCGGCAATTTGATGGCGTGGAATTTTGTATACGAAACGATGGGTAATGTACACAGTGGATTTGTTTTGGTGGCTGAATTACAAATTTAGCCTTCATTCGATGGTTTGCGGTTCATAGCATTTAGGGGTTTTTTGGGGTTTTTTTGTCCATAGCATAAGATAGATTTAATTATTTAGCTTTAATAAAATGTGATAAATTGACGTGTTTGACCTTATATTAATTGTGTATGATTTATTAGGTTTAGGGGCACTTTTGTCTATCACTTAAATTGTAAGAAACAAGCTTGACTTTTATAGTAAAAGAGATTAAGTTAACAAATACCAATATTCAATAATGATAATCATTTATAAAAATAAAATATTCTAAAATATATATTCCCTTCGTCTCTAAATAATCATCTTGGTGGACTTGGTGCACGACTTAAAAAAACACATTTAATTAGATTAAAAATATTAGTTTGATTTGCAATTTATTTTAAAGTTCATGTATATGTGGCTTATAATTAAAGTAGGATGAAAAAATGATAAAAGTATTGTCCTAAAAATAAAAATTTCAAACAAAATAATTATTTTAGAACGAACGAAAAAAAAAACAGGAGAATAATTTTGGGACAAGGGAGCACTAATTAATCTCGAACTAAAATTGCAACAGCAGCCCGGACTCTCTAAGTAGTGGATAAGGAAAAGAAAGAGAGACGCCTCACGCTAACGGTTGGTTAAGAAGTAGATTTAGATGCAGGATCGAGTCCCAAGAACCGCAATGGGGGTTTCATCCTCTTGTGGGGGTGGCTCAGAGATCAGACCTGGCCCTCCTAAATATTTAATCGCTGAAGCACGTGATTTTCCTCTCAAATTCTCGAACCGGGTGTGGGCTCGAGGAAGAGTTTCCCCATTTGGGTACCGGAAAAAAAGAGAAAAAAAGGAGCCCCGCTAGGTGGTCCTTGAGCGTGTCATGAATTGTGAATCCATGCGCATGTACACGTGCACGTGCACGTGCAGTCTTGCTTGGAGACTGCGTTACCATAAAAAGGGAGGCTTCTCTTGAAGACTTGAACCAAAACAATTAAGAAAGCTGTAACTGGTAATGGAAAAGCCCGCCAATATGTTAGACAGATTACACCAATATTTTATATATATATATATATATATATATATATATATATATATATATATATATATATATATATATATATATATATATATATTATTACCATGGTCTAAAAATTATAGTCGAATTTGATCCAACGTACGAATAAAAAGAAAACACTTGATCACGGTGCATAAATTAAGCATTGTACTTGCTATTCTTAGACAAGAAAATATTTTGGTTGCAGAACTAACCAATATTTTAAAACATGTACTTCCTTCGTCCTTAAATTATCGTTCTGGTTAATTTGGTGCACGAATTAAGAAAAAGTAATTTATTTGATTATTTATATTGGTTTAATGTGTAATTTTTTTTAAAACAGATATATATGTGGCTCATAATTAAAATAGGGTGAAAAAGTAAGGGTAAAATGGTAAAAGTGGTGTTATAAAAAGATAAGTTTCAAACTGGATAATTTTTTTATAACTGACGAAAAAGGAAAAGGACGATAATTTATGAACGAAATGAGTACAAAATTAATAAAGAATGTACATTTTTGGAGGAAAGAAAGTATTCCCTCCATCCCAAAATTAATGTTTTGTTTTATTTTGTCGTCGTTCTAAAATAATTATTTTGTTTAAAAGTTTCTTTTTTAAAATATCACTTTTACCATTTTATTCTTATTTTTTTCCTTTTTTTTAATTTTGGGTCACATATTTATACATTTTAAAAGAAATCGTATACTATTTTAATATTAATAATTAATTAATTTTTTTAATTTATATATTAAATCAAATAAAATAATAATTTTAAGAAGGAAGGAGTACAAGTATAAAGTTAATCTCAATAGTAGGTCATGTTGGACCATGTCTCCCTCCTTATTATTTAAGTTTTCCAAGTAAACTAATCAAACCCCAAGACAGACCATGTGTTTTAAGGCACAAATTTATATTCTCAATGCATATGTACACGGGAAATTTGGATCTTATTAATGTCACTGTACTTTGGATTCAACACTTTTGGTAAATACTATAATTGAAATCTGTCTTTTAGTCATAAATAATGACCCTCACTTCTAAGGCCCCATCTATATATCGATTCTAGCTTTAAAAGATGAATATTGCCTTTGTTTGGTGGCATGTGGACAATTTGAAATGTTAACGGAAGAGAGATGTACACTCAAATCTTGGGGTTTTTTTTTCAAAGCAACGGAGATGGGGTTTGAATTCTTTATTGGCTCAAACTAGGTTTGATAATTGGGTGATTTGTATTGGGTATGAGTTAAGTTGAGATAAATAACGGGTTGAAATGAGTCAATTTATTAGAATCTAAATATCAAACGTATTGAAATGAATAGGTTGAACTACGTCGGATTATAACTTGTAGCGGATTAAAACGGATCGATCCGACTTAACCTGAATTTTCCTTAATTTGTATATATTTATATAGTAGAAACTATCAGGTAAAAATAGATAACGGATTCATTAATTTTTATAGCCAAAACGCACTTTTGAGTCAATGTATTTTATAAAATGTTTCAATTTGACCACTTGAACTTAAAAATTTCTGAATAATCACTATTCAAAAAGTTATTTTGCATTTTAACCTAATTATTGGATGAACGATAAATTTCGACGTTAACTTACGTTAAATACTTATTTTCATTATCATCGTCATCTTCTCTACTCTGCAATTCATTCTCTAATTTCTTAATTTGTTTAACCATTTTCTCAATCTGTGTTTAATTGATTTATAATTGAATTACTTCCAACTCAAAAAATTAACTGTGTCCAACCAATCAAATGAACAGACATGTAGTTTCAAGGTCGAATTCACGGTGACTATGGGAGTTTTTCCGTCGATAATGGTGCAGCAACAACTGTCGCTATTTTTCAAACTCTGCATGAATGTTCCAGTCTGTGGGAGGGAGAAGATGTTGGGGCATATATGATTGGAGATTCTTATAAAAGCCTCACCAAAGGTTGCGAATCTCGTTAATGACGACGAAGTGGCCACAAACGCATAAATCCAGATCGTGAAACCCAACTAAAAACTTAGATTAACCACTATCTGAAATCAAACCCAGATCTGAAAAGAAATCCAATTACTTGAATCGATGAATTTTAAAGTATAAGCTAATAAAATCCAAAGAAAAGATAGCAATTGCTAACACAAAACCACTCACTAACACATAGATATTCTCAACTTGCCAACCATTAACCCGGATATAGGATGAATCCTATGATCAAGAGATCTATCTCCAAACACTAATTTCCAAAAATTATAACAGATAAATTCCAAAGTAAAATTGGAAGATCTTACTTCAAATGCACACGGGGGTTTCCAATTTCGAGCCCTAAGCTTGGATTTGCAGAGATTTCACGAAGAGGTTAAGATCGAAGTTGAAGATGGCGGAGGACGATGACACTGGAGTTGGGTGGGCATTGACTGAAGAGGAAGAGATCAACCAGAGTTGGAGTGAGCAGCGTCCATGGCTAGAGCTTATGGAGAGAAAATGGAGCTACAGAGAGAAGATTGAGGGAGGCCGAAGATGAGAAATGGAGGGAGATGGCGGATAAAGGGCCGGCGGTTGGCAGAAACGTAAAAGCTTTGGGAGTTGGGACTGTCTCTGTTGGATCCGAGAGCAAAGATGAAGAAAGTGGGATGAGGTTGTAGATGAAGGTCGGAGGTTGAGATGAAGATGACAACGTAATCAGATAAGGAGTTGGAGCGGCGGTCATGGAGGAGAGATCTCGGAGCTGCTAGGCTGGAGATGGAGATGTTGGCGAACGGAGATGGGAGAGGGGGAAAGAGAGATTGCATACTCATTTAGGGCTTTTTCCTTTTTTGACATAAATTAACGTATGAACTTAACGCCTATTTATAATTTGGATTAAATTATAAGATAACTTTGGTAGGGTGATTACTTATAAAATTTAAATATTCAAATGGCCTAATTACAACATTTTGTAAAATAAAATGATCCAAAGGTGTGATTTTCATTTTTTATAACATTAAAGCATGGATAATGCTTAAATCAAAAAAATCAAAATCAAACACAAAATCAACTATAACCCAATTAAAAATTAATAAAATAATCTATTTGATATAAGTTTGATTTAAAACCAAAAAACTCATACAGCAGTAGCATAGAATCCAATATTTTTTCATACCCAATATCTTTATCTCCATTAATTTTAAAAAAAAATCAAAAATGGCTAAAAACTGGAAAAAGAAACATAGAAGATATTTCTGATATCCAAATGAAACAAACCAAGCCTCTATTTATAGGTAAAAATGTGTACTTTAATTCAGGAAAAAAACATTTTTTTGGCCGAAAATTGACCAAGAAAAACAAGGTGAAAAAGAAATTGGGCCCAATAGAAAAGTGTCATGTGGAAAGGGGGTTTAGAAAGGAGAGTGCTACTGCCCACGGTGGCTGTCGGCCACTTTGCCTTTTTAAATAAAAAAATTGATAGTATAAACTAAGTCGTTTTGTGCCTTTAAAGGTCAAAACAATGTAGTTTCATGATACAGTTGGTTGGTTTGATTTAATTTGATTTGGTTTTAATTTGTAGCGTATATTAATCCAAATCAAATCTAAATTAGATTAGATACACTTGAGATTAACTGTTATAAACTATGATTTGTTTTAATTCGTTTTTTATTTTAGCATTGTTCATGCTCTAATAGCAAAGTTGTTGATGAATGTATCAAAGAGATTCATGCCTAGATTTAATAGATTGGGTACATTTCTCAATATAAGTTTGTTGATATAATAATGCAAGTAAGAACAAATAAGAATGAAACAAATTGAACCAAAGAATTGTACTTCCGTTAAATTATCGCAGAGTCCACTTTGAAACTTACCTTTTTACATCACTTTTAGCCAGGAAATGAAATTACACATTAAATCAATATTAATGGTTTTCTTAAGATTCAACCAGACAATAAATTAGACTATTTTGCCTATGAGATCTCTAATGAAGTTAGGACTGCCATTGCTATTTGTTAATAAAACAAGTAATAATATCAATATTTGTGTGTATTTCTACTTCAATTATTCTTCCATAAAAAATGTTATCTACTAATCGTACGATTAATACATATAAGTCGAGTCGAGTATGCACAATGGAAGACTATGTCGGGAACGTTTATTTATAAAGTTGTTGATAAAAGAATAACACTAAAAGCAAATCAGTAAATTTTTATTACGTTAAAGCAAAGTTGTTGATGGATTTAGCTTTGATAGATACGGTACATTTCTTAATACAAGTTTGGTTATCGAGGACTAGAATTCGGTGAAGAATTCATTTTAGGTGGAGAGAATGTAACACTCAGAAACTTTGTACGATTGTTTAGCTAGCATGGTTGACTTATTGTCCAGGACTACTTGTTAAATACCCTTGACCGATTTACTCTCGTTAGCGAGTAAGAGTTGCAACTGCGTGACTCGACCACATTGGATGCTCGACTTGATCGAGGGTAGTTTGTTTGGTTTCGTGCGTGACCTTGATAGGTTACATTTCAAGTTTGTTAGACAAGTTCAACATGTCTTAGATCGATAGTTTTGTAGTGTGGTTCATAGTTAGACCTTGCTTGGTTAGTGTTTGATGCGCATCATCGTTGTCCGTCTTCGTACGGGTTGTGCCGGCGAGCGTTTGGATCCGTTTCGGCTTCATTTTGATCATAGGATCATCCCCAATTCTTGTGTGAACCTTTAGGGGTCTTTTGGGACTTCTTTTAGAAGGTTTTGTTCCAAGAGTCAATGCGGTCGCATTGGGTTTGGAGAATGCAACCGCATTACATACTAAGAGTGATCCTGATGCAGAGCTGAGGGGATGCGCTCAAATCCTAGGAAGGGATACGACTGCATTGCCCCGACGCACAGCAGCTACAGATTTCGTGTTTTTGGCGAAAAAATCTATTATACCTTTAAAAACCCACCCCCCTTTGCCCTTTTCCACCCCTTCGAGGGGCATATTGGTCCTGTAAGTAATGGCTTGGCCTAAATGGGTAGCCTGCTTCTTGCCCAGCAACCCAAGGCCCAAAGCCCACTTCCCTTAGCTTGCACTCGGCTACTAGTTTGGTTGTAATCTTGGGGTCGCTCATTTTAGCCCCAAAATTTATATGCCTTCCTTCCCTATTCTCTATCAAGCCACGACGATTCCTTCTTCCACGATGGATTGTTCGCTTTGATTGTGCGATTGCCTCGCCTTTGGCAGCTATATATACTCCCGTCTCCTCCTTCTTTAAGGTACACACAATAGACACCATTGCTTCAGTGATATATCTCTCTCTCTTGCCCCCATTTCGTCTCTGCTTCAGGCCCGACTTCTGGGAAACACTCTGTGTGTGTGTGTGAGCTTAAGATATTGGGCAGTCCACCGTGATTGGAAATATTTGGAGTCGTATACTTGTCCCTATCGGTTTAACTCTTGGTTTGGACAGATTGTTATACTATGTGTATAGCATTGCTGTGGGGATCTGAGCCTAGGCATTATTAGCCCTAGACAGATTCAAGTTAGGCCTTTTGGCCGAGGATACTCTTGTTACATTCAATCCTATTTTATATTCCTATATTGTATTATTTTGTTATAACATTGTTATTGCAGTTTATACCTTTGCGCTATAGGAATGTTATAGATTCAAATAGGATGGTTATGATACACTTTGGTATATTGTAAGTTTACTGCCAAAGTCAAGACTCTGCCCTTTTGGTGTTAACAAATACTATTGTTAAGTCACTACAAAGTATTGGTGTTGCTCTGTTTTTGCTTCTGTAAGTATTCCTAAATTCTCTACAATGGTATCAGAGCATAGGTCGAACGAATCAAAGGTTTTGTGGAGCTTTCTTCAATCCAAATTAAGTTGTGGCTTTATGTGTTTTTTGCTTATTGTTAATTGTGATTTACCTACTCTTTTTTTTGCTTCTGTATATTTTTCCTTGCCAGCTTGAAATAGTTTATTCGATCATTGTTGCAGGTGCTAAAATCTTTGTGTTTTTCCTTAAGTGCATTATGTTATGACTAATAGTTATAATTTGGATCTTTTCAATGGAAAAACTGAATTTTCTATATGTCAACAAAAGATGAAGGAATATATATATATATATATATATATATATATATATATATATATATATATATATATATATATATATATATATATATATATATATATATAATAATAACAATAACAATAATAATAATAATAATAATAATAATAATAATAATAATAATAATAATAATAATATTATTATTATTATTATTATTATTATTATTATTATTATTATTAATAAACGTGATTTTCCCACCTAAAACTGATGTTCATAAATGAAAATATTGGAAGGTGAAACATTTTTTTTTTACTTTCTCTTTGTTTTTATAGTAAACATTTAATATTAAGTTGACAAAAATATTTTCTACATTTCTAAGAACATTGAATACACCAAAACTCCTGGTATTCTGAGCACAATTCACAATATCATTCTTAACCTTTTATTTTTTATCACATTTATATAAAGTATACAGATGTTCTTTGTAGATGTTCAATCAATCTCCTACAAAATAAAAATAAAAAAGACAATTATTTTGAGATAGTTGAAACATTATTTATAGATTTATTAGTTATATATTCTTTAATTATTATAATTTCAAATATGGATGGTTTGATTAAAATATTTTGGCAAAACCCCACATTTGGCCACCCAACTTTTCAAAAACTTGCAAGGCGACCAACGAAAATTTAAAACTTGAAATGAGGCCATTGTACATTAGTTAGGCTGTAAGCGAGCCCATTTTTTGGATGGACGTTAGATTCATCCGTTAAATTATGTCAAATATCTATTTTACCATTTTATATACAATTTTTTGTGATATTAATTACATATGGGGTCAAAGTGTAATTCATAAGAAATCCCAACCTTCCCCGGGTACATTTCAAAAAAAACTACATTTATTGAACAAGAAATTCCAAACCTTCTAGACCAAAAGCCTCTATATATATTAAACCAAGAAAAAATCTCAAATAAACCTTAGATCCAAGTAACCCAAAAAAAATCTAGATCTACCCAACAGTAAGAAGATGGATTTGTGAAAAAAAAAAACAGAGGGGATGTGATCAACGAACTCGCACAAGCCTCTTCACTAAAGATTCATCCATCGATGGTTGCCATGTCGGTTTAGGAATCGGGCGATTTCGAAAACCCAACTACTAAATTACTATTGAAAACCACTACTAACCCAACCTAACAAGCTTGGAATGAGGGTCATGAGGTAAGAACTGTGAGTGCCTCCAATAACTTCAACCTCACCTGCTCCAGTGCTCGATGAGAGTATTGGTGGATTCTCGCGGCACTATGGACCTGACATTGCTTTTCGATTGTAGTCAAAGAGCGAAAGATCGTGGGTTTGAAGGTTAAGGAAGGAAATTTCTTGATGTGAAAGAGTTTTTGAAAGTTACATCTGGGTTTGTAGGTTGGATTTTTTTTCAATGAACGGTAGCAAATTCAATACTGTCGCGTCTGTGTTCAAACATTCAAGCAAAATACGAAAGCCCTAGTCTGTTGTGAATATGGGAAAAGGGGAAGAGAAATGGCGATTGTGATCCCTCTCTCTCTTCTTTCACGCTCAATCTCCCCATATCCACCATAGCCACCGGCCTCTCTCTCATGTCGCCATCTTCGAGTCTATATACGACTAGACAATTCTTTCTCCTCGACCAGACCCCCCTTCTGACCGAGCCTCCTTCATCTCAGTGCCAACTCCAAGTCCGCCCTTCGGTCGGCTTCTCATTCTCTCTCTCTGATTCCGGCCAACAATGGCCTTGGCTCTGTTGAATCCCGTCTCCAAGCAGTCACCACCATCTCATCTTCCCCCAGCTCCATCATCGGCCCCAGACCAGTTTGCCAAAAAATTCTTTCTCCGATTTGTGCATTATAGAATTGGTTATGTTTCAATTGGACTCCTTTGGGTTTTTAATATCACATAAAATAGAATAATAGTCAATTTAAAGGGGCAAAATAGGTATTTCACTCAGATTTAATGGTGGAGCTAACGGTCGTCCAAAATATGGGCGCGCCTCCAATATTAATTTAGTTCAATGGCATCATTGCAAGTTTTAAACTTTCGGTGGCCGCCTTGTAAGTTTTTGAAAAGTTGGGTGACCAAATGAGGGGTTTTGCCAAATATTTTTACCTAAAAGTGAAAACATCATTGAGAAAGTAAAAAATTGATTGATACATTATACCATTCTTTTTTTGTTTGCTTCTTTGATGGATAGATCTGAAGTTTTCTTTCATTGAAGTTTAATATTTTCAAGTCATTGATAACTAAAATTATACCATCAAACTCTGAAAAACTTGAAAGCTTATTGATGTGAAAACCATAAACTTCTGAGCCTTTGATTTGAGCTTTCACAATCCTTTTTTTCTTGATCTGCTTAAATTTCCTGAAATAAATTAATATGTAGATTTTTATTTATTTATTTTGTGGAAGGCAACCAATTAAAGTCTCTGGTACACTTAATTGATAGTATTTGCGGTGTTGTACGTTGCCGATAATGATTTGGGACTAAGATTCTGGTATTTGCCTTCGTTTTTTCATCAAGTTTATGCATTCAGATGTCTCAACATTTTATTTTTCATCACATCTATATAAACATGTTGTTTCAAAAGAAGTCATACATTAGACAACCCTAACTTTTATATATAAACACTACGTAAGACACCATAAGAGAAAACTGTCTTATCTAGAATTTGAATGAAATTCTATGATGACTGATGAGATAATATCCGTGACATTCTTGGAATAAAAAACAGTACCACCATAATGACCCTTTGAAATAACTCGACATATTTTTTGTTATATGATCACAAAATTGTACCATTTATGGACACATTGCAAAGTTTTGAGACTTACAAAAAAACATGAGACTACAAGCTTTTGGCAATGACGAAGGCAGTCTCGTGTTGAAAGCATTTTCTGAGTGGATTTTAAGTATCGACAACGGTACATATGGTGGTGAAAATATTGGCGTTGCAACAATAGAATTTCCAAATGATTTTTTGGTTAATGCTTCAGATATATGATCTAGTTGTTGAAAGTGTATATCTGTCATTTTTTAAGTATTTTATGACGTGTCATATTTGCAAAAAAGAGATATACTTGCCCTAATTCTTGAAGTTCTTGACACCATAAATGAGTACATGATTTATAATAATCACTTAGAAGGAATAACTTATTTAAGTTCAGATTCTATGTGTAGGGAGAGAACAACACAAGTTTGTTTGAAAATATTTATCCTACATAATTTTTGAATAATATAAAGAGTTCAGGATTGTCTATCTATGAATTAACACTTAAGGTTGGTGTTTCGGTGAAATTGTTGAGAAACATTGACCCTACTGCAGAGTTGTACAATGTAACAAAACTAATCATTATCCATGCTTGAGAATCACACTCTTGAAGCAAATTTTTCAAATGGAAGCAATGTTGGAGACAAAATATTTATACCAAGAATGTCATTGTCTTCATTAGATGTGAGGTTGTTTTTCAAGTTTCAAGAGAATATAATTTACATTGGTAGTATCATATGTCATAACAATTAACAAAAGTCAAGGTCAATCACTTTCACACGTAGGACTTTTCTTGAAGAAGCTAGTATTCAGTCATGTTCAGTTGTATATCGTAGTTTCTAGGGTAACAAATCGTTCTGACTTGATGATATTAATACTGAGAGTAATGTTATCCTTACCACTCTCCTTACAACTATAATTTTGTGAGATGATGACTCACCTAAGTTGCACCCCTCCGATCCCAGCTCCTCCAGTTGCCTGGCCAATTTCCTTCCTATAAATAGAGGCCAAACCTGCCTTCATTCCACACACCAAAGCAAAGAAGCCTTCCCTCCATCCGGAAGGCTGTCGAAGAAGAAGAGAAGGAAGCCAGCCTAGCCTGCCTCCTTGCCCTTGTAATCGTCTCCCTTGCCCCCGCAAACCAGTCTCTTTGCCCAAGTATGCCTCCGTCCTTGCCAAGTATAGTTTAATTAAAAACCAAATTTTATCCTATTTAATTTATACTCCCTCTGTCCCGGATAAATATTTCTATATTCTATTTTGTGATGTCCCAACTAATGTTCCTAAAGACTTTTGGTGTACAAAATTTCTACTATTTTTCCTAATATATCCCTTCATTTCATACTATCATTATTGCACATCCTAGAGAGAGTGAATGTAAAGATACATATTTAATGAGAGAGAGAGAGAGAGAATGTGTGTAATGTGTATTATTGTCACAACATATTTCACAACCCATCATTAATTACATTTCTTAATTATTGTGTTTTGTCCACTAGGTATATTATCCTGGACGGAGGGAGTACAAGTTTAACTTACTTAAACTCTTCAATTTCTATCTATTTTCATCTCCTTAAACTATTTTATTTATACAAATTATTTATAAGACACTTTTATGTTAATAGTTTCTACTATTAATCTATATTTATTAATTATTAATTGAGTAAAATTTTCATCAACTAGCGATGTAAAAACATTTTTACACAAGTAGCCCTTGGATTATGAGCCGCGTCAATCACGATTTTGTCTTTATTTATTTAGTTTTTGGTTGTCCACGTGTAATGTTCAAATGTCGTTTGTCTAAAATAGATTCTACACCGCAGGTGGATTAAAATTTAATATTAATTAATAAATGTTATAACTATTACTAAAACAGAAACCACTGCTGTCACGTGGTAGCTTTATGTGAAATGGCTGGCAGGTGTCAATTTTCTATATAATAAGACAAGATTTTGTTTTTGTTTTTGTCAAGTATAGTTTAATTTAAAACAAAATTTTATCCTATTTAATTTATACAATTTTAACTTGACTGAAACTCTTCAATTTTCATTCATTTTCATCTCCTTAAACTATTTTATTTAGCCAAGTTATTTATATGACAATTTTATGTTAATTGTTTTTCTATTAATCTATATCTATTAATTATTAATTAAGTAAACTTTTCATCCACGTGTTGTGTAAAACTTTTTTACACAAACGACTCTTGGACTATGAGTCGTGTCAATCACAAATTTGTCTTCATTTATTTAGATATTGGTTGCCCACATGTAATGTTCAAATGTCATTTGTGTAAAATATTCTTAATTACTTCATTTTAAAGTTTTTTTTCTACAGAAAATCCATACGAAAATCTTTCAATTACCCAATTGAAAGATCAATTTAAATCTATTCGATTACCTATTCATAAAATGGAACTTCTGGTGCCACGTGACAGCCTTTGGCGATATAACTGTTACGTGTAAATTTTCTATAAAGTAAAATAAGAAAAGATTTTTTGGGGTCAAATGTAGCTTAATTTAAAACTAGATTTTAATTTAATTTATAACAGTTTAAATTGACTGAAACTCTTCGATTTTCATCAATTTTCATTTCACTACTATTTTATTTATACAAGTAATTTACGGGACATGCTTATATTTTTTTTTCTATTTATATATATTTATTAACTATTAATTTATAAAGTTTCATTCACCGACGGTGTAGACTTTTTTTTACACAATCAACACTTAAATCATGACATGTGTCAATCACAACCATTGTCTTGATTTACTTAATTTTGGTTGACCACGTGTCATGTTTAAAAAGTCATTTGTATAAAAAAGATTATGTACCCTGGTGGATGAAAGTTTAATTCTTACTACTGCTTCCACACAAGACGACTTTTTGTTAAAATGATCAATTTCACAAGAAAATTACTAATTAATCTATATCAATTAATTAGTAATTACTTTATTTCTTAAGTTATTAAGTTCTTTTTCTAGAGAAAATTTCTAAGAAAATAATATTTTAATTACACATTCATTGATCAATTTTAATATTTACATTATTTTAGTTTGGTTCAAAGTATTCTTATTTAAAATTTTAATTACTTATAACAAGTTAATCATCTTAGTATAAATAACTTTTGCAAACAAAAATATTACAAGAACTACATATCACACGGGTATAAACTAGTTTGATCTATTTCACCACGAGACACTATTTCAACTCCGATTCTCAACCCCAAATCTCACCACAAATAGAATATTTCTTATCATATTCTATTTTTATTTCTTTTACTTTACTTATCAACATGTATATCAATTTTCTATTAACCTTTTAATAATTATTATTAAGATTTCACTTTTAGTAATAATTATTAAGATTGCACATTTAATAATTTTAGTATATTTAATACTTTTATGTTTATAATATTATTTACATCATTAATAATATTTAAAAATTAGTAATTTTATAATTAAATTGAAGAAATATAATTTAGTAAACATACAAGCACTTGAAAATACCATAAAAATATTACAATCAATACAAAATACTCCATCCGTTTTCAAATTGTCGTACTCCTTTTTTTTTCGTCCATTGTAAAATTATTGTTCTCTTTCAAAACATTCCCTTTAAGGAAAACACTTTTACCACTTTACTCTTACTTTTTTTACCTATTTTAATTATAGTCACATGTTCAAGGGTATTAAGGGAAACCACACATTTTACTAATAGATATAATACAGTCAATTATTTTTTCTTAAACTGTGTGTCGGGTCAAAGGGGACGATAAATTGAAAACGAAGGGAGTATAACAAAAATCATACCACTTGATATATAAAATTAACATTTTTCAATTCTAATAAGTTTAATACGCATGCATGTTTTTAGTTTAAATGTGAAAAGAGTGTTTTCTAACTAATTTAGTATAGTAATAATTTATTTATTTATTTGTATATAATATATACAAAATATTTTTAATAATGTTAATTAATTATAAATTACTGAACCAATAATGTTCAATAATTTAAAATACATATTATTTATTTATTTATTATTTATATTATCTAATATTATATATTTATTATTTTTTAATACATTTAAATTAATAATGTCATATTATTAATAATTTTGAGTATTTAATAATTCATTAAAAATATAAATATACCATGAGTCCCACCAATACCAAATTTGGGGTGGATGAATAGTACAACTTCAAATTTGGGGTAGCACTATTCACAACCCCCAAATTTGGTATAGGTTTTGGGAATGTGTTGAAGTTGGAAAAACCCTAAATGAAGATTTGTGGGTACCGTTGGAATTGTCTTAAGCAATCAAAGTTCCTTAACAAAACCTACAAAAATCATCATGGAACAAGTTGTGAACCCGTGCGTGAGTGCATCTCTTTGAGAGAGAGAGAGAGGGGGGCGGAGAGAGGACCTACCAAGTTTTAGCTTACACGACCAAGAGTAATGTGTGTTTTGGTGGATTTCTAATCACTTTAGTGGATAATATTATTATCAAACCGTTAAAATTCACTTTCATGGATCGTGGTTCCAAATTGATGCATTGCGATGGCAAGTGCATCGTCAGCTATCAACTATGCATCACCTTATCAAATTATAAATCACGATGCATCAAATTAAACTTTAGCGGTTTAGTAACATTATCCAACACCATAGCGCTTGAAAATACAACAAATACCAATTCATATTTTTTTCTCTTTTTTATCTTTTATGAACATGTTTTTAGGCCAGAAAGCCCAAACTAATCATCGAACCAGGTAAGACCATAATACATGGCACAAAAGTTCACTCAATAAGTATTTACTATTTAACACAACTACGTTCCTATAAATTTCGAACACGTGAAATTAATTAAGCTAAAACATGTCATTTATCAGCTAATGTATTTCTCGTGTTTGTGGCAAAGAAGGCAATGGGATAAGGATTGAACGGAGGGTTTTCATTTTGGTAAAAACATGTATAAAATGATTTTACAGATAATTTTTATAAGATGGATCCTATTTATTCGATCTGTTGTGTATCGATAGGATGAATTATTAAGATAATATAACTCTATTTTTCGAATTAAAAACCGTAAGACGGTACTAGAAAAGTCGTATTCTTCTTTTTTGAGTGGTTGAGAGAATTGAGACAAACACAGCTAAGTGTCTTTTTGGCCAACACGCGTGGGTGTTGACATGTGGGCCAATTTGCTCCCTGGTTTTGTCCACAGAGGCTACCCTACTAGTCATCTTCCTTATTAAGCTGATGTCGCTTTTTGCTCCCCGGCCTATAATTGACTACCAAGAAAATATATAGCCGTCGTCAATCAGTATCGTTTGTACTCGTTTGATACTTTTTTTTTTTTTAAAGGTTGTTTTTTGTTGATAAATCAAAATAATTCTTATTTGTGTTTGTTGTGGTTTATAATTTAGGCTTAAATAGTAATTTGGTCATCTTAGTTTTATATTTTTTTGTAATAAACTAATTTTACTATTCTTTTTTTCAAAATTTAAACATTGTACTTGGCCATATATTACTCCCTCCGTTTCTAAATAATCGTCCTGGTAGACTCGGCGCACAGTTTAAGATAAAACAATTGACTTGATTATTTATATTGGTTTAATATGTAGTTTCCTTTAAAGCCCATGTGTATGTGGCACATAATTAAAGTAGTGTGAAAAAGTAAGGATAAAGTGGTAAAAGTGATGTTCTAAAAAGGTAAGTTTCAAACTGGACAATTATTTTGGGACGGACGAAAAAGGAAAGGAGGACGATAATTTAGGGACGGAGGGAGTACATGTTCATTACTTCATCCATTTTTTTGGACGGAAAGCTTTAAACATTTGTAGAAGTTCAAATATACTCTAACCTACATCAAGTGTTATTTATGTGACTGTCTCACCTTCACTGCTAATGTAAAGCTTAAAGCGTAGGTAAGAAGTTGAATGAAATAAGATTGTGCGACTTCAATCTGTACATATGCATGACATTTTCTAAACATAAAAAGATATTTAAGGTTTTTTTAATCATTTTTATCCAACATAACAAACCGAAATGACTCATGGTGACCAAAGTGAGATTTATAATCAAGTACGAGACTAAATTGAAAAAAAAAATAGTTATTTTATTGTAAAAAGTATAAAGAGGTGACCAAATGATTTAAGTCTATAAGTTAAAAGCAAATAAGTAGGTACAATACCTTTTACACACAGAATTTAGAAGAAAATGTTATTCTTACTACTAATTCTATAATTTTTCTTACAACTAAGTCTTGAATTGGGGAAAGTTATTTTGGACAAAGACAATTTTATCCTTCTTCAAAGCTTAGTTGTAAGAAAAGTTGTAGAAGTAGTTGTAAGGCTAGCAATGGTAAAATTTAAAACTTAGTTATTAGAAAGCACATAAACAACTATTTATTAAGGTTTAATTCTCAATTTAGTCACTTTACATTGCAAAAAAATCCACTAAATTCATCGTACTATTATTTTTCACAGTTTAGTAACTTTACTTTACAAAAAGTATCAATATGATTTATAAAGTGGATACCGTTAATGGAACGGTGTAAAAAGACTGAAATGTCCCCTCTAAAAGACATTAAAAAAAAGACTAAAATATACACCACCACCAACCTTGGTTTCTATCCGCAGTTCAACCCCCCCCCTTCTCTCTCTCTCTTTGATTTCTTAATCAACGACCAAGAACAATGAAGAATCGAATCTCCAACCGAAGCAAAATCAATAAAATCAAAGAGGGCTTTCTATTCATAGGACTAAAAATATTTAGATTAGTGCATTATTTTCACAAGCTTTGGCTCTTTCTTCCTTTCAATTAGAGGATTATTTGTCTCAAATTACTACTTCCATGAATTGTGTTGTGATTTTTGCAAAAATCACCAACTTTACACTAGATATTGCTTTTCATAAACAGAGCTCTAGCAAGAAGATGTAGAATACATTAAACCTTCCAAAATTGTCTCTCTATTGTAGAAGGATACCATCATTATGGAAATCCAGGGAGACAATAGCCTAGTGAAGCTGATATTAGGCCAGTGATTGGTTTTCTTTCTCGTTCCCTCTCAGGTTGTTGAATTGAGCCAATGCTCCATCTTGGTATACGGGCTAAATAGCGAATCAAGTTCAAATAGTAATGGTATTTTTGATTTATCATAAAAAATTTAAACGAGTTATCCTTGAAAACAGACGAAATGACTAACGTGATACTTTTTATAAAATAGAATTACCAAACTGTGAAAAATGATAATAGAGTGAGTTTAACGAACTTTTCTTAATAATAGAGTGACCAAATTGAGAATTAAATAATTTATTAATAAGCTTTTGATTATTCTCATTTTAAAATTTACTCAAGTATACATAAAAAGAGAAATACTAATTTCAAATATTTTTTAAGGCAATAAACATTTAATGTGGGATAGTAAATAAAATAAGTAATTTATTCCTAGGTGTAATTATAAATATTTTATAAGGTAAACATTTTCGACCATTACATATTTTACAACTCAAATCTAGAATCGAAAAGGAAAGAACAAAAGCTAAACATTAAAAGTTAAACATACTAATAGCATAAAAAACAGATACATACTCCTACTTTTAGTTTAAGAAAATAAATATTAACCAAATAATGTAATAGTTGACTTTTAAAATAGGTGATGTTATAAAGTAACCATAAACTTAGGATAAAGAGAGTACAAGAGAAAGAGAGAGAGAGAGAGAGAGTTTTATTCAAGTTGAAGAATTCCTGGGCGAATGATAACTTCAGGCTGCTCGGTATTTATAGCCGAGCAGCACACATACAATTGTCAAATACAATTGCCAAACATTCAATGTTTGCACATGCTTATACAAAAGTCTACAATAACCTACAATAGTCTAATGTTCATATATAAAGACTTTTCATAACACTCTCCCTTGAACATAGCATTATAAGTTGATTAAATGTGTCTCGATAAAAACCTTTAAGCCGAAAAACCCAGTAGAGAAAAAATCGGACATAAGAAAAAAAGTACACAACTTAAATTTGAATCGTGTGCATGAGCTATCTCGTTAAAAACCTTTTCATGGAAAACCCAGTGGGACAAAACCATGATAAAGGGAAAAAGAGTACAGCCATATATGCTCCCCTTTGAACTGACAAGGGTCAAGAGAAATCACATTTGTAAATCTCGTAGATTTCGCATCTCAATATTATGAACATATTTTCTGAAGGTTGTAGTGGGAACTGCCTTCGTAAATAAATCTGCAGCATTATCGCTTGATCGAACATATTGGATGCTGACCTCTTTCTTTTTTTCAAGTTCTTGAGTGTATAAAAAGAGTTTCAGGGGGATATGTTTGGACCTGTCACTTTTGATGTATCCCTTTTTACTTTGGGTGACACATGCGACATTGTCTTCAAATAATACTGTCGGGTCTTTATTGACAGGTAGTCCACTGGCATTTTGAATATGCTGAGTCATAGATCGAAGCCATACACACTCTCGACTAGCTTCATGAAGTGCGATCATCTCAGCATGATTGGATGATGTAGCAACTAACGTTTGCTTTTGAGAACGCCAGGAAATTGCAGTTCCACCCATCGTGAAGACATAGACGGTCTGTGATCTGGCCTTATGAGGATCAGACAAATAACACGCATCTGCAAAACCAATTATTTCATCATTTGATCCTTTGGGATAAAATAATATCAAATCGATCGTCCCTTGAAGATAACGAAATATGTGTTTGATACCATTCCAGTGTCTCTGTGATGGAGATGAACTATATCTTGCCAATAGATTGGTAGCAAATGCTATATCCGGTCTGGTACAATTGCAAGGTACATGAGGGCTCCAATAACACTTAAGTATGGTACTTCAGGACCAAGTATATCTTCTTCTCTTCACAAGGACGAAATGGATCTTTTTCAACATTCAGTGATCTATTAATCATGGGGATAGTGAGAGGGTTTGCCTAATCCATATAAAAGCGCTTCAAAACCCTTTTTGTGTAATTTGATTGGTGTACAAATTTTTCACTATGCAAGTGTTCTATTTGTAAACCAAGACAGTATTTGGTCTGTCCAAGATCTTTCATTTCAAATTCTCCCTTTAGGTAATCAACTACTTCTTGGATTTTCTTGGGAGTTCCAATGATATTCAGATCATCTACATAGACAGCGATAATTGCAAATCGAACTGTCGTATTCTTTATAAAGACACACGGACATAATTGATCATTCACATATCCATTTTTCAACAAATGCTTATTTAAGCAATTATACCACATGCGTCCGGATTACTTTAATCCATACAGTGATCGTTGTAGTTTAATTGCACATAATTCTTTGTGCTTTGAGCTCAGTGCTTCAGGCACCTTGATTTCATCAGGAATTCTCATATAAATATCAGCATCTAATGATCCGTATAAATAAGTCGTTACAACATCCATGAGATGCATATCTAGATTTTTCGAAACCAATAAGCTGATTAGATATCTGAACGTAATAGCATCCATTACAGGAGAATACGTTTCTTCATAATCAATCCTAGACCTTTGGGAAAAACCTTGTGCAACAAGGCGAGCCTTGTATATCACAATCTCATTTTTCTCATTTCGCTTTCGAACAAAAATCCATCTGTATCTAATAGGTTTCACAGCTTCAGGTGTGACAACTATAGATCCAAATACTTTTCGTTTATTCAACGAACTTAATTCAGCCTTCATAGCATCTATCCATTTGATCATGTCATGCCTCTTTTGACATTCGGATACATAATTTGGTTCGGGATCATCAGTCCCGTCATTAATTTCTTGTAATACCGAATAAGAGAATATATCATCAATATTCTCCATTTCATCTCGGTTCCATATTTTTCCATTACACATGTAATTAATGGAAATCTCATGGTTATCGTTGCCTGCAAAGCTTACTAGATTTGCATGATCGTGTGTTTCTTCTGGAACACTTTCATGTGATTGGGGATTTTCAATCACTTTCCTTTTGCGATGATTTTTATCCTTTGAACCAATGGGTCGTCCACGCTTCAGGTGTGTCTTAGATTCATTTGTCATTTTATCATTTGATATCTCTTTTGGTATTTCAATTCGGGCAGGAGCATTTATAGCAGCTACATGTGACTTTGTCACTCTCTTTGTTTCTATAAATGCATCTAGCAATTGATTTGCTACATTTTGTAAATGTATGATCTTTTGAACTTCCAGTTCACGTTGCTTTGTGGGAGGGTCAAGGTGCAATAACGATGATGTGCACCATTTGATCTCTCTTCCCACTTGTTTCCCCTCTTCACCTAAAGGTGGAAACTTGTCTTCGTTAAAATGACAATCAACAAAGCGTGCCGTAAAAACGTCACCCATTTTTGGTTCAAGATATTTTATTATAGAAGGAGATTCATACCCAACATATACTCCCAATCTCCTTTGTGGTCCCATCTTTGTGCGTCGTGGTGGAGCAATTGGTACATATAGCGCACAACCAAAAACTCATAGATGAGATAGATTCGCCTCTAGCCCGAATGCCAACTGTATTGGGGAGTACTTGTGATATGAACTTGGCCTGAGGCGAATCAGTATGGCTGCATGTAAAACATCATGACCCCATACAGAAGTAGGGAGCTTTGTTCTTATCATTAATGGTCTGGCAATGAGTTGAATACGTTTGATCAACGATTCAGCCAAACCATTTTGTGTATGAACATGAGCTACTGGATGTTCAATATCAATCCATATTGCCATACAATAATCATTGAATGCTTGAGATGTAAATTCACCAGCATTATTAAGTCTAACTTTCTTGATCATATAATCTGGGAATTGTGCTCTTAGTTTGATTATTTGTGCAAGGAACTTGACAAATGCCGTATTTCGAGTTGATAATAGACATACGTGCGATCATTTGCTAGAAACATCAACTAATACCATAAAGTATTTGAATGATCCACTTGGTGGATGGATAGGTCCACATATATCACCCTGAATTCGTTCAAAAAACGATGGTGATTCATATCCAACTTTAGTTGGTGATGATCTAATTATCAACTTTCCTTGAGAACAAGCATCACAATGGAGTTCATTAGATTGAAAAATCTTTTGGTTTTTCAATGGATGACCACTAGAATTCTCAATAATTCTCCGCATCATTATTGATCCTGGATTCCCCAATCTATCATGCCAAACTTTAAATGTTTCAGTAAACTTCAGGTTTACTGTAGAATATGATTCAAATATTCTTATGATTGTACTATACAATCCAGAAGATAGAGATGGTAATTTTTCCAATATACACTTGCTTCCGGAAGTGTTTGAGGTGATGCAAAGATATTCATCATTCCCCTTATTCATAGTCTCAACATGATATCCATTCAGACGAATGTCTTTGAAACTTAACAAGTTTCTTTGAGACTTAGGAGAGAACAATGCATTATTTATCATGAATTTCGTGCCTCCAGGCATTAGGAAAATTGCTTTGCCAAATCCTTCAATTATTTTGGCATTACCAGATATAGTGTTGACATTAGCATTGTCAACTTTGAGATAAGAAAAATGTAAGTCCAGATGGCAATAGTTAAGGCTAGAGGGGGGGTGAATAGCCTTTAAAAACTTTTGGGAATATATTTGTAAAGCTTAAAAATTGGCAGCGGAAAACTTGATTTTGTCAGTCAGCTGAGGTGTTGGTCAGCTGGCTGACACTTTGAAAATCCTTAAGCTGATGAGTGTTGGTCAGCTGGCTGACACAACTATTTTGCAAAAGAAATTTTCTTCAAAAGCGATCACTTGAATATGAGAAGAAGTTGAAGTACAAACTAAGCCGAACAATTAAGCAAATGATTGTTGTTAACTGACTGACACTTAACTTGTTGAAGAACTTCTTAAGTGTTGAGTCAGTTTGCAAGAGTATAAGAGACAACTGACAAGTCAGTTGAAGTGGTTCACAGATAAACTGCTACGTCCACTACCAAGTTGGTCAGACTTGGATTTTTGAAGTGCACTAATTTTATTAAAAATCTATTTGATCTCTAATGGATCAGTGTACAACAAAAGACCGGTGTTTGGGGAGAATGATTGAGAAACAATCAAACTCGTGAGACAAACTGACTGATATTTAAATATTTTGAAATGAAGCTCTCAGTGTTTGCCTAAACAATAACTAGAGGGAAATATTCAATGAGAAATATCTAGCTAAAGTTTTCTTATGAGGACAACGTCAGAGAGATTGAGAGTATATGGATTCTTGACTTGTGTAAAAATTGTTGTCTTCACAAATGCTTCCAATGGGTATTTATAGATAGTCTTCAAAAGCAACCCGTTAGGAACACATTTGAATTTGAAAATGTGTTATGGCAGAGGCAGGATCTAAAAGGATCCTGGGAAATATATTCTAGCAGCATATCTACCACAAACACAAAATAGGAAAGTGTCAGTACAAGTGTATGATCTATCAAATAAAGAAAGGTAAACTGACACTGAACATATTAAGGTCAGCTAGAATGAGTGGCTGACAAAAATAATTTCGGCTGACCACGGATAGCTTAAATTTCTTGGCTGACAACCAAGTGGAATGATTTTAAGCAAATCTAATTATGCAAGATTCAACAATCTCCTCCTATTTGCTTAAAACCATTCACTTGAAAGCAGAAAGCCAAGAATTTAAAGTTCCTGCAAAATTTATGTTAGTACCACAAGCAAACAATATAATGAGAAGTAGCTGATAACTTAAGAACAATGCCCAAAGTAAGGTACAAGTAAAACGAGAGTTTAAAAGTTTGTTCAGAGTTTAGAGAGATGAGATGTTCATTTGGCTGATGTTGATCCTTCAGTTGTTCTGGACTGCTTCAACTGATTGACCAACTTCAGCTTCATTCTCTGTTGCTTCAGCTTCCTGCACTTGTTCCTTTTCTGCTTCTGCTTGGGTTCCTTCTACAGCTACTGGTTGGGGTTCTGCTTGGGCTTCTTGTGCCTGTGCTTGTCCTTCGTTCGGTGCTTTTTCTGGCTTCGCAATGTCGCCTTCAGTGTCACCGGGTCGGACATTAATTTCAGCCGCTGCCTAAGAATCATGTTCTCTGCCATGTATGCATCAGCTCTTGCTTTCTGCTTCTTCTCCTCCTGAATGGTTTGAAGCAGGGCTGCTTCAGCATTGAAGGCACGGTTGGACCATTCTTGTTGGTAAAGTAATATGGTCCTCCAGTCATCCATATGGGCCTCACGAGGAGCACCAGCAGCAATGGCAGCTTGCACCTCGGTGGTGATGATCTGGGTGAGGTTCGGAAGCAGAGAAGTAACTTGTTGTTGAAGTGTAGCAAGCTGATTGGTTTGGTGTTTAAAGGCCGATTTCATGTGCAAGTGATGGGTATAGAGAAGGTCGGCTTGGGCCGAGAGAGGAACCGTGTGTGGCGTAATCCGGAGCGAGGCCGAGAGGGTTCAGGCTCATTTGTGAAAAGTTGATGGGTGTGAATGTCAGCATCCTCAGGGTCAGGGGGGAAGAAGACATCCATTGGATAAGCTGGAATTTGGGCTTCAGGCTCAGGGGAAGGAGTAGGCATGTCTTCAGGAAAGACAATTTTGGTGCCAAAAGGATGATGCAATGCTTTGGAAACAAGTTTCCTTTGCTTCCTGGCTTTCCTACAGGCCAACTGAGAAGGGCTGAGAAGAGACTCATCCTCAGAAGTGGACTTGGAGGAGTCAGATGATGAGTCTAGGGGGGATTGGTCCACAGATTTGTCAGAAGCATCTTCTGGTGAAGGTTCAGGTTGGGTAGGTTTGAAAACAGACACAGGGCTGACAGAAAGGGTGAGGGATGTGTGAAGGGAGAGATCAGGGAGGACAAACAGAGGAGAGGCTTGGTTAGGATGAGAGGGGATGTCAGCCATGGGAAGAGGAAGAGAAGCAGCTGCAGTGTCAGCTGAAGAGATAAGGATAGCAGCTGATACCACAAGTGCAACTGACACAGTGGGAATTGAGGCAGGGATGGTATCAGTCAAGGGAGGAATGGAAGTAGTGACTGACATAAGGGGGACTGATAGAGGAATGGCTGATATATCAGGAGCAGAAGAGGGAGTGGCTGACACAGGTGGAAAAGGTTGGGGTAAGACTGACACAGATGGAGCAAGAGTGGGAGTGACTGATACGGGTGAGATGGAAGGCAGAGTGACTGACAGAGTTGGAACTGGTTGAGTGACTGGTACAGAAATTGGTAAAGTAGGAAGAGGAACAGTAATAGGAGGAATGGAAGAAGAGGCATCAATAGTTGGAGAGAAGGAGGGTAGAGAGATAGGTTGCAAAGTTGAGGTTGAGATTGCAGTTGGCTGGGGTGAAACTGTAACTGGTAATGTTGTGGCTGACACAACAAAAGGGACAGCTGAAGGAGTGACATATTGAAGAGTAGGAATGGATTTTGTGATCAATGGGGCTGGTTGATTTGCTAAGGCATCTGGAAAGGCAGTGCTCATGGAAGCTCCTCCTGGCATGGAGGCCATCCGTCTGTGTAGTTCGATATAAGCTTGGTTTGCAGTGTTAA
Organism: Codonopsis lanceolata; assembly: GCA_013146195.2. Classification (NCBI taxonomy): domain Eukaryota; kingdom Viridiplantae; phylum Streptophyta; class Magnoliopsida; order Asterales; family Campanulaceae; genus Codonopsis; species Codonopsis lanceolata. The sequence continues at coordinate 176,070,958 of CM028378.1, forward strand.
CTGCATCCTGGACATATTTATTGGCTGCTCTCTGGATACGGGCTAACTTGGCTGGGTCTACTGTTGGTTGTTCCCAGTCCTGGTTAAGTTCATCATCTTCAGGCAGTGCAAGTCTGCCAACCAGGAAGGGGTCATTGGAGGGAAGAGATGGGAGTTCATGAACTTTGCTATACATTGTCCAGACTAAGTAGACCAGCTCATCTTGAACAAATCTATCATTAGAGAGATAGAATCTGTTCCAGAGCAGAGGAAGATGATCAAAATATTTGCCATAATTGGCTACCAAATCTTCTTGACTGAGGTTAGGAGTGACAGGGTATAAGACATAGGGTCTCCTTTTGAGGTTATGGTCAATGTATTTGACTGGGTTGACAGGGGGCTTGTCAGTTTTCTTCTCCTCATGAAAAGAGAGGAGAAACTGAACGAAATAGGGCAAATGGTCTATAGGGAAGACCCAGTTAGGAGGAATTGGTACGGGATTTGCTTGGTAATAGGAATGCCTAGGATGGAAGGTAGGATTCCTAATTGGAGGGAAAAACTTAATAGGTGCAGTGTTGGGTGACCTAGGATCAGAGGGGGGAGAGTTGGGAGCAGGATCAGTTGCAGTAGTGGGGGAGAAAGGGACAAAGGTACCTGGATTAAGCTCAGGATTCCTTCTCTGTCTTTTTGCGGCGATATCATTTGCAGATGTGTCGATCTCCTCTCCTAGGTTGCCTTCTTTCATGATCTTGACCTCTTGCACATCATTTGGTGACCAATCTTGGTGACCGGTTTGGTGACCACAGTTGGTGAGCTCGACCGACCTCTGGTGAATTGAATTCTTGTTAATTTGAACACTTGGTTGAGCAACTTGACTTGACCATCATCGGTGGCGACTTGATGACTGACCAGTAAGAGCTTGAGTTCTAGTCCGTCTCGGTCTCCTGCTTGACTGAACTGGAGGTGCTTCCTGACCAAATCTACTTGAGATACTAGCTCTCCTGATGTCAGCAGCAACATACTTCTTGATCTTGACAGGTTCAAGGTCGCCAACATTAATGAGTAGGTCTTTGAAATGCAGGAATGGATCGAAGGAAATGATTGATGATCAGGTGATGAGTGAGCCTAGGATTTCCAGATTCCATGTTCTCCTTGTACTTGGCAATGTTCACTTTTACACACTCCACGAATAGCTCCCCGGTTCATCTCACGGTTCTCCACGATTCCTTCCATTAGAAACATCGAGCTTGGTGATCTTATCATGACCCCCAGACTTGATTATCAGGCATTTGTCTAACACCGTGACTAGGGCATAGTGAAGAGGAGCAAATCGATGCTTGTGCCTATCGAAGGCAAGCTCAACTGGAACTTCACCCCTCATGGTTATCCACCCAGCTCGTTGGGTGTCGGCAGGAATGGTGTAGGTTGTAGAGCCGTCGTCATAAAAGGGGAAGCATAGTGATGGTTTCGAGTCAAAAACTATGGGGACTCCTCTGATATTACCTATGAGTGAAAATGGGTCAATTTGGGTTTTCCTCCATACCCATGAAAAATTCTTGATTAGCGGCAGCGGAAGGTTCGGATGTTGAAGGCGGCCAGAGGTAATAAGCCATTTGCAGTAAGTAGATGGATTAGTTCAAGCCCCAGTGGTTCTTCATTCAGAGAAACCACGTCAAGAAGGCATCCAATTGCTGGGTTTAAAGCCATTTCCTGAAATAATCAACAGATATGTTAAGAATTCAGAAAACAAAAGAAAGAAAGAAGAAGAAGAAATGGAGATTACCGAAAGAATCTAGGGTTAGGGTTTGAAAGAAGAAAGAATTTTGAAGAAGATGAAGTTGGTAGAGAGAAGGGTTTTAGAGAGAGAAAGGTAAGTGAAAAATGAGAAAGTGAGTGTGTTTTTAAAGTGATCAGATACGTATGGACTCTTATAGTGGGTTTTAAAAGTGAAGATATGGAGTGTAGTGATAAAGTACACATAATTTTGGTTTTGTGATAAAAATAGCAATTTATGATGAGATAGTCATTATCACAATGATGAGCCGTTTTTGTGAAAACACGTCATTTCAACCGCGAGTTGGTGGGATAGTGGAAAGGTCATTTTGGCTTTTCAAGAAAGTTTCGCGAGTTCAAGGAAAATAAATGGCGGAAATAAATGAAGAATTTTCAATAAATTATTAGAGTAAGTCTTAGGCGAGATACGATCGGCTTTGACTTAAGGCTTAGAAGACTACAGACGATGTTGTTAATCACGTGTTATCAATGAAATATAGATATGTCATCTGGACAATTATCCGCTAATAGGTGTCAGTTGTGAATGTTTGTCAGCTACTGGCTGACACTATTTCATAGAATAATTTAACAAGGAATGAAGAGAAGTTTGGTTGTCGTTGAAGATTGTCGGTGAGAAGCTTTGTTACTTAAGAGCTTCGTGTGTCGACTGCGACTCTTGACAAATATGTCGACTTGACTTACTTGAAGTTTATCTGCCTGATATAGATTGTCATAAGTATACGCAAAATACATCAATTTCTATGACATTAATAAGCATTCCTAATTCTCCTCTTAAGAATTCAAATGCATCGACTTTTAAAGGCTTTTGTAAAGATGTCGACTAATTGAAATTCGGTTAGGGACATATTCTAGCTGAACATTTCCTTTTTCAACATGATCTTTCAAAAATGATATCGATGTCTATGTGCTTGGTTTTAGAATGCATGACGGGATTTTAGAAGCGATATAGCGGTATTATCACAATAAATAGACGAGGTTCCATAGGCATTTCATAATCCAATAGTTGTTGTTTCATCCAAAGAATGCGAGAACAACGACTTCAGCGACAATATATTCGACTTCGATGTTGAAGTGGAAGCGAAGCTTGCTTTTTGCATGCCCGAATATCGATCATTTCGAGGCGACATGTTCCAGCAGTACTTTTTCTATTAACTCTGCAGGCTGCAAGGTCGGCATCCCGAATATCTGTTAGATTGAAAGATGAGTCTCACGGGATACCAAATGCCAAACTTTTCGGTATCAATCGGATATCTAATGATTCTTTTTCTTTGCATCATATGAGATTCCTTAGGATTAGCTTGAAAACGAGCACATATACATCTTTGCAAACATGATATACGGTCTACTTAGCGCTTAAATAAAGAAGGGATCAACTATACCTCAAATACTCAGTTGTATGGCTTACCCTTTTCATGTTGATTAGATGACATTGAACTCCCATTGGAGTGTTTCTTGAATTGGCTTCTTGAAGATTGTATTTCTTGATCGACTCTACAGTGTATTTAGATTGATGGATAAAAATTCCTTCCTCGGTTGCTTGATTTGCAAACCTAAAAGAAGTTAGTTCTCCCATCATACTCATTTCAAACTTTCCTTTCATAAGATGCTCAAATCTCTTGCACAAAATTTCATTAGTAGATCCAAAAATAATATCATCAACATAAATTTGAACTAGTAAAATATTACCTTTGTGCTTTAAAGAAAAGAGTAGTATCGATTTTACCTCTTTGAAATCCTTTTCCATAAGGAATTTGGATAGGGTTTCATACCATAACCACTCTTGGTGCTTGCTTAAGACCATAAAGAGCTTTTCTTAGCTTGTATACATGGTCCTTCTTTTTAAGATCAATGAAACCGGGGAGGTTTGCTCAACAAATACTTGTTCTTGAAGGTCTCCATTCAAGAATGCACTTTTACATCCATTTGGTATACCTTGAAGTCATTGAAGGTTGCATAGGCAAGAAAAATCGATGGCTTCAGAGTCTTGCCCTGGGAGGCAAGTTTGATCGTAGTCGATTCCTCTCCTCTGTCTATATCCTTGGGCTACTAACCTTGCTTTATTTCTTGTAACATTTCCATCTTCATCCCACTTGTTTTGAACACCCATTTAGTTCCAATGACTTGTTGATGCGGGTCTTGGCACAAGCTCCCAAACTTTACATCTTTCAAGCGATTCGGCTCTTCTGCGTGGCCTCGATCCATTGAGGGTCTTCAACTTCGTCAATCTTTTTGGGTTGATGGAAGAGACAAAGACATGAGAATCCAAGAGTTTCATTTGGAGCTACTTACGGTTAGGCGACAAGGGTCTCTGATGATATTTGGATGATGTCTAGCTTCTAATTTCTTTAGGAAGATCTGCAAGAGGTTCAGTTTGTATGGTTGGAGATGGATGAGTGTCAGTTGGCTGAATGGTTTCAGAACTAAGTGTG
>CM028378.1:176075259-176128083 GCA_013146195.2 Codonopsis lanceolata
GACCACGGATAAAAGCTTAAATTTCTTGGTCGACAACCAAGTGGAATGATTTTAAGCAAATCTAATTATGCAAGATTCAACAATCTCCTCTATTTGCTTAAAACCATTCAGCAACAAAGCCAAGAATTTAAAGTTCTACCAAAATTTATGTTAGTACCAAAGCAAACAATATAAATGATAACAGAACAATGCCCAAAGTAAGGTACAAGTAAAAGCGAGAGTTTAAAAGTTTGTTCGGAGTTTAGAGATGAGATGTTCATTTGGCTGATGTTGATCCTTGATTGTTAAGGCTTGCGATTGACCAACTTCGGCCATTCTCTGTTGTGACTTCTGCGCTTGTTCCTTTTACGCTTACCTTGGGTTCCTTCTCGACTCTTGGTTGGGGTTACGCTTGGGCTTCTTTGCACGTGCTTGTCCTTCGAGTTAGTGCTTTTTGGTGGCTTTGCAATGTCGACTTGAGTGTCATTGGTTTGTCGGGCATTAATTTCGGCATTGCCTAAGAATCATGTTCTACGCCATGTATGCATCGGCTCTTGCTTCTGCTTCTCCTCTGAATGGTTTGAAGCGAGGCATAACATTGAAGGCGCGGTTGGACCATTCTTGTTGGTAAAGTAATATGGTCCTCGGTCATCCATATGGGCCTCGCGAGGAGCACCGGCGGCGATGGCGGCTTGCGCCTCGGTGGTGATGATCAGGTGAGGTTCGGAGCGAGTAACTTGTTGAAGTGTAGCAAGGCGATTGGTTTGGTGTTTAAAGGCCGATTTCATGTGCAAGTGATGGGTATAGAAGGTCGGCAGGTGAGAGAGAGGAACAGTGTGGCGGGGAAATGCAGGCGGAGATTTGAGAGGGTTCAGGCTCATTTGTGAAAAGTTGATGGGTGTGAATGTCAGCATCCTCAGGGTCAGGGGGAAGAAGACATCCATTGGATAAGCTGGAATTTGGGCTTCAGGCTCAGGGGAAGGAGTAGGCATGTCTTCAGGAAAGACAATTTTGGTGCCAAAAGATGATCAATGCTTTGGAAACAAGTTTCCTTTCGCTTCAACTTTCTAGGCCAAGCGAGAGGGCTGAGAAGAGACTCATCCTCAGAAGTGGACTTGGAGGAGTCAGATGATGAGTCTAGGGGAGATTGGTCCACAGATTTGTCAGAAGCATCTTCTGGTGAAGGTTCAGGTTGGGTAGGTTTGAAAACAGACACAGGGCTGACAGAAAGGGTGAGGGATGTGTGAAGGGAGAGATCAGGGAGGACAAACAGAGGAGAGGCTTGGTTAGGATGAGAGGGGATGTCGGTATGGGAAGAGGAAGAAAGCCGTTGCGGTGTCATTGAAAGATGGGAATAGCGGTGATACCACGAGTCAAGCCCGACACCTGATGAGGTGAGGCGGGGATAGTATCGGTCGAGGGAGGAATGGAAGTAGTGGTGAAAAGAGGGGACGATAGAGGAATGGGCGATATATCGGGAGGCAGAAGAGGGAGTGGGCGACACGAGGTGGAAAAAGGTTGGGGTAAGGCCGACAGATGGAGCGGAGTGGGAGTGACTAATACGGGTGAGATGGAAGGCGGTGGCCAGCGAGTTGGAGCTGGTTGAGTGGTAGTGCAGGGAATTGGTAAAAGTAGGAGAGGCAGTAATAGGAGGAATGGAAGAAGAGGCATCAATAGTTGGAGAGAAGGAGGGTAGAGAGATAGGTTGCAAAGTTGAGGTTGAGATTGCAGATGGCTGGGGTGAAACTGTAACTGGTAATGTTGTGGCTGACACAACAAAAGGAACAGCTGAAGGAGTGACATATTGAAGAGAAGGAATGGATTCTGTGATCAATGGGGCTGGTTGATTTAAGGCATCTGGAAAGGCAGTGCTCATGGAAGCTCCTCCTGGCATGGAGGCCATCCGTCTGTGTAGTTCGATATAAGCTTGGTTTGCAGTGTTAACTGCATCCTGGACATATTTATTGGCTGCTGCGGATACAACTTGGCTAACTTGGCTGGGTCTCTTGTTGGTTGTTCGATCTGGTTAAGTTCATCATCTTCGAGGCGAGTGCAAGTGCGCCAACCGAGGAAGGGGTCATTGGAGGAAGAGATGGGAGTTCATGAACTTTGCTATACATTGTCCGACTAAGTAGACCAGCTCATCTTGAACAAATCTATCATTAGAGATAGAATACATTCGAAGAGCGAGAGGAAGAGGATCAAAATATTTGCCATAATTGGCTACCAAATCTTCTTGACTGAGGTTAGGAGTGACAGGGTATAAGACATAGGGTCTCCTTTTGAGGTTATGGTCAATGTATTTGACTGGGTTGACAGGGGGCTTGTCAGTTTTCTTCTCCTCATGAAAAGAGAGAGAAACCGAGCGAAATAGGGCAAATGGTCTATAGGGAAGACCAGTTAGAGGAATTGAGTACGGATTTGCTTGGTAATAGGAATGCTAGGATGGAAGGTAGGATTCCTAATTGGAGGAAAAACTTAATAGGTGCGGTGTTGGGTGACCTAGGATCGGAGGGGAGAGTGGGAGCGTGATCGCTGCGGTAGTGGGAGAGAAAGGGACAAAGGTACCGGATTAAGCTCGGATTCCTTCTCTGTCTTTTTCTGCGATATCACGCCAGTTGCCGATGTCGATCTCCTCCTCTAGGTTGCCTTCTTTCATGATCTTGACCTCTTGTACATCACCGGCCGACTGGTGACCAATTCTTGTGACCGATTTCAATTTGGCCTGGCCGACCTCACAGTTGACTCATAGAGCTCGATCGACCTCCTCTGGCCCGGAAGGTCAATTTGAATTCTTGTTGGTGAACACTGGCCGACACTGACTTCTTGCCGACCATCATCACCGCCGTGGATGATCTGACCAGTGAAGAGCTTGGGTCCTTGTCATCTTCTTGGCCTCTCGCTTGGCTCGAGCCGGTGGTGCCTCTGACCAAATCGCTTGAAATACTAGCTCTTTGATGTCGGAAGCAACATATTCGATCTTGACCTTGGCAGGTTCAAGGTCACCAAGGTTGATGAGGAATCTTGGCAGAAGGATGAATGGATCGAAGGAAATGATTGATGATCGGGTGATGAGTGAGCCTAGGATTTCCAGATTCCATGTTCTCCTTGTACTTTGCAATGTTTACTTTTACACACTCTACCAGAATAGCTCCCCAGTTCATTTCACAGTTCTCCACAATTCCTTCCATTAAGAACATCTGAGCTTCAGTGATCTTATCATGACCCCCAGCCTTGATTATCAGGCATTTGTCTAACACCGTGGCTAGGGCATAGTGAAGAGGAGCAAATCGATGCTTGTGCCTATCGAAGGCAAGCTCAAGCTGAACTTCACCTCATGGTAATCCACCCGACTCGTTGGGTGTCGGCGGAATGGTGTGGGTTGTAGTAGTCGTCGTCATAGAGGCGAGAAAAGCAAAGAAGTGATGGTTTAGAGTCAAAAACTATGGGGACTCCTCGATATTGCCTATAAGAAGAGAAAATGGGTCACTTGGGTTTTCCTCCATACCCATGAAAAATTCTTCATTAAACGGCAAACGAACGGGGTTCGGATGTTGAAGGCGAGCAGAGGTAATAAGCCATTTGCAGTAAGTAGATGGATTAGTTCAAGCCCCAGTGGTTCTTCATTCAGTGAAACAACGTCGAGAAGGCATCCGACTGCTGGGTTCAAAGCCATTTCCTGAAAAGTCAACAGATATGTTAGAAACTCAGAAAACAAAAGAAAGAAAGAAAAAGAAGAAATGAAGAGTACCAGATGAATCTAGGGTTAGGGTTTGAAAGAAGAAAGATTTTTGGAGAAGTTGGTAGAGAGAAGGATTTTAGAGAGAGAAAGGTAAGTGAGAAGTGAGAAAGTGAGTGTGTTTTTAAAGTGATCAGATACGTACGGACTCTTATAGTGGGTTTTAAAAGTGAAGATATGGAGTGTAGTGATAAAGTACACAGAATTTTGGTTTTTGTGATAAAAATAGCAATTTATGACAGATAGTCATTATCACAATGATGAGCCGTTTTGTGAAAACACGTCATTTCAACCGCAGTTGGTGGGATAGTGGAAAGGTCATTTTGGCTTTTCAAGAAAGTTTCGCGAGTTCCAAGGAAAATAAATGGCGGGAAATAAATGAAAATTTTTAATAAATTATAGATTAAGTCTTAGCTGAGATACGATCAGCTTTGACTTAAGGCTTAGAGACTACCTGGACAGTGACTGTTAATCACTGTGTTGTCAGCTGAAATATAGATATGTCAGCTGGACAATTATCCGCTAATAGGTGTCAGCTGTGAATGTTTGTCAGCTACTGGCTGACACTATTTCATAGAATAATTTAACAAGGAATGAAGAGAAGTTTGGTCAGCTGAAGATTGTCAGCTGAGAAGCTTTGTTACTTAAGAGCTTCATGTGTCGACTCTTGGTGACAAATATTTCCTTGAGCTACAGAGCATGACCATATATTTACTTACGATATAGATTGTCGACTTGATACAAAAGCGAAGTATACCCCGCTTGATGATTAGACAATCCAAAATACATCTTTCTATGACATTATAAGCATTCCTAATTCTCCTCTTAAGAATTCAAATCTGTCAGCTTTTAAGGCTTTTGTAAAGATGTCAGCTAATTGAAATTCAGTAGGGACATATTCTAACTGAACATTTCCTTTTTCAACATGATCTTTCAAAAAATGATATCTGATGTCTATGTGCTTGGTTTTAGAATGCATGACAGGATTTTTAGAAACTGATATAGCAGAAGTATTATCACAATAAATAGGACAGGTTCCCATAGGCATTTCATAATCCAATAGTTGTTGTTTCATCCAAAGAATCTGAGAACAACAACTTCCCACTAACAATATATTCAACCGGTAGTTGAAGTGGAAGCCGAACCGGCTTGCTTTGCATGCCCAAGATATCGGTCTGTTTCCAAAGGAACCGACATGTTCCATCGGGTACTTTTCTATTAACTCGCAAGTCGCAAGGTCAAGACATCTGAATATCCTGTTAGATTGAAAGATGAGTCTCTGGGATACCAAATGCCAAACTTTTCAGTATCAATCAGATATCTAATGATTCTTTTTACTGCAATCATATGAGATTCCTTAGGACTAGCTTGAAAACGAGCACATATACATACTGCAAACATGATATCTGGTCTACTAGCAGTTAAATAAAGAAGGGATCCAACTATACCTCTGTACTCAGTTGTATTAACTGGCTTACCCTTTTCATCAGTGATTAGATGACATTCAACTCCCATTGGAGTGTTTGCTGAATTGGCTTCTTGAAGATTGTATTTCTTGATCAGCTCTCTAGTGTATTTAGATTGATGGATAAAAATTCCTTCCTCAGTTTGCTTGATTTGCAAACCTAAGAAGTAAGTTAGTTCTCCCATCATACTCATTTCAAACTTTCCTTTCATAAGATGCTCAAATCTCTTGCACAAAATTTCATTAGTAGATCCAAAAATAATATCATCAACATAAATTTGAACTAGTAAAATATTACCTTTGTGCTTTAAAGAGAAAAGAGTAGTATCAATTTTACCTCTTTGAAATCCTTTTTCCATAAGGAATTTGGATAGGGTTTCATACCATGCTCTTGGTGCTTGCTTAAGACCATAAAGAGCCTTTCTTAGCTTGTATACATGGTCCTTCTTTTTAAGATCAATGAAACCAGGAGGTTGCTCAACAAAAACTTGTTCTTGAAGGTCTCCATTCAAGAATGCACTTTTTACATCCATTTGGTATACCTTGAAGTCCTTGAAGGTTGCATAGGCAAGAAACAATCTGATGGCTTCAAGTCTTGCCACAGGAGCAAAATTTTGATCATAGTCAATTCCCTCCTCATGTCTATATCCTTGGGCTACTAACCTTGCTTTATTTCTTGTAACATTTCCATCTTCATCCAACTTGTTTTTGAACACCCATTTAGTTCCAATGACTTGTTGATCTGTGGGTCTTGGCACAAGCTCCCAAACTTTACATATTTCAAACTGATTCAGCTCTTCCTGCATGGCCTCAATCCATTGAGGGTCTTCCAAGGCTTCATCAATCTTTTTGGGTTCAATGGAAGAGACAAAGGCATGAGAATCAAGAGTTTCATTTCTGGAGCTACTTCTGGTTCTTAGGCCAGCAAAGGGGTCTCCAATGATATTTGAAACTGGATGATGTCTAGCTTCCCTAATTTCTTTAGGAAGATCTGCAAGAGGCTCAGTTTGTAAAGGTAGAGATGGGTGAATGTCGGTTGGTGAATGGCTTAACCGAGTGTGTCACCGCCGATCTATTGTAACAGATTAGATTTTCATGGTGAAGGGTGTCATCTGTTTAGGCTCATTCAAGGTTTAGAGTTTCAGTGAGGAGTTGAAGATGGAGGATTATTTTGAATTGAGCCTGTACTGTTTCCTGTCTCAAATATTTCAAAATTGTTAGTAACATTAGGAGTCTTACAAGACTCAAATAAACTTGATTCATCAAAATTAACATGCATACACTACAAGAAAAATGGGTATTTGGGAAGGCTAAAAACCGTCCCAAATACTGTCAAAACCGTCCCTAAAAGTATTTGGCACGGTTTTGGGACGGTTTTGACTCCCTCCCAAATACGAGGGTGCCAAATACATTTGTCACGACCCAAAACCGTCCCAAATACTATTTGGCACGGAAAAGGTGACGGTTGCACATGCTGGTGCCATTTGACATGCATTTGGGACGGTTTGTGATGTCTCGACCCAAATAGTATTTGGCACGGTTGTTATGCCCTCCTTAATAGTATTTGGCACGGTCGTGTGTGCCTTCCCAAATAGCATTTGGCACGGTCGTGTTTACCCTCCCAAATAGTATTTAGCACGGTTGTTGATGCCCTCCCAAATAGTGTTTGGCACGGGTAGTGATGCCCTCCCAAAAAGTATTTGGTACAATTGGTGGTACCCTCTGAAATAGTATTAGGCACGATTAGTGTGCCCTCCCAAAAAGTATTTGTGACGGATTATTTTTGCCTCACTAATGCATTTGGCACGGTTTAATCACCGTCCTCAAAGTATTCTGTATTATTTTTGAGCTTCCTATAATTGTATTTGATATTGATTTAGTATTATACCCACCTTTTTTTTCAAGTTTTTGTTATTATGCCAACTAATAATAGTTAGTCAACTAATATGCAAATTATCAAATTAAGAATACATTTTATAATTATGAATTGAAGTCATAATACAAACTAATTTTATACATATGTTTCTAATTGGTGCTCAAGTCAAAAGCATAACCTACTAGACAATTCAAAATCACAATGATTCGATAAAGTATAATAAAAAGGTTGTATCAACAACCCTTCAAAAACTGCAAATTTCAATAAGTGTCCTTCGTATAGGAAATTGTCCTTCATCGAAATAGCTAGCTTACGTCGTTCATTGGAGAGTTGGTCCGAGCCTACAACATAAATTATATAATTAGCATAAAACATGCAAAAAAAAGAAAAAAAGTGGTACCTCCTGAATACAATCTACACTATAAAGGGTCTACATGTCCTACCATATATCCGGAGCTATGTGCGTCCAAAGGAGGAGACGATGCTATTATTCCGTGTGCGTCCAATAAATGTTGCATGCGCTTCATTTATTCAAGTATCTCAATTTAATTCTTCTCAAATTCATATATTTTTTGAGCCATCTTTTCCACTTCAGGTATGGTACCATCTTTTTTACCAAGTGTTTTGATGAACACGTTAGCACGAGATGTATCCTCATTATTTGCTTTCATCTAATTACACAACATAAACACCAATTATGAATAATAATTAACCATCACAAAAATATCACCAAAATATATTTCAAACACATTCTCAACCTTCATTTCTTACTCAACAAAACATGTACAATTATCAAATAAAAAAATAAAAAAATCAAACAGACATCAAAACTGAGGATTAATAGAAGAGAGATATCAATGAATATGAACATTGAACATGTTATCAACGACCTAGGGTTATTATCTTAGAAATGGTCTAAGTCTGCAGTTCAGCAGCCAATAAATCGTTGTCCGCTTGCATTATTATCATTGAGTCGCACATAATTCAAAACCATGGTTATTGTGTTCATAAAGATGTTGGCATCTTGACTTGTGCATGCAGTAGTTTATGTCTCTATCTTCGTAGCATTAAGTTGATCTAGACTTCTACATTTCCATTGATTTACATTTGTTTAACCTCATCCTCCAAATTTCTTCTCGTGTTTTCCGTTTACAGTTGGATTCCTTTTACAATGTTTTGTCAAACGCTAAAATTCTTCTAGATTTTCTAAATCTTCTTTCTAAAATCTATATGTTTTCTTGCTTAATCATTACTATTCTTATATTATCCATCTTATTTTAATCTTTTAGGTTGTATGATAACATATTCACCATTATCAGGGCATGCCCTCGTATGAAAGTAACTAACACATGTTGCTTGAAAATTTAGTAATATTAGCAACATGTCTCTAACAGATTTTTAGGCAAGAGTCTAATCATCCTGAAACTGGTCCAGTGTACCAAAGTCCTAGTCTCATACCCATACCCCACTCCTTGTTAAATGAAGAAAAATATAAGGTAATAAGGTTTTTCTTTGCTAGCCAGCTTTCTTGAAAACACGGAACATAGATCAATGCTTACTTTTGATGATGTTTCCATTGCTTTAGACTTCATAGATAAAGAATATGGATTGGCCTTCTCTCTTTGATATTTCAATAAACATTTTGGTAGCAAAATATTGCACGACTTGTTCTCCACGAGACATTTTAATTCATGAAAGCAAACATGAACATCAGGTTGTTGCTAGCAGAAATGTCTCTGTATTCCCACCAAAGTGAACTCTACCATGGTCAAAATTGTTTCTGTTTGCTTCATCTTTATGTCCCTTATAGTTAGCCTTTCTAGATTAAATGATTATGCTCCAGTCTGAAATTGTTCAAGTCTAGGAAGGAAGCAGGGGATGGTAGGAGAAAACAAATCCATAAATAATTGTGTTTCTCATGGATCTTCAAATTATTTCTTGGACTGTGTGGGGTATTAACAGTTTGAGGAAGAGACAGAGTATTATGTCTGTACTCAGGAGGTGGAAACCTCACTTAGTCTGTCTTCAAGAAACGAAAATGGCTTCTATCGATAGAAGAGTAGTGAATAATGTAGGGGGTGGCAGATGGTTTGATTGGGTTTTTGTTGGGGCTAATGGAGCTGCAAGGTATTCTGGTTATGTGGGATAGAAGGGTAATCCCTAAGATTGATATGGTTGAGGGTACATACTCAGTGTTGTGTTTGCTGCAATCGGTGGAGAACGATAAACACGGGATTTTTTCGGGGATTTATGGTCCATGTGTTGATAATCTACTTTCTACCCTAACATTCGCGACTAATCATATAACTTTCCACCTACGGTAATACTAAAGCTTTATTTATTTATTTGATAGTATCTTCTTGGGATTTTTCTTAGAACGCTGTAAAGAATCAACTTTTGGCTTGATATCTGTACAAGACTTGGCAAAAAGAGTCCCAGGTCTTGAACCAGCGGGAGTAGGCCTTATGTCGGTAAGTGTAGATTTAATAACATTTTAGCTTAGACAGGATGAACACAACTTGGTGACAAGAAGCATGCAGTTATGCATTACACAGAATAATAGTTTAGATAGACCTCAAAACTCCTTTTCTTTTCGAGTCATTCATCTCTTCTAGCTGCTTCACCAATGGACTATATATGTTAGGTTTGGATAAGAAGGTAGATTTGGGTGGTGGCTTAACTGAGATGGAAGAGGTTCGACGAAGTGCTTTGAGAAGCAAGGGAGAGTCTCTGTTAATTAAGGAAGAGATATCTTGTTGGTAGAAATCTAGAGTTTAATGGTTTAAAGAAGGGGATAGAAACACCTTTTTTGATATGCAAAACCTTTTAGATATGCAAAACTTTTTTTTGAAACCACTGAAAAGGAAAGTATGACTATCCTTGGGACAAAGGTAGTATTAAACTGCCATGTGTGGTAAAGTGCACAAACTGAAGCAACCCATTTCAGATTTCCCATAAACCAGATAACAAATTGTGGCAAACCTTGACCATCAGGTGTTGGAGGTTCTTTCTGATGCAGATTTGAAAGAGATTGATCATGGGCTAGAGCTGAGTAACGTTAACTTTATATGGGTTGTGAGGTTTCCAAAGGCAGGTGAAAAGATTAAGGTTGAAGAGAAACTGCCTAAAGGGTTTATTGAGAAGGTAGGAGATAGGGGAATGATTGTGGAAGAATGGGCACCACATGCAAGGATTTTGGGGGCATTCAAGAATTGGTGGATTTGTGAGATGGGATTGGGCTAGCTTTTATATGAATAAGAAACTTTCAAGGTCATCCGGGCAAAAAGAAAAGTATTTTCATCTACAGAAGAAGTGAACTCAAGGACCTTAGAGATCAATTTCCTTAATAGATGGACATAGAATATCTATAGAGATATCTGAGAGCACATTCTTAACCTATATGAGAGTATGAGACCTTATTATATACAATGCAACAATGGTGCACACCCATCAAACGAGGGCACCCCAACAAATCATTTACGTACAACAACAAAACAATGGTGCACACCCATCAAACAAGGGCACCCCAACAGTTGATTGCTATCCTCTTTCAGCAATTGGAAAAAGAAAAATGAGTTTTAGTAAAATAAAAAAAGTATGGAGTTATAAGAATTAGTTACTTTAGTAGCATTTTTGTTACATTTTGGTAAAAAGAAAAAACAGGTAGCAACACTAAAAATTTGTATGGAGTAATATGAAAAGAGTAGGATCTATGTTCTTTATTAAGTTCTCACATTTCAAAGCAAGTTAATAAGTATCAACACCAAAACACATACACAGAGGGTAGTATTACACACTTCGATTTACTCACCATACATGCCACGTTTAAAAGTAATAGGAAAGAGAAATAAAAATACCTCTTGAAGTGTTAGTAAATTTTTGACTATTAAACTAATGGCTTGCCAAGTGAAAGGTAGCTAGTGAAATTTGACCTGCATAAGTAAAACAAATGTCAAAACATGAGAGCCAATCAATAACATTTGACCTGCATAAGTAAAACAAGCCTCAAAACATGAGAGCCAATCAATAACATATCTTTATTTGGCAAAAAAATGAGCCAATCAACCCAATATTAGGTTCTGATTCTGTAGGTATGTCTCCATAACTTTAGCATCCTTACACTTGATTAAGAGGATACTGTTTCATATTTATGATTATGAACATGTTGTTTATTTTATAAAATGTTACCGCATTATTAACTTGAGCATGATTACACTCGACACTTATGGAGCTTCAAGAGTTGGCAAAAAAAAATTCTATCATGAGTTTCATAGGAGAGCAGAACGTAAAGATTGGCAAACCGGCTGTCTTCTGACTTCTTTTGATATTTTGTATTCACACGATACACCGTTGGTGGCCAACTGGTGTATCTTCTACATTTTGCTATTAAGCTTACAAGAATATCTCAATCATTAACACACAATTCAATCCGAAGAAAATATTTAATTCCAGGCCTCGACCTATATTTCCTTCTTTGGAGTGGTTCTTGTTCTTAGCACCCACAACTTGATGTCTCCAACCAAATACCCATCGATAATTATTTTGTGCATTACCTAGCTAGGACCGGTTTTGGAGGGGTTCAAAGTGATCGACCGAACAGGGCCCCCAATGTAAGAGGGCCCAATTTTATGTGTGTAGGCTAGTTTTATAGATATACTATAAATAATGTAACAATAGTGAACAAATTGTCTTTTGACTCGAAGGATTGGGTAATTGTTTATGTGGAGTGTAACCTTGAAGTCCAAGGTTCAAGCCCCTTTGGCCCTACATTGTCATTTTTGTAATTATTTTTTATTTTGGGTCTACAGTCAATTATTATTAGTATTATTTTATATGCATATTATATCATATACTCCCCCTGATTTAGTTAAATAGTCCTCTATATTATTTTGATAGGTTTTACGTAAACAATCAACTTTTAAAAAATATACTTATAATTTCACAATATTTCATCTTAACCTCCACTTGTATTGTAAATATAATTGTTGTGGTTAAGTTATTTTTTATTTTTTATTATCAACTTCAAATCTACTTATATATGTTTTAATTACTCCGAAATCTAATGAATAAAGAGTTATTATATAAAGATAAATAATTTGTATTCGGTTTTAGTACAGTTATTCAACCTTAATTTTATTTTGTGTTCGCTAAATTTACTTATAAAAAAAGTTAGTTGACTATTAATAATTTTTTATCTGGGTCATAAAAAATAACATTTGATTGGGCATATAATATCAATATTTCAAGCAAAAATCAAAATTTATTGTTATGTTACTATCATTTTTAATTATTTCTTATGTTTATTTAATTCTTTGTTTTGTTAGTTGATTGTTTTTTAACTTGAATTTATAGTGCACAATATATGTTAACAAAAAATATCCATCTAGAAGTCAAAACATAAATAAAAGAAAAAATTTGATTAAGTATATTCTTTTTATTGTAAATTATTTTAACGAATGAAAAATAACAGTTTTCAGTAATTATTTAATACTTATTTTCTTATATGTTTGGGTATTATCCATTTTCAATACTTTAAATGATGAAAAGTCAAATAAATTGTTCGTCTAAAATTCATATACTTATATATTTTTTAAGGGTCCCTTATTTTCTTTTCGCTCTGGACCCCCAAAAGTTCAGGACCGGCCCTGTACCTAGCCAATATTGCAAAAGGAAAAATCATTGCATAGAACTTCACCCTTAGTTTACCCAAATTATCCTGTTTATTATTTTATTACACATGGCCAAATAACAGATATAGTTTAGATGGAATTTTTAACTTACAAGAATTAATTACATTAATTATCTTTTCTTCATAAGACTTTCGTTCACCCATCTCAACATTCTCATAACAATTCTTTTCTATGTCGAATAAAAAATATCCTCAGTTTTCAGCTACTCCAATCCTTTTATATTACAATGAAAGTAATTGGTCAGCTAG
Source organism: Codonopsis lanceolata (assembly GCA_013146195.2). Taxonomy (NCBI): domain Eukaryota; kingdom Viridiplantae; phylum Streptophyta; class Magnoliopsida; order Asterales; family Campanulaceae; genus Codonopsis; species Codonopsis lanceolata. The sequence continues at coordinate 176,088,257 of CM028378.1, forward strand.
ACTCTGAAGTAAATTTGGTTACAGTTATGTGGCACATTGGAACCCAGGTTACGCGTACACTTTTAAGCTTTGATCGCTACTTCAAAAAAAATAAAAAAAGACATGCAACTCCCACATCAGAACAAAAGTGTGGAATGGTAGCTTTACACTTTCTCAATTTGAGTTATGGGAGAAAAATGACTAGGTAGATTGCCAACGGATATAGAATGGAAAAGGATAAAGGGCAAGCAAGAATAATTGAACATAGAAACATGAACAAGCCTCAAATGAAACACATAGACATAAGACAAGAAACATACATTCTTCATAGCCTCAAATGAAATACAGAGACACAAGACAAAGAAGACGTTCTTCATAGTCCATAAGCTAGGTCAGGTAGTCATATTTCATGTTTGTGAAGTCTCTATTGGTACAGTGTACAAGGCAAATGATTTTGGTGGTATCAAATAGTATTATGATCAGGTTATGGTGAATTCAAGTTTTTTTGCAAGTCATAATTTTGTTATGGCTAAAAGTGATGTTCTTAAAACAGAACCAGTGAAGTGGTTTCTGCATTTCACCTTCAATGTGGGAAATGCATAAATTCCACTAGCTCGGTACAAAACCAACACCTGTTTTACCTCATGAAAGTAGGTTGCTTAATTGCAACGTACTACTGCAAAAGAGGGCCCCCCAACAAAGCATTTACGTTCTACGACGAAACAATGGTGCACACCTATCAAATGAGGGCACCCCAACAAAGCATTTACGTTGAATAATGAAACAATGGTGCACACTCATCAAATGATGGCACCCCAACAAATCATTAGCTCATGGATGAAGTTTGTTAGCGCTTGGCCCTATTTGTATTGGCCCCCATGCCTTGGTCCACTTTATATCTTCCACTGGCTTTCAAATCAGGCATGTATTGCAGAAAAAAAATTCAACTTATTATCTTTATTGTAATGTGTGATGCTCAAGACCCTAGGTTTAATTACCTAGTTTCTGTTCCTTCTTTACTTTCTATAATCTGTTGTTTTCATCACATCCCAAACCTGCATGTCATCCAGATTAGTCCACTCTGCTTCTTCACCTTATTAACGTCTGTACATGTTTGATTTCTTCTACCATAGACTATTCTTCTTCCAAGCCCCCAAACCAGATTTCCACCACCGGACCTGACCCAAAGACCGTGTCTTCTTTATCGTTTACTAAATATAGTGATGAAACTTATAAGATCTTGCATCTTGTTGGGAAGAGTGGAGCAGGAAAATTATTATTTGACACTAGTTTGTTCAAGATTACCACCACAACAGTTAATAGTTTTGAGGAAAAATATATAAATAAAGCCAAAACAATGATAACCTTTGCCAATAAACTTGGGAGGATATAGCAATATCTCAAATCATCAATTTTCTAAACTCTACTCCTTCCGAAGACACAACAATGACAAAGAAACCTGATAATATGGTGTACTTGTAATAAACTCAAAATCATAGCTCTCAAAGGGTTAAAACTACTTATATAAAATCAAATATGCTCATATTTCATATGGAAAAAGCTAAATCTCCCACCTATTACTTACCCAATTCTTTTATTAAAAAAAACTGGGTGCTGCCTACTCCCGATGCACATCACTCAAATATGTTGTACTTGTGATCTGAAAGTTTCATTTATAACATCTGAATAACTGGATGCTACCAACTCCCGATGCACATCACCCAAATAACTGCTTTTAAGAATGCATAAATTACTTTTCTAACGACAAAATTAAGTGGAAGTAACAAATAACTTCTTTTATTTGTTCTCACTGATCAAAAGTTTGACAGAGAGCTATATATACGTGATTAGACATCTAGACTAGCAATAAAAAGGCCCCATCAAGCAAGAAAGAAAATAAGTGCTTGCCATTAAGCAAGAATGCATATATTGAATTCAATACTTACTTAGGATTGTCATAGATCATTTTTTATGAGAGCAAGAAAAGTATGCAGCCTTATGCAAATTCAGACACTCTGCTTATGAATAGATGATGTTTTATTATATAGAATCATACAGGAATGTGAGAGATGTATATTAGCAAATCAAGTGACAATACTCAACCAAGATCACATGATACTCATTAGCTAGTAAACAAATCATAAATACAACATGCAACCCAAAGTTCATAACAGTCAAATCGCAACAAAGTCTTATTGAATTCTTAATTGCAAGTTGTTATCTTATTTACTTAGTGAAGCTTGTTGAAAATATTCACTTTGGTCTTCGCTATAACTTTCAAGTGAGACTTTCACATATAGTATGGGCCCATCAATATATAGTTTGGATTGACTGCCCGGTGCACAGAGGTTAGTATAGTGGCCAATGAAAGACATGAATCCACAAAGTAGACCTCTTCACCTCGGAGCCACCCCCAGCTCCTACGTCCCATCTATCCTTTCGAATTCATCAAGTCTGCCAGTGTACCTGTGCTCTACTTAATTCTTCCTTCTGTCCCATCACAGGAATAGGTTGCTCTTACAGGAACTACAGTTAGAAGGAATACTATTCGGAACAGACATTTCCTGAGTGAGGCAAAGTAGAGATGGATCTCACTGATGGATAAATTTCATATGCAGAGTTATTTAGTTCATAGTTTTTTCTCTTTTTCTATCACTTTATCTTGTCCTTCTTTGATGTTTTGAAACAAGCATAATTAGTAAGCTACTACTGGAAATTACATAGAAACTGAAAATCATTATAGTAGCATAATTATGCTATATGTAATTTAGAACTTAGTCTACTTCCGATAAAGGCTCGCTCGCGCTTAGTCATCTATGTGTGCCCCATGAAGCACTTCTATTTACTGACCAGAAGACATATGTTTCAAAAAATCTCTAAGTTACAGGAACGTAACATTTGAGGTTTAAAATTTTAAAATATTATGACAATTGGCAAACAAAGAATTAGTTAAAAATTTTAATTGGGTAATTTGACAGAGGTTTAATCAAAGTTTGTAGCATTTCTCATGCAATTCCCTCAAAAGTTATGTTTCAGTAAATTATAGATTTTTCAAATAAGAACAATAAATTAGAGATATATCTGCAAACTCTACCAAGTATAAATAACTTAAGGTTTGTAACCAAAATATCCTTATTTAAATCTAGCTGCTACGTCAGTACTTCTTTTTGGTTCGTGCTCAATCTAGTAGGTGATAAAAACTGTGTTGGTCGTCTCCATTAAAGTTGAATCTACTTAAGGCAGTCTATCATTTAATTTTTAATACTTGCAAATTTATCATTTCAATGATTGATATCTCCAATCTCAAACACAAAGGCCAGACAACACACTAGCATATTTATCAAGTTAGCTTATTGTAAGTATACACTTCTGCTTGTAGCAGTCAACAGAATTACGAAATATACACGAATACTTTATAAGCAAACAAGAAACCGACTAACCTTGGCAGTGTGCACACGAGATTAATTTGGGAATCGCGAGAATTGTTCCTCTACAATTTTAGAAAATAAACAATTAGTTAGAAATTAGGGCACAATCAGGGAAAGAGAGAGAGATAGAAAGAAAGAGTACCAAAGGAATTCCCGAGAGAGACGACGAGAGAGACAAAGTAGCATCTAAAAATTAAAAGCTTATGGCACTGTGCGCACAACAGTTTAATTTGGGAATAGTTAAAATTAAGGAAGGAGAGAGATATAAAGTAGAGGAATGAGAGAGCGACCAAATGAATTTTCCTTAGCAGCCATTGGAAAGCAATTTCACGAAGAAAGAGAGGGAGCCCTAGCACCAAAACTCGGGAGAGAGGAAGTGGCGGCTATTTTGTGATGGTAAATCTATTTTGTGATGGTAAATAGGAAATTTTTTGGGGATATAGATGGTATTAGGAAAGTTTATAATTTGGAATCTAGTTTATAAAATTTAGGACGGATAAAATTTAACGGTCCTAAAATATATTATTTTGGAAAAGTTGCCAAAGACCAAGTATTTGCCAATTCTACCTTCCCAAATATTGGCCAATTCTACCTTCCCAAATATTGGTATTTGGGACGGTTTTTTGACCCTGCCAAATAAAGGGGGTCACAAAAAACAGTTTTTCTTGTAGTGATAGATTCAACAATTATTTGAGTTTTTCTATTATAAACTCTATAAGCTTTGCTATGCTTAGCATAACCAACAAAAATACCTTCATCAGCTTTTTCATCAAATTTACCTCTGTAATCTCCACCATTGTAGTGAATGAAGCATTTGCACCCAAAGATCTTAAAGAAAGCAATGTTAGGGGTTCTGCCTCTCCATATTTCATAAGGGGTCTTACCATGAAACTTGTTTATGAGAGATCTGTTTTGAGTAAAACATGTTGTGTTGACAGCTTCTGCCCAAAAATATTTTGGTAATTTTGCTTCAGCTATCATTGTTTTACATGCTTCAATTAGAGTCCTGTTTTTCCTTTCAGCTATACCATTTTGCTGAGGGGTTCTCACTGCTGAAAAGTTATGATCAATTCCATGATCATCACAGTATGTGTCCATCCCAAGATTTTTGAATTCAGTACCATTGTCAGATCTAACACTTATAATCTCACATTCCTTCTGAGTTTGAAGATTTCTGAATAGGGAAGTGAGAATGCTATAAGTTTCATCCTTGGATTGCATCATTTCAACCCATGTGTATCTGGAGTAATCATCCACAACAACTAAAGTGTACATGTTTCCTCCTAGAGTTGCAGTTGTTACTGGTCCAAATAAATCCATGTGAAGAAGCTCAAGAGTTCTTTTGGTAGAAAGACATGGTTTTGGTTTGAAGGAGGTTTTTGTTATTTTTCCCAAAGTACAAGCATCACATTTTTTGTCAGTAGGAAAATTAATAGATGACAGACCTTTTACCAAATCTCCTTTTGAAAGCTTTGAAAGATACTTAAAGTTCAAGTGTGAAAGTCTTTTGTGCCAAAGCCATGAATTTTTGGAAATATTATTTGCTACCAGACAGATTTGAGTACTGTTATCTAAAGAAAGTAAATCTATAGCAAAAACATTTCTTTTTCTAGAACCAGTGAGCAAAGCTTCATTGGTGATGCTATTTTTGATAAAACAATGTGTGGAGGAGAAAGAGCAGCTCATACCTTTATCACAGAATTGTGATATACTTAGAAGATTGTGTTTCAGACCTTGTACCAAAGAGACATTTTCAATTATTATAGATCCTCTGATAATGGATCCATATCCAATAGTTTTTCCTTTTGAGTTGTCTCCAAAAATTACAGAAGGTCCTTTGACTGCAATAATGTTAGTAAGGAGTTCGGTGATCCGATCATGTGTGCGAGCATCCAGCATCTAATATCCATATATCAGTTGATTGATCATCTGCCATTAAGCATACCTGAAATATGAATATTTAAATCATGGTACCCTTTATACTTTTGGGTCCAAAGGGTTAGTTTTCTTAGGTATCCAAATTTGCCTGAAATTAGGCTTTTTAATTCTGTCAGTAGGTTTAAATCTATATAAGCATTCATGTGACTGATGACCAAAAGTAGAGCAAATATTACACTTGTGATAACCAGGTTTATCAGTCATTTGAAGTGAATTCTTTGATTCCTTATGATTCAGCTTAGAGGTCTTAGCTGAAACAAAATTTATTGGCTTGAACTTGTCAGTTGCCTTTCTTCTGAATCCTCCTCTTTTGTCAGCTAGCTGACATTTGTCAGTCGGCTGACATTTGTCAGTTGGTGAGTTAGCTGACGGATTTTGAGGCTTGTGACTAGAAAGGCCGACAAGCGTCTTTATTGACCTATCCTTTTTGTTAATGTACCTCTTATGTGGTTCATATTTACGGGATAAGTGAATAGCACACATTATAGGCGATCCCTTCTCCTTTTTCGTAATCTTAGGTTCACCTTTTAAGCTATCGATCTCACGGTCTTCATCATCCTTTGAGTATCCAAGACCATGTTGGTTTTCATGATCTTTTTGTTGACTGATGATGGTTTCTACAGCAGCTTTTGACTTTGAGTAAGTGTCAACAACATTGGTCAGTCGAAGATTTCTTTCCACAAGGTCAGCAATTTGGGCATCTGAGATTTTTGCTTGAATCTCATATTTTTCATTGAGACTTTTTAGTTGCAGCAATTCTTTTTGCTGAACTTTGTAAAGCTCATTGATCTTTTGAAGCTCACAGTTTTCTTCAGAAATTCTTTTAAAATCACCAGATAGAGAAGCATGAATTCTTTTAAGTGTTTCAAACTTGGAATACATTTCTTGCATTTGTTCCAGTAAATCATCAACACTTGAGTCAGTAACTTTCTCCTCCTGCCTTTTTGAATTATGACTTACTTTAGCAGTCCTTGGAGAAGTTGACTTGACTTTCTTTTCGGGCTGACTTATGATTCCTTGTCCATAAAATCCATTTCCTATTTTCTTAACCACCAACTGATCAGGTTTGATGACCTTTGTCAGTCTGCAGTTTGTAATAGGTGAGCTTGACAGCTCATTTTCAGGTATCTTTGAATATTTTGGACTTGGAAACTCATTTTCTGAATCATATATTGCCGATTCTGCAACAAGACAAAGATTTGCTTCTTGCTCAAGACCAGCAGATTCATCTTCAGAATCTGTTTCAATCCAAGTTGCAAGATTTTGATCTTCAACAACTAAACCCTTTTGTTTTTCAAAATTTCTGGGAGCTCTTTTGTAATACTCATTTTTTGTAAAAGGACAATTTGAAGCAAAGTGACCAGGCTTTCTACAGTTAAAGCACAACAGTTTTTCTTTCTCAACCTTGTCTTCATTTGTTTTGAAGTAAGGCTTTTGAAAGTTTGAAGTAGATGGTTTTTGGAAGCTTGAAGAAGATTTTTGAAGGTTTGATGAAGACTTTTGAAAGTTTGCTGAAGGTTTTTGGAAGTTCCTTTTAAAAGATTTAAACTTTCTAAATTGTCTAGCAAAAGCAGCAAATTCATCTTCATCAAAGTCATCATCTGACAGTGATGTAGAAGTTTTTGAAGTTTCTTCTTCAGCTTGAAGAGATATACTTTTAAAATTTTTCTCAATTTCTTGAGTTTTGAGAACTTCTTTTTCATAAATTTTTAGACTTGCAACAAGACTACGTATATGAGTTTTGTTTAAGTCTCTAGCTTCCTTAATGGCAGTGACTTTGACATGCCATCTACTTCCCAAACTACTAAGAAAACACATATTTAAATCTTTCATACTATACACTTTACCAAGAGAAGAACATCTATTACTCACCTCGAGGAATCTGTCGTAGGCATTTTTTAAAGATTCTTTTGGGTCCTTCTTGAATGCATCAAATTCTTGTATGCAATCATACAGTTTGTTATCCTTGGTATTCTGATCTCCTTCTACATATTCTACAAGAGCATCCCAAATTTCCTTGGCAGTTACACAGTCATATATCTGCTTGTAGTTTTCATCGCACAAAGACTAGACAGATATGTACGGCATCCATCCATCAAGAATTTTGTCTTCCTCCCATTCTGCTTTGAGGTTTGAGGACATATTCTTCTTCTACAGGGGAAAGAGGGTTTACAAGATCATCATCTCGGCAGCTAAGATTTACCAACTTTAGTATTAATTTTCATAGGTTGCATAGGACCACCTCTTACACATTCCATCAACCGTTTATCTATATTGTTCATATATCTTGTAATTCTTTCTTTCCAGATATCAAAGTGATCTTCATCAAAAATGGGAACTTGAGTGACATTGTTTGATTGAAAAGCTTTTAGATTTGCCATGATCGAGCTTTCAAGCTGTTAGGCTTGGAAAATAATTTTTCAAAAAGCTAAGCTCTGATACCAATTGTAAGTCCAGATGGCAATAGTTAAGGCTAGAGAGGGGTGAATAGCCTTTAAAAACTTTTGGGAATATATTTGTAAAGCTTAAAAATTGGCAGCAGAAAACTTGATTTTGTCAGTCAGCTGAGGTGTTAGTCAGCTGGCTGACACTTTGAAAATCCTTAAGCTGAAGAGTGTTGGTCAGCTAGCTGACACAACTATTTTGCAAAAGAAATTTTCTTCAAAAACTGATCACTGAAAATGAGAAGAAGTTGAAGTACAAACTAACTGAACAATTAAGCAAATGATTGTTGTTAACTGACTGACACTTAATTTGTTGAAGAACTTCTTAAGTGTTGAGTCAGTTTGCAAGAGTATAAGAGACAGCTGACAAATCAGTTGAAGTGGTTCACAGATAAACTGCTACGTCCACTACCAAGTTGGTCAGACTTGGATTTTTGAAGTGCACTAATTTTATTAAAAATCTATTTTTCTAATGGATCAGTGTACAACAAAAGACCGGTGTTTGGGGAGAATGATTGAGAAACAATCAAACTCGTGAGACAAACTGACTGATATCTAAATATTTTGAAATGAAGCTCTCAGTGTTTGCCTAAACAATAACTAGAGGGAAATATTCAATGAGAAATATCTAGCTAAAGTTTTCTTATGAGGACAACGTCAGAGAGATTGAGAGTATATGGATTCTTGACTTGTGTAAAAATTGTTGTCTTCACAAATGCTTCCAATGGGTATTTATAGATAGTCTTCAAAAGCAACCCGTTAGGAACACATTTGAATTTGAAAATGTGTTATGGCAGAGGCAGGATCTAAAAGGATCCTGGGAAATATATTCTAGCAGCATATCTACCACAAACACAAAATAGGAAAGTGTCGAGACAAGTGTATGATCTATCAAATAAAGAAAGGTAAACCGACATCGAACATATTAAGGTCGGCTAGAATGAGTGGTCGACAAAAATAATTTCGGCTGACCACGGATAGCTTAAATTTCTTGGCTGGCAACCAAGTGGAATGATTTTAAGCAAATCTAATTATGCAAGATTCAACAGGGTGTTTGTTCAAAAGACAAATCGCATGGAGCGACTTTGTAATATGAAGATAAAATATAGGGAGAAGAAAAAGGGGTGACTACTCATAATACTAAATGTAGAGGGTTAAAAATAGATAGCTACTCACACATGTAAATGTGAGGGTGAATCTCAACCGTTAAATTTTTAAAGATAATTTAATCTCAACCTCTGAATAGCCCTAGTTAATTACCTAGTTGTTTTATAAGGAAACTTAATTATAAGAGTATAAGGAAACCTCGAAAAGGAGGTTACCCAAATAAATAACAGCCATAGGATGATAGTAAAAAAATTAAATCATGGCCTCTGAATAGCCCTAATCAATTATCTAGCTTCTTTGTAATATAGATTATATGTTCAGTTTTATTAAAACACACACTCATACGATCACAAACCAAGCCAATTCCATCTTATATTTGTCAAGTTCGATTTCGCTCACGCACGCACTCATGATTAGAAGTGGTAAATGGACGGGTATGAGCGGGCCTAAATGGGCGGTGGACTCAAATGGACAGACAAGTAAGTGTCCATTTAATAACATATGCATATATGGGCGAGCATGAAATGAGCATGTGCGCCAATTTACTCATTAACATGCACTTATCAAATAAATACAAAAATTACAAAAAAATAATTTTCTTTTACAAAAAATTATCAAAAGTTACAACTATATATATATATATATATATATATATATATATATATATATATATATATATATATATATATATATATATATAATTAATTAATTAATTGCAACCACAATAATTGGAAAAGACCAACATTTTTTGTAACATTTTAATCTCTGTCACCATTTTCAATGCAACCAAATTTCTAAAAAGAACTCAAAAACTTTATATGACGTGTTAGTGTTGGCAGAGCCACTAATAATATTAAAACAAGAACATATTTTCACTTTTGTCATATATTAATTGAAATAAAATACTCCCTTAGTTCCTTAATTTTTTCGTCAAATCGATTGTTTTTTTTTAAATGGAAATCTGATATATATATTTTTCATAACCAGAAAAGACGTAATTGACCGTATATAAAAATTAATATGATATCGAAAAAAATATATAAAAAATGGGTCAATTTTTTATTCTTAAAAAATAACGGTTACTCATACCATTACTGACTATTTATTTGGTTCTGAAAACCAAACCCGAAGAACTAGTAGCAGCCATGCATCTCTCTCTCTAGTTTCTCTCTCTACCGCCACACTCTCTCTATTTTAATGAATGATTATTGATAGAAATGCAAATATAAAGAGAGAAACAACTTTGGACTATCAGGTATCAAAAAAAATTGATCGTGAGAGTGAGAGGTGAAAATGTAGGCGCCAATTTGTACCCATATAATGCCCATAAAACTTAATGGTTTAAGTGGGCATGCCTATTTGTACCCATATTAAAATTTAAGTGTATTCATGTCCATATTTTAGTGGGTAGTCTGAACAGACATATGGACGTGAGCAGAATTTACCACCACTACTCATGATATTGATTCAATTCCTGATACAAAAGTTTACATATAGGAACTAGGAAGGTCATACAAAAGATCTATTTCCGTTTTTCGCCTTTCGTTGTCTATCCTATGTTTGCTGAGTTTAGTTTTGCTAACATACATTTGAAATTGCTTCGTGATACAAAAAGATGTGTACTAGGAAGCTAGTACTCCCTCCGTCCCTAAATAGTCGTCCTGCTTGACCCGGCGCACAGTTTAAGAAAAAGTAATTGACTTGATTATTTATATTGGTTTAATGTATAGTTTTCTTTAATACCCATGTATATGTGGCCCATAATTAAAGTAGAGTGAAAAAGTAAGGGTAAAGTGGTAAAAGTGATATTCTAAAAAGGTAAGTTTCAAAGTGGACAATTATTTTGGGACGGACGAAAAAGGAAGGGATGACGATAATTTAGGGATGGAGGGACACTACTAGATAAACAGTGATTACCGACGGAACATTTCCGTCGGTAAAATATATTTTCCGTCGGTAAAAGTCAATTACCGACGGAACACCGACGGAATGCTCCGTCGGTAAACCGTTGTCGGTAATTACCGTCGGGGGAGATTTTCCGTCGGTAATTACCGACGGAAATGTTGATTCCGGTAATTACCGATTTTAATGTTCCGCGGTAATTTCCGCCGGCATTTCACTTTCCGCCAAGAATTAACGACGACAATTTCCGTCGGTAATATTATTTTCCGTCAGTAATTACCGACGACAATTTCCGTCAGTAATTACCGACGATAATTGCCGTCGGTAATATTATTTTCCGTCAGTAATTACCAACGATAATTGCCGTCAGTAATTTCATTTTCCGTCGGTAATTACTGACGGAAAATTCCGTCAGGAATTTCATATTCCGTCGGTAATTCCTGACGGAAACTGCCGTCGGTATTTAAATTTCGAAACCTATTCAAAAAACCCAACTTCCGTTGGTAAAATTGAAAAATATTTCCAAAAAATTATGAAAATTTTGTCGCTTTGTCATTTTGGGTACCTGATTTAACACATTGTATAAAGGAAAGAGATCGAATTCCAAAAACATAAAACATTCAAAAGATCGAATTCCAAAAACATAAAACATTCAAATGATACAAGTTAACATCAATCCCTAACTATTACATACCTTTAACATCAAAATGTCACATATCATTCCCTTAACAAAAACTGTTAACATATCATTAACAAAGTAGTATTTGTCCAAACTATGGGGGTGGAAACATATTTCGCATAAAGGAAGAAGGGGAGGGAGTACTAGGTGATGAGGAGGCCGATCTGTTGTTCATGAATGTTTCCATTTGTGCCTTCATCTCGGCCATCATTTTTGCTTGGGCGGCTAGAGCCTGTTGGCTCTCAATCAAGGCACGTGCTTGCTCAGCCATGGTTTGGTCTTGGCGAGCCATTCTAGCTTGTAATTCTTCCATGGCAGCAACTGGAGTGGATTGAGGATGAGATTCTGTAGAAAATGATGAATCCCGAGAAGAAGATGGAAATAAGGCAGCCCCATGCTCGCCTAGCCCATATACTCGTTCGCCCCTCTTCTTACGTCCATGAGAAGAAACGGCAGATTTCCATGCGTTCATATCAAATTTCCCAGCACACTCCCTATGCTCCCTATAGGCATTCTGTCATAAAAACCCAATAGTAAATAAATACACTTTACAAAATAAATACATAATTCAGTTTAATTAACATTAACCATGATACTTACATATGTAGTCTCAGCTATTTGATCAACCCATACACGACCCTCACCGGTAGTACTGGAGGTGGTGTGAGTACTTACAAATACATCTGAATAATCAATATGAGGACCATATGTCTGAATCTACAATCATCACAAAAATAATATAACTTAATTAGCATTCATACAACACTTATGTTTTTCCCCCATAAACTCATATAAAAAAGGTACCCACACCCACCAGAGTTGAGTAGTGCTATGTTCCCTTGGCAAGTGACTGACTGTGTCGCATGTCTACATGTCTACATGTCTACGAAAACTAGTGGCTAACCACTTCCAGGCAAACTAATGAAAGAAATTTTAGAATATGGGATGCACCATGCATGTAGACAAATCCCATCATCATCTGGGCCTATGTTTCTATACAAAATGAAACTCGCCGATTAATTAGTGTAAAACGGCGTGGTAAGATGTAGTTTTCACGGCGATGAATAGAGACAATTAGTTTAAATACACATCAAAGATGTAATACTTCATATTTGGGGTGCAACGAGAAAAAATATATGTTAGTGATTACTGAAATGCAAAATCATAAAAAAAGAAAACAGGGATACCAGATTATCCCATACCGAATGTATTGTTGTTTTACTTTTATTATGTAGACAGACCACAGCATTCATTAGGTACATTCGACAAAAGCTGTAAACCAACTCGTTATACACAGCTAGACTCGAGCTATATTCATTAGGTAAGCCAAAGCGTGATTCAGTGTACACCCACATGTATACCAAACATATTTTCCTAAAAAACTAAAGAATGTTACTCATGAAGGAAGCAAAATAAATTGAAATCAGTTAGCAATAAACCAAATGAGTCCACTTAAAAAGAAAAAGATACACCCCTTCCATTTCAATATGACATTCTGTTATCTATCATGACACAAAAAAGTTAGCATGCTAATACACATTTTAGAAAATAAAAAAAAAAGATTAATAAAACTAGTATATTTAAAATTAAGTAATTAATCACTCCGTTTCGGACAAAGAATCTATTATATTATTTTGTGATATTTCACTTTAAAAGTCGATTTTTAAAAATTATGCTTACGATTTTTATCTTCCACTTAGGTTGTAACTAATTAAGTATGCTCAAGTATTTTTATAATCATAACTAACTCCAATCACGTTAATGTATCCCTTGATAATTAAACTTTTTAAATTAAAATTATTTGGAGTATTAAATTAAAATGAGAATAATAATTTTCACACGAGAGAGTTTTAATTAATGGAAATTAAAATTTGTACGGCCAGCCGCAAATATTATAAAATACGTTAGTCAGGGATGCGGTTAAAATCCTAAAATAGTGAATAGTGAATATTATTTAGTCACTGCTTCCCACTGTAACTTCTCCAGAGCTGCTTGTTTGTCTGCAAGCTTAATCTGGCGGAATAGGAAAGCGATTAACACTAATGCAATGTTCACATTCACACGGTGGGTGGGGGGGAGAATCCTAATGTAACCACATGATAGCAAAGAGTTTGTAAAACAGTAAGTTGAAAGCCTATCACATGGAACATTACTTCTTTTCAAACGAACTTTTCAATTGGTAACTTTATTAATTAATTTATGCAACATTGAATTCATAAAAGAAACATATAATCTATTCCAGAGGTCATAGATTCAATTCACACAAGCAACTTTGACCAGTTCCGTAATTCCGTTGACGAAGCCCCAAGGGGTCCATTTGATGGGTTCAATGTATATAAAAATAAACATAAAACTTGCAATAAAATTATTGATGCTCTTAAAATTGCATTCTTATGAATGAGACGATCACTCTGACATCAATTTAACATTCAGCTTTGAAAAGCTTTAATTTACAGACTAACAAATGCACTTGCACATGAATTAGCACCAAAAATCTAAACAAATAGCTAATTCAGCAGATGATTTTTTTTCCCAGATGCATTGAAATAAAAATTACTGTAAAATCTATGAAATTTGTTCTTCATGATTCTGAGTAAATAGCTAAAAGCTCATTGGGCAAGCATATAAATCATGTGGTCAGAGCATAATGCAAATTGTTATAATACTTAACATACAGGACTGCCAATATTTGTCAAATGCTGCTATTAGTTATGAGCAATCTCAGACAAGCAGGTAAAAACATAACCTACATGCTTATTAAAGCCATGGATTTCATAGCATCCACATGGCTACCCAACTATTTACGATTAAAAAGGAAGACAAGGAATACAATATAAATTAGAGTACATACCATGCGAGACTGGTGCTCAGCAACATTAATCGACCCTGTAGTATGCTTCACCCCCGACCCTGAAGCACTAACTCTATTCTTCTTAGCTCTCTCCGATGCCTCTTCGACCGCAGGGTCTTTCCAATGGGTAACAAATTTGGCAAAAACTTCTTCAGTCATATTGAGCGGCGGCCTCTTCCCATCCTTCCAATCTCTTTTCTTCTCGTATACCCATTCCTTATACCTATTCTTGCACAAGAGCTTCAACACATTCTTCGCCTCATTGTCTGTATGCTTTGGCCAACAATATTTTTCCTACAAAATGTCAAATTTACATTAAAAAATTAAGAAAATACTTACATTAATAAAATTAAGCTAAGGATAGTACAATTTAAGAATTAAACCTTAAAATCGTCCCACCAATGTTCAAATACACTCTCTGGCACACATTTATATGTGGGCCAAAATTCAGTGTGTTGCCGACTATTGAGGATGTCAGAAAACCAACGTGAAGGACTCTTCAACCCTAAAAGCAAAACCATAACCCATTAAATTACATACATTCAGTTAGCAAAACCATAACCATTAAATAGAAATCAAAGTAAATTGATAGAATATAATTAAACAAAAAATAAATTGATTAAACTTACCGGTAACCAAAAGCAACCCAGATGTGAGTTGTTTCAAAAACACAACTCTCTTTCCCTTGAACCTTCCAGCCAAAATAATCAACACTGTTCGTGGCGAAATGCTTGCTCTACAAAAATTACATACATATAGATCAATAAACTCAACAATCCAATTCAAAATCACTAAAAGAGTCACCTATGTTTTCCCAAAAATTAATCACTAAAAGAGTCAAGCATGTTAAACTTAACAATCTAATTCAAAATCAAAAAGGGAGAGGGGGAAAACTAGGGTTTGAGAGAAAAGAGAGTTGAGAGTTTAAATGAAAAGGAAGAGGAAATAGAGAAGGCGGAGGCGGAGGCGGAGGCAGAGGCGTGAGGGACGTCGCGGTCAGAAATCGTGGTGGAGGATTGTGAAGAGAGAGAGAGAGAGAGAGAGAGATCGTGATCCAATTAGGAAACTAATATATATCACTTTTCGCTCTAATTACCGACGGAATTCACCGCTCGGTAATTATTGACGGATATATTTTTAATTCGGTAATTACCGACGAAATTGGTTATTACCGAACGAACCTTCGGTAAATATGGCGCTATTTTTCAATGAATTTACTGACGAATTTTTTTCTTTTATTGACGGAATGTTTTGGATTACCGACGGAATTTCCGTCAGTAAATATGGCGCCTATTTACGGACGGATGTCCGTCAGTAATTGTTAATATTCCGTCGGTAATTACCGACGGAAACATCCGTCGGTAAAATTTCCGTCGGTAATTGGGCGGTTTCTAGTAGTGGGAGTACAATATATGACATACATATATTTAGTGTTATCTGCGGATTACAGTGAAGATATGGTAGAGTCATTGGGATGGATAAACTGAGTACATTCAAGAAGTTGTGGTCGATTTGTGGAAGCAAAATAGGCCTTAAATGTAAGAGATCCCTTGCTTGCAATTAATATCTAACCTGCTTTCTTCCTTTTGAATTCCTTATATCTCATCTATCTCTTTGCGATTCAGATGCCGATGGAATGAATGAATTCAAGTATATGAACGTCCCGGGACTTACAAAAAAAGATGTCTCCGACCATTTACGTGTAAGTTCCCTATCATATCATTAATATTGAATGGGTTCATTTAGATTGCATAGCACGTTAATTCCATTTTAGAGTTTTTATTTTGTTCATAAAAGAATATTTCTTGGATAAAATTAATCCATACAGTACTTGTTATAAACTAATTTTGTAATACCCTATCCTACATCGAGTAGGTATGGGAATTGTGTTCGATTTATAAGGTGGTCACACACTACCTTTGGACACCAACATCATCCATGGATTTTTGGGTCGGGTTTTGGTGGGACTGATGACCCAATGTGTTGCGTGTTAAGTGGGTCAGTGCGTGGGCTATGCATAGCGGACCAGACTTTCGGGCTCGGGGTGTTACAAATGGTATCAGAGCAGTCCCGCCAGAAATGTGTGAAAAATACACCCGCAGAAGGTGGAAGCAACCTATTGATCCTCGTATGAGCCACCTCTTGAATCATGCATCGCCCGGGAGCCACCTATTGATCCTCGTACGAGCCACCTCTTGAATCCTGCATCGCATGGGGTATGATTTGACCTTGATTTCCTTCGATTTACTCTTGAATCCTGCATCACCCGGATACACCGCAGAAGGTGGGAGCCACCTATTGATCCTCGTACGAGCCACCTCTTGAATCCTACATCGCCCGGGGTATGATTTGGCCTTGATTTCCTTCGATTTATAAGGTGGTCACACACTACCTCTGGACACCAACATCATCCATGGACTTTTAGGCCTGATAACCCAAGGTGATGCGTGCTCAGTGGGCTAATGTGTGGGCTACATGTAACGGACCGGGTTATCGGGTTCCTGGGCTCGGGGCGTTACAAATTTAATACTCTTTCTTTCTCTCTCTCTATATATATATATATATATATATATATATATATATATATATATATATATATATATATATATATATATATACACACACACATAAGTGTTAGTAATTGAGCTTGTGGCCCGATTATTAAGTCCCGCCCACATGGAATATATTTATATTATTATTAATGGTTAATTGGTTTCATAGTCCGAATGAGTTTAGGAATGACTTAACCTACAAGAAATAGGTTTTCTTGTAATAATATAAATAGGACAACAAAAGGGATAAAACCCTAAGACACAAACTAGAGATACACGTCCTCGATCTTCCATAGTGTCGCCCCTCTCTCTTCCTAAAAACTATCTCACCAAAATACTTCCTTTAGCCTAACCATCAAGAGGTTTGGATTTGCGATGTCAATCAGTATTGATATCCGTGCTTCGTGATATCAATGCGACTCGAGAGACTCGCAGGTTTGTAGATAGTGACATACGAAGATCGTAGCTCAACCGAAATTCTTCCACTTCGCACAAGGTTCAAGTTCGCACAAGGTACAAGTTCGCACAAGGTAATTCGTGATTATAGTTTTGATAGCGAACTTGTATGATATATGTGTAGATATATCCTTCATTGGTATCAGAGCCTATATGTTTAATTGCTCGTATCGTTGTGCCATGAATCACATGCTTTTGTTTTTGGGTTTGTTTAAAAGTTTTACCCGATAACGAAACAAATGAGTTTTATTATTTTATGTGTAAAACTTTTTTATTTTCGAGAGAAAATTATATGTCTGAGTTCCCTACAATGAGGTGAACAACATACTAAATTCTCGTTGAATTCCGTTGGGTATTTTTCAAAATATCGCAAACCCAAGTTTTGTTGAAAATCGATTTTTTGAAACTTTGCGTGCTGTTATGACCTGTTTAAGTTCTGTAAAATCGTGATTTTATGGACTGTACTTGTATTACTCCGCGAGGGCTTTCCAACGACATATTATATGCTTAATTTGGACTTAAAATGAATGTTTTATGGCCTCACAAGTTGGCTCTTCGCGAATCGATTTTTGGGATTAAAAATCAAGTCAAAAACGAAGCCCACTCTCGGCCTCGATGTACGTGCCTTTTGTAGCACTCCTTTCGATGTAAAAAGGACACCACTTGAAAGTACACGATGAGACGAGTCCAACGCCACCTTCCGTGAGATCATCGGAGCACCGAAAGGCGGCACGTGGAGCTCAATCGCCGGCCAGGTGCGTGGAAGACGGCGTGGGAGGATGACCCCAACCGTTGGCGGTCAACCGTCAATCAACGTTGGCCCGATGGCGATGTTGCCTGCCACGCCGCAGTGGGACCCGCCCTAGTGACTCAGAATTGATGATGTCATCATGACGTCAGCCCTAGCCACGTCATCAGTGACGTCAGCCCTACCTAGTCAGCTGCCACATCATCAGTGGCGTCAGCCCTACGCCTAATCAGCGTACAGTCAGCTTCTCCATGAAGCCCACACGCGTAGGTGGCGCGTAAGGGCACATGCAGCCTCTCCAGAGCTCCGATTGAAAAACGGCCGGCGCGCCTGGACTTGTTTTGGCCGTCTGAGTCCAATGGTGGCCTCTGTTTTGATCAATTCAGCTTGTACATATTTGTTTTTGCTTTTTTAGTGTATAAAAACATGTTTTCTGATTTTTTAAAAATTCAAAAATAATATCCAGGGGTTGTTTTGTCATTCTGTGACTGTTTAGGGCTGTTTGGGACTATTATGGAATTTTTTAAATTCTTTGTGAATTTTAAGCTATTTTAAAGTCATTTTTAGCATATTTAATTGTCGTTTTGGGCTCTAAAATTGCAATTGGGACTATACGAGACCCAATAAATTTATTTTCAGTAGTGAAAATATTTATGTACATCATATGTACTTGATGGATTTGTTCTATCATATTTCTTTTGTTTAAATCATCAATTTATGAATATTTTTCACGTTGTGCATACTTTGGTTGTGATTACGAGCCTCGCGGATTTTCCCTCCTTACGTGTATGATGCGATTATATTTAGTAATTGATTTTTTAAAACAAAAGTGAATCAAAATATACATATATGCTTATGTCTTATTTTTGCAATAAATTATAGTGAAATGACTTTTCAGAATGTAATTGCTGACCTTAATAAGGGTGAGAAATTGGATGGCTCAAACTATAGTGTTTGGCAAAGGAAAATCACGTACTTGCTAAACGAGCAACAGGTTCTGGACAACCTTGATACTGTGATGGTAAAACCAGAGATGGGTAACTTGACCATCGCCCAACATCGCCAGAAAATGCAGGAATTCCTTGAATGGAAAAAGAAAGATCGATGTGCACGCTTTACTATGCTGAGTAGCATGCATAATGATCTGATTGGCGAGTTTGAGGATTGCCTTACTGCTAAACAAATGTGGGACCACATTAAGTGCATTTATGGGAATACTTCTGCTACAAAGTTAAGGACTTTGACTTACAAGTTTGAAAGCTATAAGATTGACCAAAAACGAAACATTCTTGAACAACTACGTGAGATGTCCGGAATGATTCGAGATCTTAAAGTTGTTGGTTCTGTTTTATCTGATGAACAGCAAGTTCAAGCGGTGATTCGTTCACTGCCTGACTCTTGGAGTGGTTTGAGGCGTATCCTGACTCATACAGACTCCATTCAGACTTTTGCAGATGTATCTCGCCATGTTGAGCTTGAGGCTGAGTGTCATGAAGCGAATCGCGCGATAAGTGCTGCAACTCGTGATCTTGTTCTTGTTTCCCTTGAGGGTCCGCGCAAGCCACACGGGCAACGCAAGAAACAAGCTAAAAGCAAGAAGACTCAGAATTTGGCCCCTAAAAGTGACAATATTGCTAAACACCGTAGAGGCAAAAAGAATATTGCTAAGCAAAAGTGCTACAACTGTGGTGCCTTGGGTCATTTTGCTCGGACTTGTCCTGAGCCCAAGAAGGTATCACTTAATCCTATCTCCATGCAAAGTTGTGTTTGCTCTCATGTTTTATTGGCTGACTCTCTCCCTATGTGGATTGTAGACTCAGGCTCAACCAAACATGTGACGAGGAATCGAGAAGGATTTGTTGATTATCGAAAAGTTCCTGCGGGTACAAGAAGAATTTTCATGGGAAACAGTTCATCTGTTGAAGTCAAAGGAGTTGGCTCATACCAACTTCAATTGCGGAGTGGATGCACATTGACTCTTCATGAAGTTCTTTATGCACCTGGAATTCGACATAATCTACTATCAGTAGTACAATTGCTAGGACATGGATATTCTTTTAATTTTAGTAATGATCACTTGGATATTTGTTTTGGTGACGAGATTTTGGGACATGGTTCTTTGTCAGATAATTTCTTTAAATTAGATTTGTTGGATTCTCATAATTCTTCTGTTAATTTTTCTTCTTGCATTGTTTATGATGATTCTAATTCTGAGTTATGGCATGCTAGACTTGGACATATAGGAAAAGATAGGATGACTAGATTTGCTAGAGAAGGCCTATTGGGGTCTCTCAGCAAAGTCAACCTACCCTTGTGTGAATCTTGTTAGGCAGGAAAAGCCTACCGAAAGCCTTTTGGTAAGGCGAAAAGAGCCACACATCCATTAGAGTTAGTCCATTCAGACATTTGCGGACCAATGAATGTTAAGGCACGTCATGGAGCTTCCCATTTTCTCACTTTTATCGATGACTACACACGCTATGGTTATGTTTGCCTTATTTCTCACCGCGATGAAGCTCTCAAATGTTTTGAGCGCTTTCTCGCAGAGGTTGAGAATCAAAAGGATAAAAGCTTAAAAACTTTTAGAACTGACCGGGGCCGTGAGTATTTATCTGATCAATTTAAAGAATTGTGTGAGAAAAAGGGAATACACCGACAATTGACAATTCCTAGAACTCCGCAACAAAACGGTGTTGCAGAACGAAGGAATCGAACATTGTTGGAAATGGTTAGGTCGATGATGGCACAGGCCAACCTCCCAATTTCGTTTTGGGGGGATGCACTAATGACTACTGCCTACATACTTAACCGAATGCCTTCTAAGTCAGTTCCAATAACCCCTTATGAACTTTGGAAAGGTGAGAAGCCTAAATTGGGGCATTTTCATCCTTGGGGTTGTGCAGGTTATGTCCATAGTACTTCCAATAAATTTGGAAAACTAGGCCCTAGAGTTCACAAGTGTGTTTTCATAAGGTATTCAAATACCTCAAAGGGTTATGTTATGTACGGTGGAAAACCTGATGAAGGAATGACTGAATCAGAGTCGCGTAATGTTGATTTCATTGAGAATGATTTCCCACAGATAGGTGAAGTTAGGAAAGACTTTGAACTTTTTGAGATGGAAGAAGAACACATGACATCTTTTGGCGAAGGTGGGGAATTGCCTCAACCTAATCCTACTGTACAACATGAGGTTGAACCTGTGGAAGTCGGTAATGAGAGTCAAGGTGATCTTCATCCGAGTGGGAGTACGGATTCTAGTGGGAGTCCGATTCTAGAACGAAGCAGTAAACGTGGAAATATACCTCGTCGTCGATTCGCGATCGAAGAGGAATCTTTCCTAACTACTTCTTTCAATTCTAGTGAGCCTACATCGTTCAAAGAAGCCCTTTCTTTACCTACAAATAGTGAATGGATGACTGCAATGGAAGATGAAATTTCTTCTATGAAAAAGAATCAGGTTTGGGAGTTAGTTGATCTTCCGCAAGGTCGCAAGACTATTGGAAACAAATGAGTTTTCAAAGTCAAGCGAAAGGCTGATGGATCAATTGACAAATATAAAGCACGTCTTGTGGCGAAAGGCTTTACCTAAAGAGAGGGTTTAGACTATGAGGAGACATTCTCCCATGTGGTGAGATTTTCCTCTATTCACCTAATCCTAGCGATAGTAGCACACATGGATCTAGAACTTTATCAGATGGATGTTAAAACTGCATTTCTCAATGGAGAACTAGATAAAGAGATCTCAACCAGAGGGTTTTGAAGTCAAGGGACAAGAGCGCAAAGTGTGCCGACTCAAACGTTCCATCTATGGTCTCAAACAATCATCTAAACAGTGGTACATTCGCTTTCACCAAGCGATAACCTCAATTGGCTTTGTGATGATTGAGGAAGACCACTGTGTGTATGTTAAATGATCCAAGAAAAAGATCTTGATTCTGTCATTATATGTTGATGACATCCTACTAGCTGGGAATGATATGGAGATGATAAATGCCACTAAAGAGTGGTTGTCTACGCTTTTCGATATGACAGACTTAGGTGAAGCAAGCTATGTGCTTGGAGTAAAAGTTATTAGGGATCGTTCGAAAAGATTTCTCGGTTTGTCTCAAGAGACTTACATTAAGAAAGTTATCGAACGATTTAGCATGACTAACTCAAAACCCATTGTCACTCCAATGGAAAAAGGATGTGTCCTTAGTACAAACCAATGCCCTAAGAATGAAGAAGAGAAGAAGAGAATGTCTACGACTCCATATGCAAATGCGATAGGAAGCTTGATGTATGCTATGGTGTGTACTCGGCCTGACCTATGCTTTGGAGTAGGGATGTTGAGTCGATTCTAAAGTAAACCTGGACCTTAACACTGGATGGCAGTAAAGAGGGTTCTGCGTTACTTGGTGGGAACCACAAATTTAACCCTATGTTACCAAGGTGGGGATTTGAGCTTGAAAGGTTTCACTGACGCAGATTGGGTTGGAGATGTAGATGGTTATAAATCTACTTCGGGCTACGCTTTCCTCCTTGGTGGTGGAGCTATCTCTTGGAGTAGCAAACGACAGACTAGCACCGCCCTATCTACGATGGAGTCAGAATACATGGCTTGCTCAGCTGCAGTTCAAGAAGCTGTGTGGTTAAGGAGTTTTCTTCAACATCTTGATGTTACGACGCATGTAGATCGTCCTGTAGTCATTGCTTGTGATAGCATGGCTGCTTTAGGTTACACTAAAGATCCCAAGTATCATGGGAAGACGAAACACATTAACATCAAGTATCATTTCACTAGAAACATGGTTGTAGAAAAGAAAGTTGTTCTAGAATATATTCCTACTAGAAGCATGTTAGCTGACCCTATGACTAAGCCTCTAGCTAGAGAGATCTTTCAGGATCACATGTTGGGTCTAGGGCTTCGTAGGATTTGACTTTTATTATGAGAACACTTATGTTGACATTTGATTATTAATTTTTCATCATCGTTTGAATAAATTGCAGTTTCATTTTGTTCCTTTTATATGTTAATTGGATGTTTCAATATGAAATTGCATAGCATATATATTTTGATTAAAAAGATGTCGTGGATATTGAATTGGCCCTCACACGGGTAATTCACCTTGTCGCTAGGTGGGCGAGCAAGTTGAGATAGTAAAAGTCTTTGGTACCTACGAAGGGGGGTACGCAAATGACATTACATTTATCGCATTGGCATACGGCCAAGATGAGACCTTTTATAAGGTCGACTATATATCCCAAGGAAAAGTCCGAATGTGAGATCTTAAAAGAGAGACACTAGAAGAGTGACTGCTTTTAAGTACTCAAGTTAGACGCAAGAAGGGCGGCTAGACTAAGGTTCGTATGACGTTTGAGCATGACATGCCTACTTCGTGTAGGAGTTCCATCATAGCATACAATTTATACTGTATGTGACTATAATGCGACTTAAGAAAGTGATTGAATGATCCCTGCTTCATCACCGTGTGAGTTCCAGTGATCAAATCCAAATCACAATTATACCCTATGTGACTTAGAACTATATCATGAACATGGACTTTGATGATGCTACTTTGGCATGCCGACCAACGGGCTATGCACATACAGTCCTACGGAGCATTTCTGGGAAAGCAGTTAACCAAGAGTGATTGATATGAGTGTCCAAGGAAGATAGTATGATATGCATCTCTATTTTTGTGTTTCAATGCCATGGCGATCATATTGAACATATGGTTCAAGAGGTTGATCTTGATACACAAACATATTGAGATTTAAGCATCACACTTGAGGGATTGAGGATGCTTAAATTGATGCATATATACGGTCTAGGGTATAGACGAGTTTTGTTTTCTAATGAGGACGTTCTATGTTGGTCAGATAGTGATTTGGTATAGCGATCCACCCTTTATCTTTCTCGTCATGTCGCACGCTTCACTACTAGTATAAAGAGGCAGTGTTTAACGGGTTTTGATGATACGATGTGATGAGAGAGGTGAGTCCATGTGTATGAGTGGCAGATGTTAGTAATTGGGCTTGTGGCCCGATTATTAAGTCCCGCCCACATGGAATATATTTATATTATTATTAATGATTAGTTTGGTTTCCTAGTCCGAATGGGTTTAGGAATGACTTAACCTACAAGAAATATGTTTTCTTGTAATAATATAAATAGGGCAACAAAAGGGATAAAACCCTAAGACACAAACTAGAGGAACATGTGCATAGTGTCGCCCCTTTCTCTCCCTAAAAACTATCTCACCAAAATACTTCCTCTAGCCTAACCATCAAGAGGCTTGGATTTACGGTGTGAATCAGTATTGATATCTGTGCTTCGTGATATCAATCCGACGCGAGAGACTCGCAGGTTTGTAGATCATGACATACGAAGATCGTAGCTCAAGCGAAATTCTTCCGCTTCGCACAAGGTTCAAGTTCGCACAAGGTAATTCGTGATTATAGTTTTGATAGCGAACTTGTATGATATATGTGTAGATATATCCTTCAATAAGAATTGGCACACCGGCTTAGTGCAATTTATAACATCACCTTCGGTGTGTTCAGAGTGTTTTATTAGGCTATAAAACAATTCTCATAATTGATATAAGTAATTAAACTTTGGCAGTTAGAAAGAGATTATAATATTTGAATTTACATAAATACAAAATCCAACTCAGTTATCCCTCTAGATGGGTAGTTTGTAAACTCACAAGTTTGTTGCCACAACACTCTTACCTTTGTGTATTGTCTTGACAAATTTTGACTCACACAATGACTATCCAAGTGGAATGGAGGAGTTCGCATACATGTCTTTTCTATTGATAATCGGAGTTCTCTATTGTTGATTCATGAAATGCACAACTGATTTCTATTTTTCATTTACTGATTTGACTACTCCAAATTAGCATTACAAGTACAGATTTCAACGTCTATTAGTAAAGGTAAGTTTAGCGACTTAATTAGAACCATTTGGGACAACATGCTCATTTTGGAGTAATAATAATAATTGACAGTTCATATTTTTCTCTTGTGCTTATATAGACAAACAAGTTGATTGATTCATTCAGCTTGAGGAGCTTGAAGATGAGAAACCCAGGCAAAAATTTTCAAGCAGAAATCATGGAGGAATACTTCGATGGTGCTTTAGACTTGATCTATATTTTGGAGGATGAACTGTAAGCCCTTTAACATTAACCTTTTTCTCTCGACTATATAGATATCTTCTTTGTCCAACGTGATATCGTGAGTTGGGTAACATACATGTGTGACATGTTTATAATCAAGTTGGAATGTCTTTTGAAAACTCTAACTTTGCTCTTTCTTTAATAACAAATTATAAGTAATAATTTTTAAAAAAATATACTTTGCAGAGAGAGAAAGCAAACCTTGATTTCTCAATGATTGATAGAACTCTTCACTAGTTCAAAGCTAACAGTTTAAGGTAACATGGTGAAAGTTTTAACAGTTTCAGCATAGACCTAAATTATTTCTTTGTATTTAATTTTTTTTGTGGTTTAGGATCCAAGGACCATAAACTGAGAAATGAACAGAGGAGGATCACAAAAAATTGAACCAACAGATATTCTCACTAATGTTATTCCTCAAAATGCGGGAAACTATCATTTAGCTTATTTCACACCACATTATGGCACTAAGAGGTTTCCCTCTACCTTAGACTATTTATATGAGCCAAGATTTTAATTGAGATGTGATATTTGGGTCCCATACTGACTCTGTGCCATAGGCATAGACATAAATGCCTAGTATAATCACAGAAAGGATACAAAGATCAACCTACCTAAAATCTTGTTTCATGTTTGAAAATAAGTAGTGGTAGGATAGCTTATTAGTGCGCGACACAAGGAAAAGGAAGGATTTCTTTAAAAAAAAGGTTATGAAGTACCTAAACGTCTCCTCTCTCTCTCTCTCTCTCTCTCTCTCTCTCTCTCTCTGATGCGTGACGAGAACCCTTGATTTCAACAAATCTGCCCTCAACAAATAAGACCCTAGGTTGCCCGAATCCGACCCCTTTGTTAAATAGCCCACAAACCCGCCAAAACCCTCTACGAATCAGTTCAATATTTAATATAATTTCCCTTACAAGTTTACCCAAACCCTAGCTTTGTTTATTCACTCTAAAAAACCCTTACTCTACTCTAAATAACCAAGAAAAATACTCCCCAATCTATCCCAATTTTCTTTGGTCGAAGACTCCAAGGAACAAACAAAACAGCCCATGCTTTTGTGGCTCATGAACTGCCACGAAGACCCACAACACAACCCCTCTCAATCACACACAAATTGTCCACAATGTGCTGCCTTGGCCGAAACCTTGAAGCACCTTTCAACAGCCCGAAATTCATTGTAACAAGATAAAACCAAAATAACATAAATTAAAAGATGGAATAAGAAAGGGATAGATCGGCTTCACATGACAAGCTTCACTCACTTGTCGTAAAGAAAACCATTGATTCAACACACAAAGCTTCACCCACTTTGCAAGAAGAATCAAAAGAAAGAACAAGCTTGTTTTTGGCTGAATTTTCACTTATCAAAATCTGCTTTATTTCTTGAATTAAAGTACCTTATAAAGGCTTACAAAAATATCCTAATTCTAATAAGAAAAGAACTCCTAAACTAGGAGGAAAATAAATCCTAAACTAGTTACCAAATAAAAGACTTCCTAACCACTAAAACAATAAAAAGGAAACTAAATTATTTAGGAAATTAAATAACCAACAACTAATAACAGATTTTGTTTCCTAAGTTAACCAATGCTTTTGTTACAAGGACTATAGAGGCCGCCCCCCTTCCAAGCAAAACCGTGCCCTCCATTTTGCATGCAACGCCATGCATAGTCTCCCAAATCTGTGCCACCTTTCCACGAGCCCTTCCTAAACAGTCCTTCAAGATCCTTCAAGTCGTGCCTTTTACTAGCTTCGACCCATGTGTCTTGAGTCCAATTTATCTCTTCTTTCCAACCTATGTCTTGTGATTCAAACACCCCTAAGAGACTTCCTTCTATGTGACTGCCTTTGTAGCAACTTATCTTCCAACCATATTACCTATTGTAGCATTTTCTTCCATAATTTGAACTGTCGTTGCCTAATTTGCTAAGTCGTGTCCTTTGAGTCTCCGAGTAATGCTCCCAATTCATGTGTGGGTTGAACCTCCTGTTGTAACTTTGGTCCAATTTAGTCTTCTAACCCTTTTATTTCATCCATTCCATATCCCAAACTAAGTTCTTTTGAACCATCGTTGTCCAACCCGTGCACTCCCTAAAGGTTTTCTCTACCATTTTCATAATGGCCCCTTGCTCTAGTATCACTCTCTATCTATCTATCTATCTATCTATCTATCTATCTATCTATCTATCTTTAGTCTCTTAATATATATATATATATATATATAGAGAGAGAGAGAGAGAGAGACACACACACACACACACACACATATCTTTCTCGTGTAGGGGCATTCTGCATTGACCAGTCAAAGAGTCACTCTCCAAATTAGAGAGTATAGTTCACCCACCGTGTTTCTGACGTCCGTTGGTGACTCGAACGATGGGGTTGGCTTCGTCTCATCTAGTAGGTCATAGTGGTACCCTTGGTGTTCTAAAACAAGTGCCACGTGAGGCCCAATTATCGAGGTCGAGAGTGATGGTGGTCCGATGGCACTGTTCATCGTATTCAACCTCTCGATTCGCGAACGTGTTTCGCGAGCCAACTTTGCGAGGCCGTAGAGCGCTCAAGTTTAGTCCAAATAAGGACTA
Source organism: Codonopsis lanceolata (assembly GCA_013146195.2). Lineage (NCBI taxonomy): Eukaryota > Viridiplantae > Streptophyta > Magnoliopsida > Asterales > Campanulaceae > Codonopsis > Codonopsis lanceolata. Next base: position 176,116,098 of record CM028378.1, read on the forward strand.
TAATATATCGTTGGAAAGACCTCTCGGAGTAGAACAACAATAAATCATAAAATCTCATATTTACAGATCATATACAGTTCAAAACAACATGCAAAGTTTTGGAAAATTCATATTTTCAACAAAACTTGGGTTTGCAAACACTCGAGATTTACCGAACGAAATTCAATGAAATTTTAATATGTTGTTCGCCTATTCATAGGGAACTCTAACATATAAAATTTTCTCAAAATCCAAAACGTTTTGAGCATGAAATAATCAAATCCACTTGGTTCTTTTTCGGGTAAAAAAATTAAACAAACCCAAAACAAAAGTATGCAATTCATGGCATAATGAAACGAACAATCAAGTAAATAGGCTCTGATACCAATGAAGGATATACTACTAATTCGATATCTAAGAGAGATCATGAATTACCTCGTACCAATTCAATTCTTGAGCGAAGCGGAAGACTTTCGACTTGAGTTATGATCTTCGTATGTCACGAACAATAATCCTGCAAGTCCTAGTCAGATTGATATCACGTAGCACAAATATCAACCTCTAATTCACACTATAAATCCAAGCCTCTTGATGGTTAAGATTAGAGGGAGTATTTGGTGAGATAGTTTGAAGGAGAGAGAGAGGGCGGCCGTTTCCAAGGAAGACGTATTCTTCCTCTTAGGCGTCTTATTACTGACTTAGGGTTTTATTCCTTTAGTTTCCCTATTTACATTATTGTGCAAGAATCCTTATTCTTGTATGTTAAGTTAGCTCAATCCTGAACCCATTCGGATTAGGAAACTAACTTATTATAATAATATAACTTTGAGTCCATGTGAGCGGATATATACCTACACCTGCTGTTGTTGCCTTAGTATTTAGTGTCTTAGAAGAACAAAATGAATACCACGTGATACATAACACAACCTCAAATAGAGAAACAAAAAATAACATCTATATTAGAATGCTTAATTCGAATATTGCTAGAAAGTGTAGTGAATATCATAAACAAACATAGAAACCATGAAGACGTCAAAGAAAATGAAGTTGTTAACTACTGAGGCCTTCCTATTTGACTAAGTTTCCTAAAGTTCCATGGTAAATTAAAGATGAACCTTGGTAATAACGGTGTAAATAGAAGTAACCCTATTCACTACCAGCACCCAATCTGAAAGTGTTGATCGAAAAAGGCATGTGGTTAACATGAAAGTGTCTTTAAGAGATTTAGTTCCATCCATTGTGGAAAACGCTGCCATTAAGACATGAAATCAATGGCAAACTAGACCGTGGATTTGTTAAGAGAGAGCATTTGGATTTTTTTATTCTTAATCTTTGATTTTGATTTATTTTTTGTATTATATAAGAAAATTATATTAGTGTTAAGTTAACCTTGATGCCTTCCTTGCATGTTATGAAAACTTTTAGGGGACGTTGCAATTTGCGCAAATATGAGGTATGGTTGGATAACATGTACTTTCTTGTCATTCAAACCCATGTCACTCATTTTGGAATAAGGAAAGTAATTAACATCGTTCAGATTCTTTTTGCTGATAGAAAATTTTGATTCCCAAAGATAACTGTAATTTTCGGTGAGGTGGTTCCATTGACATCACACATTGATGTGATACACATTCGACCAAGGTACATTATTTTGATGTAAACAAACTGTCATAATAAATTATGCATACGTAGTAGCATTACTTGTTACCTTATCAAAACCGTTTTGGAGCGAGTTTCAATTTAATTATATATCGTATCATTTAATGATGTGTCACTCATTTTGGCCTTGAAGGAATATTTAACATTATTATTGAATCTAATCATTACAAGAAAATTTTGATTCTTTAAAAAATCAAACACTTTCTTGGATTAAGTGCACAACGGTCTCTGTTCTATTAAGAAATTCTTAATTTAGTTCATGTACAATGTAAATGCACGTCATTGACTAAAGTTGACTTATTTGCAAGTCGATGGACCCTGAGCTTGGATGTTGATATAGTTTTGTCCGTAAAGTGACATTAGATGAGTCTGGTTGTAAAATTCAAATGTTATGAGATTGTAAGAAGAAAAAACTTACGAGTGTTTCTTAATTAACATCCTTTTTTATACTTTTATTCTCCAAATCCTATAATGATGAATTTTTTTGAAGAAAATCCAAAAACAAAAAAACGCACACATTTTTGTAATTCTAAAAATCGAAAAAAAATATTCTTCCATAAGTTTGTCCCAAAATAAAAAAAAAATGTCCACTTCAAATCGTCTAACTCATTCACAATAGTGAACATCTTATTTCTCCTTAATACTTTTCAATGTAGTAAATTTATTTAAAAAAATAAAGCCTCTCACGCTAACCCAAACATCTAACAGTTTTAGGGCTCGTTTGTTGTGGCTGATGGCTTATGACTTATGGCTGATAGCTTAAGCTGATGGCTGAATGGCTTTTGGCTGATTGCATGATAGACTGTTTGTTACAGATGTTAAAAAGCTGTTTATGAGTTGTTATATTTTTTTGTTTAAAAAAAAAACTTCAAAATTAGTATTCATATTTTTATGTATATTTCATAAAAGGATGAAATGAGGATAATCAAATATTTATTAATAAATAGTTGTCTTCATCTTTAAAAAAAAAACCAAAAAAGCTAAAAAATTTGGCTTTTTGGCTTTGGCTTTTCCATGCATAAAAGGTGTTGTACCCCACTTATTGGCTTTTGGCTTATAAGCTGAAACAAACACTCTAAATATGACTTTTCAAAAGCCAAAAGCCAAAAGCCACCCCAAATAAGCTGCAACAAACGAGCACTTATTAGCTTTGTATCCAACACCTCAAAATTTGGTAACTAGACCTCTTTCTTTAGTCTATTTCACTAAAGGTCCTTATATATTGGATATGAAAAATAGACCACCATTTAGACAATTTAAAGAGATTTTTTTATTATTTTGAGATGAAATTATATATGGATGATTTTCTTGAAATTGTAATTGGTTAGTAGTTGCTTGAAATTCGATAAAAAAGTATGGATTATGTTGTTCGATTTTCAGAATATCTAGAGTATATTGTGTGTTTTTGTTTTTGATTTTTTTTTAAAATGGATTAATCGCACCATTGGTCCCTTGACTTTGGGTCATTCTCACTATTAGTCCCTTAATTTTTTTTGTAATAGTTGGCTCCTAAAAGTTTCAAATTGTCACGGTCTTTGTCCTTTTGCTGGATGCTGCTAGAGAAAAAACCGTTAAGTTGGCCATGCATTTAGTAAGGGCTAAATTGATTTTTTTTCAAACCTAACTTATATCACAATCTACAATCGAGTCAATGGTTTCAAAAATGACCAAAATGTCTTCTTCCCCAAATGTTTTTAACGAGGAATCATACTCAACGGTTTGAGGGAGCTCAACATGATCGAATTTCACAAGTTTCCTCAGCTCTAATCTGACTTTATAAAACACATATATCCAGCTATCTTTGTTGTTGCATCCCAAAAGCGTCGACTCCTCCTTGTTCAGTTCCAGATCTTGGGCGAAGGTGAGTTTTCTAGATAAAATCCATCCCTAACTCTAGTCCCACCAATTGTGGATGGAAGTGCGAATATTTTTACCTATTGCCGAAACGGATTTCGATCTGCAGAGAGCACATGAGGTTGCGACAGAAGTTCTAGTGGAGATGATTGAAGGTTGGATGTAGAGGGGGAAGGGTGGAGAGTCTTCTGTGCATTCCTTCAGTTGTACCACACTACACTTTTGGTTCAGATTGGGAGACTATGAGAGCTTCTTCTCCTTATCCCCTTTGTAAGTTGTGGAATACAGAGCCCATAACTTTTCCAAACTATGCTCTCTGCAAGAATGTGTGCATATAGAGAGCCATCAAGATTGAGATTGATTTGGGAAGGAAGACCTTTTGGTCATTTTTGAAACCCTAGGGACTCGATTGCAAATTGTGATATAAGTTAGGTTTGAGAAATTTCATTTTAGCCCTTACTAATGGCACGTGAGAGACACATTAGCACCTTAGCGATATTTCTCTAACGGGATCCATCAAAAGGGTTGAGGTGTGAAAACTTATAACTCTTAGGACCCAATTGTTACAAAAAAAAATTCTTAAAGGACTAATATGGAATGGTCCAAAGTCAAAGAACCAATGATACGATTAACCTTTTTAAAAACCCATTAAGATTTGGAGCATAAAAGGAAAAAAAATGTATGTGCCATAACACTCATATCTTTTATATTTGGTATAACTTGACCCTATGACTCTAAATTTATACCATCCGACCCCTCTTATCTCACTTAATGGACCACAATTTAAGAACATCCAACTTAGGGATATCGACGAGTGCAAAAACGGCTAACTTTAGTCACCGACATGTACTTATGTTGTACATGAACAAAATTTAGTATCTATCTATAACTATTACTAAAAGATAAACCACTGCTGCCACGTGGTGGCTTTCTATAAAAACCAAAAAGTTTTAAAGAGATTATATGCTGCCATGTATCACATTTGAAATGGTAAAAGTTTTTTTTCTTTTTTAAAAATCGATTAGTTTAAGATAAAAATTATAAATCTAATTAGATAAGACAAAATTCCTAAAACTAATTTGATAAGATAAAACATATTTAGGATATAGTCTTACGAGAAAATTACGGATTTTTTTTTCAAATATCACTTAATTAAATTAAATTTTATCATATGTAATTTATACAAGTTTAATTTGACTGAAACTCTTTAATTTCTATCTCTTTTCATTTTTCATAATGTTTAATTTATACAAATTATCCACACGGGATAATTCTATGTTATTTGTTCCACTAATCTATATTTATTAATTATTAATTACTAATTTCTAATCTATTAATTATCTATTGACTATTATTAGAATAGAAGGCGTTGCTACCACATGGCGACTTTCTGTTGAACACTTAAAGTTTTAAAGGAATTTTGTACTTCCACGCGTCACCCTCTTGTGAAGTTGTAACTTTTTTCTTTCTTTTTTTTTTGCTACCAAAAATTAAAACCGGTGCCTCATTTATAAATGGTAAAAAAAATTAAATTAATTTTTGCTCCCAAAATCGATTGGTACCATAATAGATTGTATCACATTTGATTTAGAGGCATTTCACTTGATTAAGACACCAAATTTCATGGTAAAAGTTTTTTTTGCAGATAGATTTTACCCTTGCTCTTAGATTTTAATATTTCAATTACCTATTCATACATTCAATTTTGAATACCTTATTTTTATTTTTATTTCAAATTATTCAAATTATTTTTATTATTATTTATTACAAGTTTATAAAATCATCTTATTATAAAAAATTACAAAAAAAAACTATTAAAATCGAGCATACGGTACTCTCTCTCTCTCTCTCTATATATATATATATATATATATATATATATATATATATATATATATTTTACCCTACCAAAAATTAAAATCAGATAGATTTTAAAACCGGTGTCTCTTTTATATATGGTAAAAGTTTTTTTTCACCATTTTTTGCTGCCAAAATCGATTAATGCAGGATATATTTTATAACATTTGATTAAAACGCCCTTCACTTGATTAGGATTCCAAATTTTTATGATATTATTTTTTTACGAATAAATTTTATCAATTCTCATAGATTTTAATCATTCAATTACATGACTATATGATCAATTTTGAATATTTAACTTATTTTTCGTTTTTTTCCAAATTATTCTAATTAAATTTTTTTAATTATTTATTAAAAGTTTAGAAAATCATCTTATTATAAACAAATTTTGCAAACAAAAAAAAATTATTAAAACCATGCATATGGTACTAAATATATCTATATAAATTCTTTTTTTTTTCCTGCCAAAAATTAAAATTAGATGGATTTTAAATCTGGTGTCTCCTTTATACACGGTTAAAGTTTTTTTTTTTTTTACCATTTTTGTTGTCAAAATCTGTTAATACTAGATAGATTTTATCACATTTGATTTTAACGTGTTTCACTTGATTAGTACTCCAAATTTTCATGGTAAATTTTTTTTTTGTGGATAGATGTTATCATATTTGATTTAGACGTGTTTCGATTGATTAAAACCCCTCAAATCTCATGGTAAAAGTTTTTTTTTATTTTTTATTTACCATTTTTTTACTTACAAAACTGGTTTATATCAGATAGATTTTATCACATTTGATTTAGACAAGTTTAATTTTATTAAGACATCTCAATTCTCATGGTAGAAGTTTTTTAATTTTTATTATTTTACCAAAACTTAGTCAATTTGAAATAGATTTTATACAATTTGATTAAATGTGTTCCACCAACACCACAAACAACCACCACGAAATAACTTTCAAATTCTATCTACAAAATTTGCATGGATTTTTGGTTTGATGATTAGGTGTGATCTCAATTTTTTTTTCGGATTTATTAATTATGTGGATATCTTGCTGTTGTTGGTTCATTCAAATTGCTTACAAATTCTATTTACAAAATTAAGTTTAAAAAACAATACTAAATCAACCGTACATTGAAGATAATAACCTAGTTTTTGATATCATATAGATAACCGATGCATTTAACCCTAGTCACTTTATTACATTAAGGTAGTTCGTTCGGGCAATATTGGATTACTGCTTGACTACAACTTTTCTTCTTCCCACTACTTGAAGGAATTGTTATAAGAAGAAATCGCAAATTCCAACTAGAAAGATCAACGAAATTCATTCATTTAGGCTCTATTTGTTTTACAGAAAATGATTTCTAAAAAATGAAGCGATTTCATTTTCTGGTATTTGGTAATATCGAAAAAATATTTTTGGATGTTTGACAAAAATACGAAAAATGTTAGGAAAACATTCAAACAATATATGAATACATTAAAAAAAAATATTAATGCACATATTGAATATTCCCCCAGTTTCTAAATAATTGTTCTATTTCAAAACTTTTCTTTTTAGAAAAACACTTTATCCTTACTTTTTCTATCACTTTAATTATGACTGCATGTTCAAAAGCATTAAAGAAAATCACACATTATACCAATATTTGTAATACAGTCAATTACTTTTTTTTGAAATAGTGTGTCGGGTCAAAAAGAACGATTATTTGAAAACGGAGATCTAGAGTATAAGATAGTGTTGAATTTTAAGTACTTTTTTTTAGTGACCCTCAATTTATCATTAGTGGTGTCAAATCAATAAGATCCATCTTTTTTCAATATCACAAATACAAATAAAAAATTTGATAATTGATATATAAAAAAATAGATAATGTTTGAGACATTCTTAAATAATATAATTGACATTAATTTTAAAAAGTAGTGAACATTTAATAAAATTATAATTTATAAATAGTGAACAAAAACTCCATTTATATTTTTAAACAATTTATTTGTTGTGTGAAATATTATGTGTGTATGTAAATATGTGTAATTGTGGAAGGGGGCAGAGAAGTTCTCGAACATTTGTTAAATGATTTACGGAAAATAAATTCGTAAGTCATTTTCTGGATAAGATGGCTTGATTTTCTCTTGACTTGGAAAACTTTTTATATTGACTATATTTTCCTAAGTTACCAAACACCAAAAAATAAGGAAAACGTTTTCCGAAAGTCATTTTTCGTGAAACAAACAAAATCTTATATCATGCATCTAGATGATGTACGTTTGACCAAGGTACAACACCTTATGGGTAATGTAAAGGATCTGTGTTGATAGGTTTTGTACACAGCTGCCTAAAAGTTAACACATCACAATGTCTGTAATCTGCGAATATCTCAGTAATCCTCGAAATTATCGTCCCACTTCACTATATAAACCCTTCTATATCTTCAAAGTTCAAACCCAAGCAATTAGTAGAAATTCCAAAACCCTAAAAGCCCCTCTCTTTACTCCGTCCACCTTCATGTGAATGTCTACGGCTCTGCCACCGGCAAACATGGATGAGGATAATGCAGAAGATGAAGATCAAGAAGATGTAAATGTCTATGGTCTACCTTTGTTTTACTTTTCCTTTTTATTATTTAATTGTTAACTGTATCTTTATTCATTTACATAATGGTATAAGTCAATTCTTTTAAGATCTGATTTAGATTTGATTTGTAAATGTATAATTGGAATTTTAGTAGTGATGAAAAAACTTAACCTGGAACTTGTAACAATTTTTTACTAAAACTTAATTTGCCAAAGGGTATTTTCTTTTGATAAAAACTTGTTTAAGACAGGTCTTAGTGATATTTTTTGTAAAAAGAATTCTCTTTATCTGACCCAACTTGCAACTTGTATCGGTGGGTTGAACTGTGAGAGAGTGAGACTCCATCTTGATCCGTAAGACTGTCTTCCAGGAGACCTATTCGTTTTCAATTCTTTTAAGATCTGACTTAGATTTGATATATAAATGTCTGATTGAATTCTCAGTTACAAATTTTTACTAAAACATTATTTGAGAATTCATTATGACTAGATTCTATGAACCGCTAGGTTACATTGACACTCCTTCAACCTAGCCTATCCGGTTGTATCCGTGACATAAATACTTCCGGAAACGTGTGCTCTTGCAACCCGATGAACAGATCTTGATTTTAATGGCATGAAAATGAACTAAAAGTTAATTTGGCAAAGGCTATTTTCCTTCTTTTTTTTTAAATCCTTGTTTTAATAATAGCATTGAATAAACAGATCTTAATGTAAATGGCATGGAGGGTTCAGATATTTTTAAATTGCTTACTTTTAATTTTTTTGTATTTTTTTTCATTTCTGTATGTTACATTTGTTATAACATTTGGTTGTTACTGTATAGTGGAACTCTGGGTGCAGCAGAATATGGTCGATGTTTATGGCAGTTCGGTCAAAAGGTTAGGCTTCGACTTGCTTATAGGTTTTCTATTCTTTAAATTTATATGTACATTTGCAGCCATTATCGTTAATGATCGAGCTATACTATATTTGCCTAGTCCAATTTTTCTCACATCCGCTCTCATGAAATCGCCACCTGATATGAATTTTGCACGGTAGGAAGCTCATACAAAAGATTTATTTCCATTTTCCGATTTCTATTGTATGTTTGCCGAGTTCAGTTTTGCTCACACACACATTTGAAATCAATTGCTTCCTGATACAAAAATTAAGCTGTGTAGTAGGAAGCTCATACAATAGATATATTACTGCTTTCTCTTGTCTTTAGTATTATACTGGCCTTATAGATTTTATCTAATGACAATGCTACCATATTGCCTACATATATTTAGTGCTATCTGCGGATTACAATGAAGAAGCTGTGGCAGAGTCATTAGGTAACGATAAACTGAGTACAGACAAGAATGTGTTGCCGATATTTGGAACCCAAATAGGCGTTAGATGTAAGAACTTGCTTGCTTGCATCCATTTAATATATAACCCTTTTTTCTTTACAATTCCTTATTAACTCTTTCTCTTTACGATTCAGATGCTGATGGAAAGAATGTACTCAGGTTTATGAATGTCCCTGGACTTACAAAGAAAGATGTCTCAGACCACTTACGTGTATGTTCCTAATCATATCATTTATATTAAAGTGCTGAAGTTATGGTAAATTAGATAGGCAATTATATGAATATTGTTCCTTTTTGTAAGTAATGCTACGTGATACACAAATAATAGTGTCTCTGTATCAACAATGAAAATTCTCTTACTTTGCGGGATCTGGTTTGTCGTGGGGAAGGAAAGAGCTATAGAGGGAGGCTTCAATGCTTATAAAATGGAAACCAGTAAATGTAGTTCTCTTCTTGCCAAGTCTGACACCATCTCATCTAACTAATTTGTTTGTCGCTCTTCGACCAAATAATATGTTGGGGGTTACTTCTATGTTTGGATTTTTAGTGTTCTGGGAGGGGTTGTGTTTTAACGGCTGGGTGAGTCTGTAAACTCACTAGTTTGTTGCCGCAGCACTCTACCCTGTGTGTATACGTGTTTTTTTGATTGATAATCTCAGTTTTGTATTGTTGATTCATGAAAATAGTCTAAACTATTTTCTAGTAGTGTCCATCTGATACTAAGATGCATGGGACTACATAAGTATTGCTCCAAATTGGCAGCAATACAAGTACAGATTTTAACGGCTGTTAGTAAAGGTAAGTTTCGTAACACAAGTATGAAACCAATTTTGTAACCATTTCGGCTCAACATGCTCATTTTGGATTGACAATTGATGCTTCATATTTTTCTCTTGCGCTTATATAGACAAACCAGTTGACTGACTTTTCTTATCAGGGAATTCTCAATTCTCAGTTCATTAAGCTAGAGGAGCTTGAAGGTGAAAGCCCGCCAAATTTTCTAGCGGAAATCATGGAAGAATACTTTGATGAACTGTAAGCCCTTTAACATTAACCTTTTTTTTCTCGACTACTTCTATAACAATAATGCTCAGATTCAAATAACAACATATATGCATAAAGTCTATAATCGATATGTTCTTTGGCCAACATAAAATGGCTATGTTTGACAAATACAGGCGTGACACATCAGTTTATAATCTAGTTGACACTTATTTTTGAAAGTCTAACTTTGTTATTTTTTTAATGGCGAATTATAACCGAAGAAGTTCATCAGACCATCCCGAGAAAGCAGAATAGGGGTCGCCAAGGAAGCTAGTTAAGATAGAATCCACGTACTAGAGCTGTTCGTAAGGCTAATCGGGTACCTTTAATGCTCAATTAATTCCTTCATCAGACTTTCAATCTGAAGCTCTTTTTGCTCGTGTAATCAGTTTATAATCGAGTTGGCTCTTATTTTTGAAAGTCTAACTTTGCTCTTTCTTTAATGGCTAATTATAAGTAATAAATTTGTGAAAAAAATACTTTGTAGAGGGAAAGCAAACCCTGATTTCTTAGTGATTGATAGAACTCCACCAATTCAAGGACATAAGTTTAAGGTAACATGGTGAAAAAATAACAGTTTCAAAATAGACCTAAAATTTTCTTGGTATTCCGTTTGGATTAAATTTTGGTCCACCGGCGATGGAAAACCAAGACTACGCAAGCGGCCTTGAGTGACTGACACTCAAGGCCGCTTGTGTAGAATTGTTTTTCCATCGCCCGTGGACCAAAATTTTACTCTTGAGATTTACCTCATGTGTTAATGTGGTTATTACCCCTTTTTAACTATGCGCTCCACTGCATTCATTTTGTTGCCGCCTCCTCACGCCGCCGTCAACGTGAGTTCCTATCACCTCCTTCACCCCCACTCCACCAATCGTAACCCTTCTCCTTCCTCCCCCACAACGACACCAATGAGATTCAAAATCTCCGCCATCACTTTCTCCCCAATCACCCATGTCTCTCCTCCTTTCAGCCTCACTCAACCTTAGCTTCTCTCTCCTCCATTGATGGCATTGATAGCCTACCCTTCCCTCACTCAAACCCTAACTCACCACCGACACATTCTGTTTGGTTTCATTGTAAGAAGGCCATATATTTAGGCATCGGGAGAGACAATGGGGTCGATTCATTTTGATCTGGTGTTTTTATTGGTCGCCTTGATATGGGCACATTGCCTATCTGATTTGTTAATCTCCAAAGTTGACCGACGAGTATACACCTATTTTTTCTCAAGTCCAATGCATATTTGTTGTTGTGGGATGTCATTGTTCGTTTTAATTTGTGTGAAATGTTTTGCATTTGATTCAGTTCATTTTGAATTCATTCCAAGACTATGATATTTTTTTGCCTTTTATGTTAGCAGGATTTTTATTTGTTTTTTGATAATTTTGGCAAGGGTTGTACCTATGCAATGCACAGATATTAATGTTGGTTCAATCAAAGAGTCATAATAACCCATTTGAATATTTCACTCACAGATAGTTTAGGACTTTACACTGTATGTAATGAATCCGATATGACGTTGCCTCGAACAATCTGTGGGTCGGAAATTTAGGAGGCGTTACAGACAGTTGATACTTGATAGCATCACTATCCATCCGCAAGCTATGCATTTGTCTACTTTTAGCACCCCGGCGGCCAAGCTTGCAAGGATTCCCTTCAAGGCATTGTTTCTTCATTT